>CM019753.1:3132334-3638906 GCA_009761765.1 Phenacoccus solenopsis
AAGAAATACAAGTCTCCTGGAAGTAGACGATTACACGATATTTTAGGAATTGAATCTGGTGGTCCAGCAGGACGACGTATTGGAGAGCCGGGGCATTCAGTTGCTGATTATCTTAAATTCAAAGTAATCACGATTATTTATTTACGCATTGAAAATTTCATTTCACTCTATTTTTTCATGTACGTATGTTTGTAAATTTTTTCTTTGCGTGTAGGATCTTATTTTAAGGATGTTGGACTACGATCCCAAGACTAGAATTACCCCATATTACGCGCTGCAGCATAATTTTTTTAAGAGAACTACCGACGAATCTACAAGTACTTCTCTTCTTAGCGGAAATTCTTTACCTGTTAGCAATTTAAACTTGAATTCGTCGAGTAGTAGTGGTATACCGCATTCGTACACAGACTCGAATATTCACCAGTCAGGTACGTATTCGTATGAAAATATGTACGTATTCGGTATTAAAATACATACATATTTATCGTTTATTTTGTTTTCGATTCTTTTTAGGGGGTAATCGTATGGCCTCCGATCTCAGTTCGCAAACCCGACATATAATTCTATCGACTTCGAATCAAGTCATAATAGAGCACCACACTTGGCGAATGCACACTTTCCTTTCCAGCAACTTCGAACGAACAGTAGTCATCATAGCGCTAATCAGTTCCGTAGCGCAAATCCCCTTGCGCATCGTGGTGCCAATAACGTATCCAATAGCGGGTCAGCGGCACCTTCTTCGTTGCCACTACTTCCTAGACATACGAGCGAATGTCCCGTAACTACCGCGTTGCATACATCCCTGAATCCAGCGGTTACTTATTCTCATTCGTATTCTTCTGGTCAGTTATCATTGCTCTCTGTACCAACGATGAGGGCATGTTCATCTCAAGCTAATTGTTTTTTAAATCTTTTTTACAGGCTAATCTTAATATGTCGAATAAATCATTGCCTTTGGGATCATGTTTGTTATCCGATTTCGTTGGCGTCTGCATGCTGCAAGATCATTTGTTGCCATTTCGGGTTAACGAATTATGCCGCTCTTTTCATACAAAAAAGAAGAAATTAAAATAATTGTTTTCACGATATAAACTTACGAATGTAGACTGTAAGGGCTTATTGCGAGCAAAAAGTGAGAAAATTATACCAGAATTTTTTATTTTTAGCTATTAATGGGTTTATGTATACTTGTCTTGTTTCTTATTTTCATGGTTTAAGTTTAGCTGTTTATGAATTTTTATTGGCTCGTGCTTATCGATGTACTTGCATTTTCAAATTTACTTATATGTCGTTTCAGCGCTCTTATTGATTAATTATCAAAGTATATTTTTATCTATTAGTAGAATGATGCCATTGGCACCAATTTTGATTTTTTTTTTTTAATTTTTGACTGCGTTGGGTGACTGATATGATTAGAAATTCCTTTTCTTTTTTTTTACAAAAATATTCCAATGATTGAAAATTAACGAAAAATTCTTTACTTTTTTGTTCCCTTCTTGTATTTTTACGCTGGAAACATTTCCTTTGAATGTTTAATAAGTATATTGCTAAGGTTTTTATTTTTGTACGAGTACGATTTATACGAATAGTATAAAACGACCATAAGTTTCAATTCGCGAAGTTCATCCCTGTCTCTTCCGCTGATTAACTTCAATTTATTTCGTATTATTAGTTCACGGAAATTAATTTTTATTCATTCATCAGCTATTATTTTCAATCTTATTATTCATAAACAATGAAGTAAATATTAACAGCGTATTGCTGTTACATTATTCAATGTTTGTTTTCAAGATTTTAGCCAGAAAAAAATTTATCGATTTTTTTTTTTTTAAATTAGGTTATCTTTAGTACATAGTTCTATGAATTTGCTTGAAGTAAAATAGTAATTATTAATTCAACTGTCTACTTGGAAGGAGACAAAGGTGGTACTCAGTAAATAATCTTTGCGTTTGAATAATAATTATTGAATGTATTGTTGAAATAATCGATTTTGTAATCAATTGTTGATTAGTATTTTTTGAATGTTACGAATTCGATATCGTTACAATTCTTGAAGTTGTGAACGTTTTGTTTTACGTTTGTACAGAATGATATATTTGTATGATATTCGAATATTTATTTGTTTAACTTGTAATGGCTTCGGATTTTCTCTCTTTTTCAATTATTCGAAAATTAATTTCATTTAAGTTTTTCTTTATGTAATATAATATTGTATATAAATGAATTCCTTAATGTATAAAAAAATTGTATTGTAATTATTTTGTTAGTATGCGTGCTGCCAATTTTGCTTTAACTATTGATTGGTACCAGTAGTATATAATTTACCTGATCCAGGCTCACATTTTTTCCTCGCATTCTTTACCAATAATAGTTTTTTTTTTTTTTTTTTTTTTACCGACAACTCTAGCACTACTTCTCAGTTTTTCCCTTGGTGTCTTTACAGGTAATCAAGTCGTATTACTGAATTGCATTTTATTATTGTTTTTCATTAAATTCCTTGAAGTGAATGTAGCCATCTTAAGATGTCTAGCAAATTTTTTGATATCGCTCAACGTTATAAGGGTAATGTTAATTCTATTAAAGTTCGTAATAAGAGTTTGGGAGCATGGAAATTTTCATAATTTGTATTTAAGACCACTTTTTTAGCCATTAAACTGCCAGTGCTAATAGCAATGTAGGTATGCAAAATACGATGGGTTTTTATCGATTTATCCTCCAAGTAACAAAAAGATGTAATTCCTAAAATACAGGCTCGATCTGTTTAACATTAACTCTTGCGGTCAGGAAGCTGGGAGTTTTCCTAAATAGAGAAATGTTAAACGAGTCGAATATAATATTTTCATAATTATAGTTCCATTAGAAATGCTTGTGGAACGCATTTTTTAAAATCCATCTCCTACATACATATATCTGTTTATCTGCTCATAATGAAGAGTGTCTCAGAAAATAGAAATATTCACTGAACTACGCTTAAATTTGTAGTACGGCAGAAATGGAGTTCCGCGAATATTTACTCTTCTCAGGGTAAAAGGAGATTGCCGAGTGGAAAATATAAAATATGAAGTGAAACGAATTCGTAGTAACATTGCATAAGAGCATTTATCAAGTAGTGCAGGAAAATTAATGATTTTTTTAAAAATTTACATCATATCGTTAATTTATGAGATATTCTTTTCTATATTTCAAAAGAAAAGACACCCGCTCCCTCTACATAGATTAAGTCAAAATTTTGAGAATTGCATGACTGAAAAAATCTAGAGCTCACTTCGTTAAATGTAAGATCACCCTAAGGTATTAGTACCAACACGTCCTACAGCTCCTACCACCAAAAAATAATAAAACATTTTTACAGACAAATCAACATTAAAATTATTCTCTCAGTCATTTGAATATGAATGAAATTGTCCTTGTCCCTGATATATCACACAACAATTTTGAATTGGAAAGTTTATTGATAAAGTTGCCCTTATTTCAAATGCTTGATGTCTGGAGGTACTACTAATGAAGTCAGCTAGAAAAATACGATTTCAGTTTTTACAAAAGTGATATCTATTTCAACACAAAATGAAAAGTAAGTAATATTTTTATAGTTATTTCGATGTGTATTAATACATTAATTAAATAATTATGTATCCTGCATTTTAGAGATTTTAGGATGAATTCAATCGTATTATTTGAGATAGTTATTCACCCATCGAAAGTATATAATTGCAGACTCTTACATTTATTGTTACCGATAACAATATCTTTTTATAACTTATAAAAATAAATAATTCAAAACTTCGTTATTACAATTTGAAAGTAACTTAGGGTAGTAATCACCTTTGTGTGGACTTTTCTAATTTTAGGTCTATATGTTAAATGTTTTTAAATTCATGAATTCATCATGAGGCAATCAAAATTGAGGTAGGTTCCTTCAAAAATACTATCGATTTCGCTGAAGCGATTGGTGGCTGCTTACACACGTATAGCAGTTTGGGTTTGTCTTTGAGTAAGTTGTCCCGATATCAGGCATACCGATAATTATATATCGCAACACCAGAAATTTTAGTTTCCAAAAGAAAGCACTTACCATACCTAGCGGTAATCAAAACAAAACAAAATTCCGATTACATCATTATCATTAATAATTTATTCAATCTATGGATATCGATTTTTATTACACATACAGTTCAGCTCAGCCCCTCACAAATGGGTGAGCTCCATCAGCCATCAGCCCATCAAGGTCACTAGGTCACCAGTCACCAACCGTCAATCCATGCGTCAATCACATCATTGACTGACGTACGATCTACGAACTACGATGCGCAAGCGTAGAGTCTACTGTGCACTGCGCATGTCTTGAGTTTTTACGATAATATCCCAAACATCGCTCAGTTTTATGAGTTTCAGGCCCTAGGCGTTATCACTCATTGTTCGTGCTACATTCGTAGTTTAATTGATTAAATGTATGCTTCTTTAATGTAATAAAAAATGCCGCTAATAGTTCTTACCGGCTACCCTAGCAGTGGAAAGACGACCCGATGTGATCAACTAAAAAAATATTTCCAAAGTTTAGAAAAAAACGTTCATGTTGTGAGTGAAGATGAAGTATTGTTCCAGCAGCAAATTGATAAAAATTCACTGTGTTTTGGTAGAAATCAGTTTTGTGTTTAATTCGCATTTTGTCTTACACTGACGTATGAATGAATAATCAGTTGTACTTGTTTTATCTAATAGATTCAAGAAAACAGAAAGAAGTGCGAGGAATCTTAAAATCCAACGCGATCAGGTAATTTATTTATTTTTGCAATTTCATTTTTAAATATGATTTTTGTTTCAAACGAATTTTTTTTTGCAGACTATTAGGTTCGGATGTTGTAGTATTGGATGCAAGTAATAATATCAAAGGTAATTCCTGACTATTAATATCTTAAATTTGTTGATGTAATTATGATTATTTTTTTTTTTAATGAAATTCATCTTTCATTTTCGTAATATTATTCCTTTAGGTTTTCGATACGAATTATACTGCGCTTCAAAATGCCATAAAACCACTCAATGCACTATTGAATGTGATATTTCCAAAGAAAAAGCGTGGACGCTGAACGAATCCAGAGTTGAAGATAAATATACTAGAGAAGCGTTTGATGCGTTATGCAATCTCTATGAACCTCCTATTTCTAATAACAGGTACTATTATTAAAGTGAATGTTGAATTTTTGAAAATGAAAAATAATCATAATTATGTGTTTGATAACCTGCTTATCGGTTTTAGGTGGGATTCGCCTTTGATCACTATTCAGTTATCAGATGAGTTACCTGGTGAACAAATTTTCAAAGCATTATTTAATCGACAACCTCTTCCACCGAATCAATCTACTCAAAATGTTCCACTATGTTCTAGCCGATATTTATCGGATTTAGATAAAGTTACAAAAGATGTGATTAACGTAAGATTACTCCTGTTACTTTGGAAAAACAGTGTTTGCTAATAACAAATTGAATCTCAAAAACACGATTATATATTCCGTTTTTCTATCTGTTTTTGCTATTGCAGGCTATTTTGTCTATGCAGAGCTATGGAGTTAGCGGAACTAACATCAAACTCGTTGATTTTGGCGTAGAATTACCTATTTTAGATGAGAAGATCGATTCAAGAAAACTTTTACATTTAAAAAGACAGTTCTTGTCCTATAATAAATTGAATCCAATTGCTGACACACCAGAAAATGTTGCAAAATTATTTGTTCAGTTCATTACTTCCAGTATTTATGATTATAGTGTTGAATAAAGCTCGATACTTTCTTCAGTTGTTTTCTTTTCGAGCTTGTACTATCGCATCAGTATGAGAAATTGGAGTACTGTTTGATTATAGAATATCTTAATTCCATATTTTTTTCAGAAATCAAATGCTTCGATTGAAAATTTTTCAACAGTTGATCAGGTGCGTAGTAATAAAGGATTTTATTCAAAATGTATCAGAGGATGAAAAAAAAAAATGGCAAAAATTTAACGTTCAAGGTTAATACTTTTTTTGCATTTTTTACGCGAAGAAGTAAATCAATGTTATGACAGTTCTGTTACTCCAACAATGTTTCAAAAGGCCCGACTTCGATAGGATTTTTGAAACAATAGTGCCAGCAATAAAAATAACGGTATTGCCTTGTTAGCAACAAAGTTCTGGTTTCCATATTGTTGCAGCAGTAGAACGTATCGTTTTCGCACATTTCTAGAATAAGTTGAATGCTTAACGTACGCGGTAGCAATGCACTATATAACTTTGATTTGTAGAATGAAATTTATCAATCCAAAAATGCAGTGTCATAAGCATCGGAATGAGGTACCTCATGCAACAATAAAAAATATAGAAAACTTAACCAAGTAATTAGGATGCAAATAACACTAGAAAAGAAAAAAATCATAATTATGGCGTACGGCATAATATGGTTGAGTTTTATACGGTTGTAGGGTATAGGATATATGGAATCAAGTTCAATCCATTCGATTCAACAAAACTGACAAACGAACATTACCGAAAATGAACGATGATGCAGTGTTATCTTAATTTTTAGATAATACTTCCAACTTGGGTTAAATTAAAGTTCATGAGGTACGCGGTACGCGATATTGAATAGAAATGAAGGGTTCTGCTTCAATGCAACTTGTTGAATGTGTGTATAGATTTTACTAAGGTGAAAATACGTTAATCAAAAATGCTGCGAAGAAACATCACTCCGATGGTAGGTATATTTATTTTTATACTAATTGGTGTTTGTTATAAAATTGAAAATATTCCATTTTTCATGTTTATAGATTTCTTCTACATGCTTCAGAAAGCAGAGTTGTGTTTCTATTTCAACCACCAAGTTGTTCATCGATGGAAAATGTATAGAATCCCAAACTTCCGAATGGATTGACTTACATAACCCAGCGACAAATGAAGTATTAAATTATATTTTTTGTACACTTGAACTGTATCTTTTTTTCTACTTATTGTTACAATTTTATTTTTAATATCAGATCATAACAAGAGTACCAGAGAGTACTAAAAGTGAGATGGAAGCTGCTGTTAATTCCGCGAAAGAAGCGTATAAGACCTGGTCCAAAACATCTCCGTTAACTAGGCAACAAATAATGTTTAAATACCAAGCTATAATCAAGAGTAATATTGTGAGTAATTATAATAGTGTCTGCTTTTGGATACCAAATGATGGCACGCGTTTCTAAGATATGTATACATTTTTTGTTTTAAAGAAAAAAATAGCCCGAAATATTACAACCGAACAAGGAAAAACTTTGGCTGATGCGGAAGGAGATGTTCAAAGAGGCTTGCGTAAGTTGAAAAAGAGTAATAACCGTGTTATATCATGATGTTCTTTGGCATGAACTATTGGAAAAAAAGAAAAATTATGTTACACAGAGGTGGTGGAGCACTGCTGTAATATTCCGTCATTTTTAATGGGAGAAACGTTAGCCAATGTTACTAAAGACTTGGATATTCATTCTTATAGAATTCCTATAGGAGTGACTGGTGGCATAATTCCTTTCAATTTTCCGGCAATGATACCATTGTGGATGTTTCCTGTTTCAGTAGTTTGCGGAAACACCTGTGTTTTGAAAGTAATAACATTAGTGATTATTTTTCTATTTCAGTGGTTGCCAAAACTATAATTACAAACGCACTTTGATTGTCTATACGATTTTAAATATATAAAATGTACCCAACTGTCTTGATATTCTTAATTTGAATAGTTGAGTACGATAGATTATTCATTACCAGCAACTATTTACCTGTTGTAAAAATTTAGCCTTCTGAACGTGATCCTGGTGCATGTATGATGTTGGTGGAAATGTTGAGTGAAGCTGGTGCTCCACCCGGAATTGTAAATGTAATTCACGGTACTCATGATGCTGTAAATTTCATTTGTGATCATCCAGATATTAAAGCAATTTCATTCGTCGGTTCGGATGTTGCGGTATATTTTCCAACATTGTTTCTATTTCTTATACTTACATTAAAATCAGTGTATCGTATTGACTTTGAATTAATAGCCCTCGATAATAACCTTCAATATAATTTTCAACAAGATTTTGTTTTACTCATAGGGAAAACACGTGTATGAACGTGGTTGTAAGAATGGAAAAAGGGTTCAAAGTAATATGGGTGCGAAAAATCATGGCGTCGTATTACCTGATGCGAATAAAACGAGAACATTGAATCAAATTGTCGGTGCTGCCTTTGGTGCTGCTGGTCAAAGATGCATGGCTTTGAGTACGCTTATATTGGTTGGAGAAACCAAAAACTGGTTACCCCAACTTAAACAACGTGCAGAACAACTGAAAGTAGGCAACGGTCAGTCGACATTTTTTGAACTACTCGCTATTTAGTGATTTTGTTTTGAAAATCACATTCTTGGAGTAAACTACTTCGACGTATTAAGAAAAGAAAGAAACAAAAAAACAAAATTACCTAAAATATAATTTGTGAATGTAACAATTGTAAAATAAACTTTTCGTACAGAAAGCGGAAATTACCCATTAAACTTCCTTACACTATTTTAAATGTCATTAAATCTATTTTCTTTTTCATTTTATTATCCTCGTAGGAGCGGATGCTGGTACAGATGTAGGACCTGTGATATCTCCTCAGGCGAAAAATAGAATTTTAGATCTCATTCAGTCGGGAGTTGACGAAGGAGCAAAAATACTGCTTGATGGTCGTAATGTCGTAGTTCCCGGTTATGAAAAAGGAAATTTTATAGGACCAACCATTTTAACGGATGTGAAGGTAAAAATGAAAATTTCATCAACATTTTTTACAAACTGTAGTCAACTTGAATGTATCAATTTAATTTCTTCGATTTAAAAAAGCCGCATATGAGATGTTATAAAGAAGAAATTTTTGGTCCAGTTTTAATTTGTTTAACCGTTGATACTTTGGACGAAGCTTTATCCATCATAAATGCCAACCCTTATGGAAATGGCACCGCATTATTCACAACTAATGGAGCTACGGCAAGAAAATTCACGAATGAAGTTGATTGCGGACAGGTAATGTCATGTTTACGCGTTATATTGACGTATTAATTAAAGTATCAATTTTTATTTTTTCATATCTTTGGATGATCGTTTTTGTTTTTGTTTTCCAAACAAAGATTGGCATTAATGTACCTATACCTGTACCACTGTCTGTGTTCTCCTTTACTGGCACTAGAGGTTCTTTTCATGGGGATTTGCATTTTTATGGAAAGCAAGTGAGTGATGATGAACTTAGGTGCGTATTGAAGTTTCCTTATTTTTTTTTAATCCTTGAATTTTTTTCTTTCATTATTTATAGGCAATTTATTTTTACACGGAAACAAAAACCATTACCCAGCAATGGAACGAGACGGACGCCACTCACAGCGTTGCTAGTGTTTCAATGCCGACTCTTAATTAATGGTGATACTTGTTTTGATAATTATTTATTTTCTTTTATCTTAAGTTACCAGTCTTTTGTTTATGGTAATTTTTAAATTACATGTATTTATACCTCTTTTCATTATATTCGTGATTCTATTCATCTTCGTTCGTTCTATCACAACATAGTATTTGTATCCAGTTAATTTTTTTCTAGAGCATTTTTTTATTTGGAAAATTTTTTCCAAGACTCATTTATCAACGAGAATTCGATAATGCATTTCAATTGTTCGGAAAAAGTGAAAAAAAAAATGGAATTTGTTTTTCTATTAACAAATTTATTGCTACAATATCAACAGAATAAAAATATAAAATGACAAAATAAAGGTAATTTAATATAATTATAGTACACTCTATCGGTTTTTTTCAAAATTATACTTTTAAGATTAGTGTAAATTCGTAAATGTTGTTGATGCAGCAAATTTATTATTACTCAAATCACAGAAAACATATCTACAAATATTTAAACGCTCAAAATAAATATTTGGTTGGTTAAGTATAAAGATTCAGGTATAAATAAATAACGATGGCAATGAGTAATATAGAAAGAAATGTAATGAAGTAATAAAATCAAAAAAAAACAAAAAACAAAAAAACATTGCATATAAAATTTATAAAATAAACCCAAATGCGTAAAAATTACGAACTAATGTGGTTTTACAATAATACTCTATTGTGATTTTATTGTTTTTGGAATGTTTTCACGCTATGCTTAGTTTCGTGACACTCACACGAACATTCGTCGGCATTAACAAAAATGATGCGTTGTCCGTATTTGTTATCATCGCTTTCACTTACACTAGTTTCATTCCCATACGAAGGTGGTAAGGTCGTAATTCGTCTGGGTGATTGTCTCATTTCATGGCTCGATTCATCAAAAGATACCCATGACATAGATTTTCGTGGTGGTAAAGGAGGAGGTGATGAGTTGGTTTTTTTAGGTGATTCCGTTTTTTGCGTTATTTTTTTGGGACTTTGCGAATCATGTTCGATGAAATTTTGCCATGTTTTCTTTTTAATTAAAGGACTTTTCTTTTTCAAATCATTTGCTGCGGCATCTGTCCTGGAAAATTTCGTAAAATTACAAACTTGTTAAAATATCGCTTTGAGTAAATAAGGACCGATTTGATACGACGGATGAAGATTGCGGTAAAACAGGATGATAATGTATGCTACTAGCAATAAATTCTGTTATATTAATAAGCTACAAGCGTCTGTTAGATATGAACTACATACGACGTTACCGTGGCAATGTTATGTGAATTTTTTCCGTTGATGAAGTTTCGTCGGTATTTGTAACAGTTGACGGAAGACTGGTAATCACATAATTATCAAGCAGAGCTGGATTGAGCGGCGTCACCGATCGCGGCCTGTCTACCGACTGTGTTTTAATCTCGATCACGCGTTCTTTAATTGGTACTATGGGCACAGCGACTGATCTTCAAAACAGATATTGCGCTTGTCAAAATGAGATGCTCGCTAATATTTAACTACCCAAACTAATCGTTGTATTACCTTTCTAAAGGGAGCGTCGTTGGCACGTATGGTAATTCTTCTTCGAACGATTCCGATGTATTCACCAGAGTTTTATGTTCTTCCTCACACTCCGCTACCACCAAGGTAACTCTGTCTGAATCAGTTGAAATATCACCTTCTTCACCGTCTGCTTCTTGCTTGGACATTTTTTTGTGAATTTCGGATACGTTGGCTTCTTGATTATTAGCTTCAGCTACACACACGTTTGAGTCGTCGTTTGAGAGAAATTCTGATTGATCTTCAACTTTTTTTCCCTCCCTTTGGGAATAAAATGAAGATGAGTTATTTATTTTTGTTGTTTTTAAATTTTAAATTTTCTTATCTATTTCAAAAAATGTACTCATACCATTAATGGCCAAGTGTAAAATAGCATCTAAAGCTATCTACGACGCGATAAAAATCAAAATCCTAATCTTTTTTAAAAAGCTTTATAAAATATAATTGAATATTTTATGTACTTAGCAATTTCCGGTTGACTCTTTGTTGGCGTACTTGCTTCTTTGTGAACGGTAACTTCGCATTCGAGTTTATAAATTTCAATTTTTTTTTCTCCTTCTTCCGGCGAAGACGAAATACTCGTTCTTTCGACGATTCTAAATTTTTTCACAGTTTCCTTTTTACACTCGATATGAGTGTCGATCTTCGTACTCCTTGTTTCAGCTTGTTTTTCGAAATTCGCCTTGTAACTGACCGTTTTAGTCTTCGGTGATGAAGAAGTTTTTGAAACGATAGACTTTTCTACGATTTTATCTGCAGAAAAAATGTTCATGAAATGTCTCCCGATTCATAATTTAACAGCTAAAAAAATAAATTACGCAAATTGCGAAATCATTACATCGTTGTTGTTTTTTTAGTAAAATGTGAGTAAATTTTAAAAGTTTACAAAATAATTGAAACTGTGAAAATTACGATGAACGTTATTCGAACAATTGAACATTTCTTTACATTAAGAAATTAAGAATTACAGTCGATGCTGATTTTTAGTTTTAGATGTAAATCATCTCTCGTGGGTGTGAACGTATTGGAAATTACAAGTGCAAAGTGGAATTCCCTGTAAATAAAGCAAGGTCAAGGGTATTTAACCAGTAATCATACATCGAATTATTATTTCTCACGTATACATCTCGGTGTTTGTTAGAGTACCTACTTGTGTTGATTCATACATATTTGCGTAGCGTACATTATCATTAGGGTGATTATAAGATTACAATTTTCAGATAACTCGCAATACGTACCTACTCGTGATTTTAAATACTTCTCACAAGGTAGTCATGAAAAAAAATAGTTTCGCTGAAGATTATAGTAGGAAATATAGGCATTATTGAATTGAAACTTTCAATACAACGACTACAAGTACTCAAACGTGTCAAAAATTTTCGTAAAGAAATTCGCATTTTCCAATCAAATGATTCGAATGCATTAATAAGTAGCAAAAGAAGAAATTTTCCATTTTTTTATTTAAATAACGAGCGAAATGTTTCATCGTTATTTCCATTACCATCGTATTCCTATCCAACTTGCTTAGTAATTTTATAACCTAACATACGGCTGATTCTCTTTGTTAATGTAATTTCGAAAATTTTGCAGTGATGATCAGAGTCGCGTCTTAAAATTAAAGCGAAAATATAACTCGGTATGTTCGCATTACTCATGTAAATGAAATCGCATATGTATTATGCGTTTATTGGTATCATCTAATGTAATTTAATGAACAAACTTTCCTGTTACATTTTGTAATGCCGAGTTTCCATTAATAGAACCGATTGTAGGTACCTACCTATGAGAAAGAAATATGAACTTTTCGATGTCAAAATGAAATAAGTTATGAATTAACAATATCTAATAGATATATTTTAATGTAGTACAATTTGACAGAAAATATAACAGTTTAGTGTAAAATATTTTGGTAAAACATTTTTTTTGACAGTCTGTTGGTTTTTAATAGGTACCTAATAATAATTCTTATAATTCATGAAAGTATTTGAAAGTAGCGGCTACTCAGATAATGAATTTGGTTTTCGTGATACTTAATAAATAAGTACCTACGTAAGTCGTTAAATTATTATTCTTAATTATTCTATGGTAACTTGAAAAATTATTTTGACGATTTTATCACACAAATATAGAATAACTTAGTGTACGGTAAATGTATTTACGAGTATGTATTGGAGCATCTTCACTTAGATCATTTTATAAGTTGCATTACACATTGTTGTGCACCAATTACCTATATTTACGTACTTATAAAATTTCGAAGATGTCACGAATCGCTCCTTGTATAATAGATACGTATATACCTAATTACCTACACTGGTTAATGGGTATTAAGCTATTCATTTTGAGACAATTTTTTACAGATTATACTAATTGTGGTGTTGATGACATACAAAAAAAGAAAAAAATATCATGATAATTAAGAAATTTATTCGAAATGATGTAGGTACTATTCTTCGCGTATATTCATATAATATTTTTATTTGACGAAGGTTCTATGTAGGAACTTGGAATATATACATATATATATAGGTAGGTACCCACAAATAGGATAAGAAAGACAGAAATTCTGGAAAATTTATCAATATTACTAAATTTCCAGGGATACAGAAAATAACTTCCGCGGGCTTACAGTAATACGAATATGATTAAGCGTAAGACCAGTACGCCATTCGTCAATTATGGATAATTCATATAAGTATATAGATTTGAGGTAATGTTGGTTGATTTCTTTCATTTGAAATTTTTGTTGAAAAAGAGAACGATGTGTGCGTCTAAATTTATCGAATACGAAATTAAAATTGAAATTTTTTAGTAATTATTTGCCTAATACATGGCTCTGCAGAGTTATTTGTATACTTTAATGCAAATAGACACCTTCAACACTCTTTTGATTTTGAAGATAGACCATACGATAACTAAAGTTTTTGTTGGTGATTTTATTTTTTCTCCAGCTCCTCCTGAAATACCTTGTATATATGTATAGTGCGAAACATGGACAAATTCATTTACGACAACCTATTCATTGTCCAATTTTCTTTTATGTATACATGTATATATGTATATATATATATTATCAAATCAATTCTCATTATATAGGGTGCCAAGAGACTATAGGTATTATAACACCTTAAAATGTAATGAATGTTAATAACAATTTAGTTGAAACTACATGAGGGAAATTAGTTTTTGGAAATGTTTTTTCTTTTTTTCTTCTTTTTTTTTTGATTTCTATATCACATGATAGCGTTAATCTTGTAGGCATATACTACGCATAAAAAATTAATTCGCAAATCTTGTAGAATAGGCTATAGATATACGAATTTATTGTACCTACGTATAGATTTATAATATACTCGTATATAGTAGTACGAAATTAATTCTCGTAAGTAGCGGTATAAAAATTACAAAATAATGTTACCCGATGTATTAGTTTTGTTTTCGGTAGTATCTGATTTTTCTTTTTTAGATTCTGTTTTTTTTGGATCGTCGCCATAACATTTAACGTCCGAAGGAGTTACTTCGTCGTCTGAGTGTAGTGGAATTATTATCGTATCGGGTTCTTTATTTTTTGCCTGTAACATATGACATTTACTTTAAAGACCATATTCATTTCCTATAGTACGCTTGTAATTTTTGATTTCTTTTGCTTATTTTTTCCTCTTCAAACGTTATAATTTATACTTACAGGCTGTTTGAATGTAAATTCTACATTGGTGATTTTTGAATCCGGAATTTCGTTTCTGCTAGAATCAGATTTATGGGTTTTTTTAGTTTTTGCGCTGCCACCTCGTCTGAAGAATGATGAAAACAATGATTTAATCGATCCTGATCGTGATTTTGGTTTTTCTATGTCTGCGAAAAGAAAAGTGAATTAGTATTTGCTGGTTTTAAACTTCTAGTCATAAGGCCAAGCGTGGAATAGATAATCAGGAAGCGAACAAAGTATGGTGTGTTACGAAGCTAATCTTCAAAAGATTTTGTCTCGATTCAACCTCCTAATTGGACTATTATATAATTTTTATAGAAATCGAAATTTTATTTTAATTAAAAGAAATTATTCTATAATTTTTAATTTATATTTTTTTTATTCTTAATTTTTCATTTTAATTCAAATAGACCTAGTATGATTGGATTTATTAGATAAATAATTTTGTATACTCAAGGACTGACCGAGCAGGGGGTGCGGTGGGGGGTGCTTACTCTCCCGACAGGTTTTGCTCTGTCGGCAAAAGTCGACAAAATCGAGATCGGTGAAAAAAAATCGATTTTAGCTTTATTTTGTCTGGGTAAAAACGAAAATTTAACAAAAAATAAAACATAAATTAAACAAAAAAACGTATTTGCGCATTGTTCCGCTCACTCTGCTCGAAAGATGTTTATTACGAATTTCGCCTACACTAGGAGCGGTAATGTCGCCGTCTGAAAAGGTGATACCGGGTATCGGTAATGACCCTACGTGCACACTTCGGCTAATACAAAACCTGTTTCTGTTCTTACATGGCGAATAAGTAGACGAAAAACACCATACGAAGATCTTATAGATATACTTTCAAGCTGAACTTGAATTAATGTCGAGTAGATGTCAATAGACATCAATATCTTTTTCTAATTAATAAAAAATTTTGATGTCTATTTGACATCAATTGAAGCTCAACTCGAAAGTATGTCGAGAAGATATTCATAAGATATGTATAAGCCCAAAACGGTGTTTTCTGTATACCTATTTACCACAGAAATGTGCACATAGGGGAACAATATTAATATAAACTGAGGTTCCATTAAAATTAATATTGTTTTAATTCGATTTGAGTTGATATTGTATGGTTTAAAGTCATCTCAAAATAATGCTAGAAAATTTGGAAATTGGAGAAGTACTTGGTCACTTGAATGATAACAACTTTTTTCATTCTCAACCAAAAAAGAAATCCTACTAAATATTTTTGGATTAATTTTTTTTTATCAAATATTTTTTAAATTAAAAATTATTGTTTTCATCTTGGCACTTACTTAAATATTATTCACACATAAATAACATATTGCGCCTTTAATTAAAAAAATTACTGGTATCTGAAGTATTCCACTACACCACCGTTCTTCAGGAAGCCACTACTCTCCCACTATTCATCATAGAAATATGTTCTATAGATTATTTCGTACGCAATTGAATGTAGAATAAAATGTTACTGAGCTATTCTTGCGATTAAACCAAAAGGTAAGAAATTATAACCGAAAAACTGATTTTGGGAGGCTAAAATCCACCATATCAGAGGTCGCACACACCAGATTCGCATGAACTTTTAGTACGCTGTTAAGTATGCTATACTAGACGTATATACCAAATTTGAGCTTGATAGCCAACTTAGGAAGCAAAACCCTACCTGTACTATTATTAGTATTCTAATTAATGTGTCCCAAAATTGTATTTTCGCCCTAAATTTTCTCAGATTAAGGTCAAAAATGGGTTTCCTTGTGATTTTTCAATTCTACGCGAAATTTTAACCCACTTTGATAGGTCGCAAGGTTACTTTTTGAAAAAGTTGAAGAAATGCATTTTTAGCTGAATTTGCATATATGCGCAACTTCAATATGCAATTACTAGGTATTGTGGCCACAAATTTTTAAGAAAGAGGGTTCAGTAGATTCGAAATGCGTTCCTTTAGCTATGAGTGAGCGATTTTTTCGGTCCCCGGACATAATTATACTCATAGAGCAATTTAAGTGTGAAAAATGGCGAAAATTGCATAAGAACTGCATAAAAACTGCAATAAAATGCAGTTGTGACCGCAGCCAGTAGATTTGAACTCATATTCATATTCAGTGGACACCCCCCTTTCCAACCCCGTTGAGTTTTTCTGGTCTCCTTGAAGGTCAAAAAAAGAGGGTTTTTAGGTCCCAGCCCCCCATTATCGTATTTCCTAATGTCCAACCTATATCTACCTATTGCCAGTAGAATTTTTCGGTCCGCAAAAAATCCCGCAGGTTGAACACTTTTTCGAGATGGGCTGTAGACTAAATGGTAAAGGCAGATTTTCGCAACGCAAATTATTTTTGGTAGTTTTTTGAGATGTGGTGTTTTTGCAGTCGAAGATTTTTTTTTTGAGATGTGGTATTGTTGCAGTAGGGGTGCGATATCTGATCATAGGAGGAACTAGAAAGTAGAGAGATAGAGAGGCTCATTTACCCCTTCAATTTTAGAAATAGGCAATATTATATTAAATTTGAAATTGATCGCAGAGGACCGTATCCTTTTTATCCATGTTTAATTTATGAAATACTAAGAATCATATACTGCTTACTTCGAATTTCCTTAGCCGATTCGGAGCATCGACGGTACAGGCGATTATGATTAGAGGCAGACGCATTAGGCGACGGTGTTCTCGATTCATCTCTGTTAATTAATTGCGTCATACTTTTAGCTGATCTGGCAGGATGTTCTCGGTAATTTAATTCTAAATTCGACGGTTTATTATGTCTGCTTAGATTCGGACTAATCAAAGGAGATAAATGCGAAAGGTTACGATCATCCGAGAGAGATTTAATTTCGTTTTTATTAACAGAGAGGTAATTTTGATTGGAATTCGATTGCTGGTGGTTTTGTAAGTAAGGATCGGAACCGCGTAACGGGATGTATTGAGTAGTACCGTCGTCGGTCATTAAGTACGTTGGTAAGTCGGATTTCGGTTTAATCGGACTTGGGGCAGTTTCTGTAGTACTTGGAGCTTGATATACTTGAATAGGAACGACAATTTGATTGGAAGGTTTTGCTGGCTCGTTAGATGTGATATTGGAGACGCTGCGTCGATGTTTCGGCGCCGATTTCGACCTGCCGCTTGCTTCATCGTCGTCGTCTTTTAAGCTGATAAATTTTTGGAACTCTTCGTTAATTCCTCGCGCAGCGTGGTATTCGGCTTTGGATTCAGAAACGGTGGATCTGCGTTCTCGTCTTGTATTTCCTTCAGTATCGAATTTGGAAATGAAGTTCACCAAAGTGGTGTTTGTGAATGGTTTAAGACGTTTCGGACTGTTCGGATTTGGCTCGCAAGTTTTGTCATTTTCGTCTGCGCTGCCGTGTAATGGAATGAATATCTGTGTTCGGTTATCGACGACCGGCTTTGTTTTGGTGTTTACACTCTTACTAGCGATTGGCTCTTCTTCTTCGTCACTATGAAGGGATACGAATTTTTGCGTCTTAGGATTTTCTATAGCCGGCTTTCTGCGGCCGGATTTCGAGCTATCTCTGGATCGTGGAGATTTAGAATCGGCAGCGACTTTCGGCGATGCATCTTGCGAAGATAGAAGTTTTTTATTCTTTGGCGTACTTTTTTCTCTAATACTGTCTTTCACATTTGTTTCAACATTTTCAGTCTTTAAAGATAATTTATCGGCTATACTTTTTACCGTTTCGTCCACATCTATGCTTACACTATGTACCGGTTTCGGACCGCAGAATGATGTCTCCAGTGACATGCGATGAGGTGAAGAACCGCGAGACGCTCTCGATAAATTCGATGTTGCCGAGAGATGAGATCTTGCTGAATAATTCGATATTCCAGAACCGCCAGAAGCAACCGAACCTACTGACGATACTCTGCTCGTTCTACCGCTTATAGAAAGCAATGCTATGTCGCTACAGCCCGAATCTTTTCGTAGGTTTTCATTTTGTAAATCTGAAAACTATTGATAACCAATCTAAGTAAGAACTTCCATATTAACACGTTAGAGAGATATATTTTCGAATAATGGGTACACATAATTATGTAGGTATTAACTATTACTCTTTTAATAATTAGATAGGTAACTGCACTTTTTCATCTATCCTAAACTGCGCGATAATGAACTGAAATTTGATGTTTTAAACATATAATATTTTTTTATTGTTTGTACGCTTTAGAACTCTTCGACCGAAGGTAAGATATACTTGCAAAATATTACAAACGAAGCAACTTAAATTACAAACATATATGTATGGCGGTATGCCTGCTCAAAAATTTAAATGGGCTGAGATTTGCAAAGCTGAAAAAGAATTAAATTGAAAAAATTATTCAACTTGAAAAATATATATCCCGTGAAGTATGAATAGTAGGATGGGGATAGAGGATGTCAAAATTTGAAGCATATAATGTAGTTTTATTGACAACAAAAGTGGTGAACCTATGGAAGAATGAAGGGAAGATGCATGGATATAAAACCCGAAAAACATGGTGAGAAATTCGTAAATTCAATTTTTTGTTAATAACTTTTTAAATCGCATTATTTAGAACCCTCTTAAAAATTTTCTTGGTGATTGTGAATGTATCCTCCAAACATTGTGAGTGGTACGCACTTCCTAGATAGCTTGGATACTCAGAAGAAAAAAAAAAGAAAAAGAAGAGTTGTTCATGAAAATAATACTAAAAAATTTTTTTCATCTTGAACTAAACGACATAGAATTACGACATTCATATTAACATATGGAGGATACATTTACAATTTGCTAAAAAAATTATTAGGATGGTCTCACACTAATGATATGATTGTAAAAGTTATTCGAAAAAAATTGAAAAACTTAACGATGTTTTGGTGTTCATCTCCATATATTTCCTCCTCCATCCTTCTTAAACCCATAATTTCTTCATCAATAAAACTACATTGTAAGCATGATATGTTGGTATCAATGCTACAGTTCTACTACCTTAGTTCGAGATGTAAAAATTCCAAAATTTTAATCATGTAAAATCGAAAATTTTTTCATCTTTTCCTCTCATTATCCAAGGTATCTATACGAAGCGCGTACCTCTCACAATGTTTACCGGATACATTCAGAATTACCAAGAAATTTTGTTAAGGGGACCCTTGATAATGCAAATTTCTCGCCATGTTTTTCGGTGTTCATCTCCATATATCTCCCCTTCAATGCTCCTTGCATTCACCATTTTTGTTGTCAATAAAACTACATTATATGCTCCATATTTTGACACACACACATACCACATTCCTACCATTCATAGTTCTCGAGATGAACATTTTTTTCGAAATGGATAATTTTTTAAATTTCTGTGCGGGCCAATCATCATTTCGTGAATGTAACTTGATTATATGTGTTTGTGGTTTGCGTATAGTGTGTCCGAAACGGAACATCGTGCATATACATAATAATCTGTATAAAAATTTGAATGATAACAGGGCCATATCCAACGGAAAGGGGAGGGGGTTGATGGTCATAGCCATCCTCACGAGCTTAGTTTCGTGTATACTTAAATATTTTTAAATCGTATAATTCTTCTATAATAACAGTCATCGTGTAAATTTATACTGAAATGAATTTCTTAGATTCAAAAAAAAAAAAAAAAAAAAAAACATTGATTTTCTTAGGTATATTAAGTACTGTTATTGCTATGAATTACTACAAGAAAATTTTCTATCCTCTTTAATTATACCTCGAAGCACATTAATAAATATTTTATGTATTAAAAAATGTATACCGCTTAAAAAGATTCACCCTCTCCTACAACCCGGCTGTCGACCTGCAAACGTTATGTTCTGAAAATAATTTTCAAAATCTCTTCCACTGATATATCTATGCTGCGGCTCTGCTAGATAATTTATTATTATTTTGCCCAAAAGAATTCAACTTATCTAAGTAGATAAAACATTGGAAAAAATATAAAAATAATAGGTATGTTACAACTTATTAAACTAGTGTGCGTAAAATGTGATGATTAAAATGAGTTTTGTTTGTATTCATATTTCTCCTTTTCTCCTCCCAGAAAAAAAGTGTATCGTGATTCATGACGAACATACCTCTCTTCGTTGTTTTAAGTATTACATACTATCAAATAGGCATATTTCATGAATTTTTAGTTTTGTTTTGAATGAGGATACTTTTGCTACAGCCAGAAACAGCAAAAATATCAACAATATCAATTTTGAAAAGAAAATGAAATGAAAATGCTGAAAAAAGAAATCGATTTAGCTATTATAAGGAAATATTTTGTTTATAAGGCGCAAGCATCATTCTCATATTGAGGTCCTGCGGTTGGCTTTTGGCATACCTAGGTTTAGTAATAATCAAATACATCAAAGCGAGTTGTCACGTTATGTTACCTACGTCGATTATATGGGTTTACAATTATAAGAAGCACGGAACATTAGTTCCCTAATTAACGATACCTAGTACGAAGTTATTATTTAGCAGAGAAGACTACAAAATTATAATATGCAAAGAATCGGTTTAAACATGAAAATTGGTTTTTCGTGTGACAATCATGCATGATGGTTTGTCTACCCTAACAGTTGAAGGCACCAAGATATGAAAATTTGAAAAACATTTCTTCTACCTTGATGGTAATAATGAACTACGAAAATTTTTATTCTATCATCAAAATTAGATGAAAATACATTATTTGCGCTGAAATGTAGAATCTGCGATGTCTATTTTGGTGGCAGCGGAGGAATAGGTGAGGAGAAATTATAAAAATAATTTAGACATTTTTCCATATTTTCCGCAGTTGACTTAAAAAATTACGTATTCAACCTATTTTCAAAATCTTCGATACTACTGGGTGGAGACCGGACTGGAATTACAAGCCGAAGGTCTTGACTATTAGCAACATAGTATATGAACACAGCATTTTCTTGTATCATTAAATAGGAAGTGTAAGTGTTTTGTCCGCTCCCTGTTTGCTGTATTGTCAGTTGCGTTATTTGGCCCAACTGCAATTTGAGTCGGAATGGCCTCAGGATAGTTCTGCTTGGCGTAGAAAAATTTCCAGAAAAATCATTTTTTTCTTTTTAGGTAATATACAATATTTTTGAGAATTTTTATTTTGCATCCGTGAATGCTTAAGAAAGGGTATCCAACACGAGTTTGTGAGAAGAAAATGGAGTGAAGGTAAATAAAAAATAATTTAATAGAGAATTTTTCGTTATCAGCAAAAAATATTTCAAAATGGCTACTTTTCCATTATTACCCACACTTTATCTATCGTTTCTCCCAACCTACCCACTTCATTGCCACGAATTTCTCTCGTAGCATACACTCAACATTTTGGCACAAACATCAATATCAGTATATTTTTATCTTTTTATAGATTATTATTTTGTGTGTGTATGTATATTTAGATGAAATACAAATTTTCAAAGTTGATCATTACCAATTTTTCCAACTTTTATACCTCGACTCCTTCAGCAATTAGGATAAACAAGTTATATCCTATATGTACATATGAAATTATGAAGTAGCTCCATCTATTTACTTACTTTATACTTAGTACTAAATTTTACCTATCGGTGAACATTTCTTCATTTAAGTATGCATTTGTATTTTACCTATGCTTCATTTTGCCAGTATTTAGTCAAGAACTTACCGCTTGTGATTGCTTTTTCTTCTTGTATTTTTCTGCTTCAGCGGGATCCTGAAACGAAAGCTCTTCCGTGCTGCTGTGCAGATCCGATGCTATTTCTTCCCCAAACGCTACTTCTAATTTGGATCCTTTGCTATCTGCCCCTTTATATAGAACGGATACAAACACATCGAAAAAATCAAAATAATAATACCTTTCTCATAATCTGTAGATATCTGTTATCAAGGTGTAGTAATTTAATTTACCTAAAACTAATTCTCTTTCTGGACTGCTGTCTTCTTGATGGGATGAGCTGCTTGCTCTGCTTATGTCTATCCTCGGAGCTACATTTGTTACAGTAAGACTTGTTTTAGTCGCTTTCATATTTTCTTCTTCGATGTTAGGTAACTTGGCCTTTTGTTTTTCTTCGTCTAGAGGACTTTCGCGTTCATCGCTCAAATCCTCAGAGGACGCAAACGGTGCCAAATCTCGAACATGTACCCGTTTCTCCATTACATATCTGCGTCTATGAGAGGAAATAATTCATAGTTCCTTTACCATTTTAAAATCAATACCACTATTAATATGACGTACTGTAGAAACACGTAGGTAGGTTGCCCAAACACATATGTAATTTATCACTTAGTGATTCTGGTTTTTTATTTTTTTAGTACCACCTACACCTAAATATTATAATATTTGGAAGCCTTATAATGACACAATTGACAGTACGTAATTCTACGTAAAGATATTATTTCACATCCGCGTATTCTTGATGGGCAAATTAAATAGTTTAAATTGTTTCAGAAACGATGACGTAAAAATGTGTAAATTTTCTCTGCATGTATTTACTTAATTTAATAATGAAATTAATAATATTACAAATATGAAAATTTATCAGTTTCACAATCGTCACGTTACAGCTGCTGTTTGTTTTCTGTTTTGTCACAAGTTTAAGGGAATCCGAAATATTTAACATTTTCAAACACGAAATATCACATAAAGAAACCTCTATTTCGGTACTAAGAGCTACCGCTGTAATACTTAATATTTACGTTTGTTTAGTGGGTAAGTAGGTAGGTATATGTGAAAATATTTTTTGAAGGCTACATACAGTGAGTGACCGGTGTAATTTGTTAAGAAATTTAATGCATAATGATAGATTGATCGAGTAATGTTTTCACAAATAATAAAAGAAGAGTAATAGCGTTTGGTATACTGTGTGCCGGGTTTTCACTTTTCGTGAAGTGAATAGATAATTTTTTTTTACGTGCCCATTATTACTCCAAGATCTAGTTAAGTTCCTAATTTAGCTATAGCTAATAAAAGTAATTATGATTCTTTAGTGGTACTTTAATTTCGTATTTTGTATTATTATCATTTTTTAATATTTAGCATAATTGCAAATAAATTTGTGAAATCTATTATGGTGAAAAACTAGCTAGCCGATTAAAACTCTTTTCAAATCGTCATCGTCTGGTCATGTTTTAAACAAATGTGTCAATCGCTTGGCCGCGTTATTTGGGTTATGGTAATTTGGGGTGTGAACACTATGAAGTACATTGTTTTCCTTCCCCTCCAGGGCATCGTAATGTAATAGCGCCAATTACTTATCCTACCTTACTAGTCGTTAATCTATTTTTCATTTAAAACACGATATTCGGTTAATTGCTACACGAATGGCATGCCTTTAAAAATTTACGAGTTCGGCGAATTACTAAAAAAATTTCATCAACGTGTAAGAAGCGAAAATGCGCAAATTCATTACCTGAGAATTTATCACGTGGAAATATGACAGTGATCGAATTGTAACTTAAAATTAAATAACATGGTGTTTTCCATGAATCGTTGCTAGGTATATAAAATTATGGTAAAAACAACCTTCGCTTTTTCTCATGCTTTTTACAACTGCTTCTACGAAAGGCCGGTAGAGGCCGATTTGAAAACGTCGATCGATTTTAAAATAGGATCTCGTAAAATGAATGTTGTACTTCGTGTATTTTCGTAAACTACTCGGATAGCTCTTATTTTAGCGACAATGATAAACCCCAATGTTGAATACGGAAGTTTCGTTATTCGTTTCAATTGTCGACAGCAAGCAGTAAGCAGGCTAGTATAGGTCGTGAACTAAGTTTAGGAAAGAATGAAAGTAATGCAAGCTTCTAGATATATTATGTACTTAGTATATTCTGCGATCACGATGTTACCATTTTAACGAAATTTCATTCCACTTTTATGCGACACTATGCACACGCCTGGAAGTCGATAAATGTTCATTATTTTTTATTATACCTTTCAAACAAAGCTATAATCAAATTTCCAAATTTTTAAATTCTCATTGACATACGATATCCTGATTCGTGAACATGGTTGATTGGTATGGCGGTTGTTTGTTGAAATTGCATCAAATTTAACAAAAAGCACTTTCTTGATGCAAACTATCCAAGCTAAAATGATTTAAATAATCAATTTATTGGTAGAAAATCCGTAGAAGTACAATGTGGGACAGAATTATATGTATACGAGTTGCATCTAGGTAGGTATATTACTCACGCCAACCCTAATGCTTTTAAATGAAACTCGTTTCACTTCATTGATGAGGTCAGTGACATAAAAAACAAAGAAAGTATACGAAATTACGAATGATAGCAAATAAGTCTTTTTTTCTGATCTGTCTTTTCGACATGCTGGTTTTGCGAATTAATGACGCGCTCATAAATTTACCTCTAAATTTCAGCTTATCATATCTTAATATTTGCAATAAATATTAAGATATAGTCCATTTTTAATGATGAAAGATTAAGTTTTTTTACAACTATGAAATTAAAATCCGAACATCACTCAACGATTGCAATATTGGCGTATTTTAAAAAAGATAACGTATCATTCAAAAACAACGTCTTGACGCGACAGATTTTTTGCCAATCTATTTATAACATTTCATCTGTTTGTTTGCCATTAATATAGTACAACAAGAAGTGTAAAGAAAAAAGATATGCATTTCTTTCAAATGGAATAATTATGTATATTTAATGCGTTTTACACCAATTAGCAAGTTTAGGTAGTGAAGTAACATTTACCATTACACGTACAAATATATATATATATCATCCACTTCTACAGTATTTGTAATTAAATATAACCAAAATATTAGTTACTTTTTTTTTGGAATTTCGTGGGTAACTCGATAAGTGGGCTACCCATAATAGGTAGTAGATACCTATGTGTCATACATTATTGTTACTGGCTTAAAGCTGATGACGCTGATTCCATAATATGCAAACGATACACTGCTTAAACTTATGGATAGGTCTGGGTATACCTAATTATCTACTTAACGTTTTATTTCTTGATAAAAGCATCATTAATTATGCATTTAAAACATAAAAAATGAATACATACTTTAAAAGTGGAAGAAGATAGAATTTAAACGATTATGAAATTTGTTGTTACGAAGCAGTTCTACAAACGTATCAAGATGATAGTCGTATGATGGGCAGTAGGTTTAGAGATTTTTTTTAATTATTAAAAAAAATATAGTACTGTAAAGTCAAGCCTGATCTTGGAAATGCTACTATCCTTCCGAGACCCGATCCAACGTTGCGAGACCCCTTTCGGGTCTCGCAACGTTTTGTGTGTATATTTGAGCTTATATAGCTTTCATAACGTTGGGAAGCCCTGGATGTGGTGCTATCTTGGGTAGACCCACCTGGGCCTGACAAGGATAGTAGGTAAATCTAAAGTGTATCTTATAAGAACCATTGCATATCATTTGTATTCGTGGATTTTGAATTTTTCTAAACCCCTCTAAAGTTTCCTAATACGCTATGTTCAAGTGGTTTCCAAAAAGCTCACGCGAGCATTTTTAGCTCTTTAAATAAGGCCGGGTCTCGGAACGTCTGTTTGATGTCTACGGTCCAGGGCCTGACAAGGATAGTAGCATATATATATATATATATATAAACATGGAAATCGATCGTACGCATAATTCCTTTTTGTCAGTAACATGTAGAAACACTTGAAAAATGACAGGTATGTGAATATCAAATTGCATTTCCCATATGATAGGAAACCATCAGTAAAATTAAACATACAACTAAAATTTTAAAAATACAAGTAAATTTTCATCGGTAAGTACTAGGTACCTAATGTATTATAGGGTACCTTGAGCACCACAATAATTCAGATTTAGATTTGTTGACATTAAGATATAACTGACTATGCTTTACTCATATTGACAAGTCTGGCGTTAAGTCTTTATGAGAAATTATTTTAATTTCTACTTTTAATCATCATAAGCATATTAAAAATTTTAATGCAAAAAAATGCAACATTAGCAATAATAGTTTCATTGATGCAACGATTGGTAACTTTAAATAGGTAACAAAATATAGATGAAAACCTTAATTTTGGTTACGTGCGCTCTAAGGGTTGACGTCTTTAATGTTCAAACGTCTTAAAATGTTTATTAACGGCTAATTTTAAGTGGAGCCATGAAAGCAAAGATATGGAGTTGCTCTTCGAGTCAGAGAGAAATCTTTCAAAGGAACTTAGAAGTCAAATTGAGTCAGACAAGAGTTCATTTTTCGCCCTTATTTCTATAAGGAGTAATTATCAAAGTTTTGTACAAAATTTGAGAGGACCGAGTTGAATTCAAAATTTCATCTATACTAATGGGAAGCTAGAGTCAGCTAGAACCAGACTACTCGTAAAAATCATGTATGAAAAATAATCTTAATATTTTCGTTGAAATAATGAAATTCAAGTATTTATCTTTAGAGACGAATTACCATTGTAATATAAGTAAAAGTTCCTTGAAAAAAACATTCGGAGAAATTCGACTTCGAGTCTGGAGTAGTTTCGAGTTGTAGTTTGACATAACTCGAATTGGCCCTAATCAGTACACATTTTTTTTATGTTAAGAAATTAAACGACTTTAGCCTTTAATACAAGACATCTTAATTTTTATTGTATCTAGATGACAACAGTTACTGATAAAGTAAAAAAAAAAAACAAAAAACAAAAAAAATCGAGTGAAAATGATGGGCATGATTGAGCTCAGAGTGGGAAAATCTTCTAGTTCCTGCAGGTGCAAATTTTTTTCGATTTTTTTTTTTAATATCATTTTGAAAAATTTCAAAAAACAGCCTAACAATAATGTCTGTTTTTGAAGTAAAGTTTTCAAATTGAGTATTGTTTTCAGTTTCTCATTGAAATTTTATTGATTTTTTCAAAAATCGGATTCTAAGCAATACTCCACTTCTCCTTCTCTACGAATGAGGTTCTAAAAATAACAAAAACTCAGCAAATATAGATACGAATATGAAAAATGTCGAACAGAAGCTATAACTTTTCACTTACTCAATCTTAATGCGAAAAATTTTTGAAGGGTCCTTTCAAGCCAAAAAATTAAACAAATATTAATTGTTAAATGTGATTTTTGTCTGCAAAAACTAAAAATGTCCATGTTATAGAAGCGAATTTAACAATTTTAATGTGTAGAATTCGATTGTTCATATGCGTGTATCTTTTACTACATTCGAATAATTGTGGTGTTCTATACCTAGAAACCATCAATAGGTATACCTATGCATTTTCATACATATGGCCGCTTCCATTTGTTCCTTCATTTTTAGAAATTTCCAATAATTTCGATAATTTAAGTCATTTGATCAGAAAATATTACCATTCGATCACTTATCGTCATCAGCTAGTTATACATATACAGAATACTGATACGAACGTATATCTATTCTACCTACATACGAGTATTATGTACGTATACGTATAATACGCTTATTTGGGCGTATACATATAAAATATTTAAGTAAGAATCCATATACCTACGTACATATTATACGTTAGAGGTGTTGATTATTGATGGTATATATTTTTAATTTTAATTCGCTATCAAAAATAAAGCTACACCTTATTTTATCAAAACACATACAGTATAGGTAGGGTGTACGATGTACATGTTTAATGAACATATAGGTAGTTTATTATTGCCATTTTTTTTTTTAAATAATGCATTTCTAACAATACGTACCGGTCATGGAACAATACATTTATGCAAAAAGATCCTATGATCGTACAGGTCGTTTTGCAGAAAATAGGTAAAATGTGATGAGATCTTCCTTGACTACTTCTATGCCAAGTATCAAGTTCGTGCAATCATCCTACATCCTATTATGACGTACAGACGAGTATGTACACGCGTTAACACGTGCAACTTCATTTGTCCAGTACGCAGAACCGCATTTGCACTTTTGCAGAGTAGTCGCTGATTTTTTTTTTTCATTGAATAATAATCCAAATATATGTGTTTAGTCTCTATATATGTTTTCAAGATCAAAACTCTGCTAATTTTTCGAGTTTTGAGCATAAAATTTTTTATTTATTGAAAAACAGCATGCATAAATTTTGTTTTATTGAAAAAAAGCACGTAAAGTGCCTGAACATTTACAGCAATAACTCCAACAAAAATCAAGTTTTCAACTTTGAAAATGCGCCATTTTATAGCCAAGGAAGAATGTGTCAATCACCAGCAGAAATTTCAAAACTTCATGTTCAATTTTCTGCATTTTGTTTTCTTTTAAAAACTTTGAAGCCGTTTAAAAAAAAAAAAAAAAAAAAAAAAACAGTTTTTGCGTATAGGATCTTTTTGCATGAATGTATTCAATTAATTAAAACCAAATTAATATCCTCAAACAATAAAAGTGGCCCTTGAGACCTATATCAGCAGTCACAGTCATGTTTAGGCTTTACGGTTAATGGGTTAATCAATACAACCACACGGATCTACGCTACTACGATAAAAATACATTAAACACAAACTTGGTATGATATACCTAGTATAGATATTGTGGGACCATGGAGGATAATTTGTTACGCTAATTCTAAGCTATTAATACGTAATTAAAGTTAAATATGCTACTACAAGATAAAAGATATTGTCATAATAAAGTTTTTACTTTTTAGTATTTATATTCGTAATAATATTACCTTAAAAATTCATATAAATATGTACAATTTCTACACAGTGTACTGAAAACTTCTAGAAATATTTTAACATTTTTCAGGTATTAAAGCGCTAATTTGAAAACTTGTAACGATATCATGAATTACAAATAAAAAAAAGGGCAAAAACAAAAAAACGAAAAATATTCCATTCAATAGTTTAACAATAACGATAAAAATAAATGATTAATAATCACTGATGAATTTATTCCGAGTCACTGTCCGAATCCGCATGCGGTTCCGGGTCCGTGGATGGCGGTCGTGCCGGCACTGAAGTATGCGTGTTTACTGGTTTTACCATGGTTGCTGCTATATAGTCACTCGTACTTTCTGCGTGAGTGTGCTCTATTTCTACCCTGTATGCGGATTATGAACATTAATTATCACAATATATTTATTATTATGAGCATCGCTTGGTAATACCGATCTTTTACGCTGAGCTTACCTATATTCATGTCTAGCCAAATGTCTAACGTATTTTTCAGGCGGTGTATCACTATCACTATTACTAATGGATACTGAACGTACGGTAGTATGCGAAACCTGCGTTATTGGCATTGTAAACTCCACATAACAATATTTAGCCAACTCTTCGGGTATCTGATCGTACGAAGTTAAAGCCAAATGACAAACTAAATTATGAGTTGTATAAGCTCCTGTGCGAAAAATATCGACCATCGTGTATTAGTGCAATTTTAGAATTATAAAGCATGAATTAAGACGTTTTTTGTCGTGAAGTATGCACCTTGTCCTTCTTTAGGTAAACGAGACATTCTCCACACAATTGCTTTATGGTGATGTTCGTACTTCGCGTGACCAGACGTAACTTCGATCAGATGCGGTTCTAGCGTATCCACAGCGCCTAGGAATCTTTCGATACCTTTAATCTTGCCAGTTCTGTCAACGGTATTAACGTAACATAATAAATTAATAACAATATGTAGATAGTTAGACCATACCGGGTGTCTATTCGATTCGGGTACCCTAGAGCGCTAAAATCCCTAACATAATATTGTTGATTATAACTATCACATAAATGGGTACACTATATGAGATTCGTGAAATATAATAATTCAAAGCTAAGAATTCTGAGATTTTTCATGTTATTAACGAAGCAACCAAGCGCGTATTTAAAGTTATTCGAATTAACTGAATAGCCATTTTAGGGAATTTTGCGCTTAAGGGTACCCGAATCGAATAGACACCCGGTATGCATATATTTTATAACGCACTAATACACTGAGAGTAACAACTATAAGTGCAAAGATTATGGTGCAATTTTTTTGAAGAATATATATGTAAAGTAACCTTCTATGCGCCGATTTCACCGAACCATAACGAAAATGTTTCTCCACTCTGAATAAATATATCCAGCATTCTGGTATAGGGATCCTAACTGCAACATCTTCGCACGGAATTTGTCCCAGTTTCCTGCTGGTGAACCCGGGCACTAAAATATCTGCGAGTATATCAACCTAGAGCAAAGTAAACAACAAATCAAACAATTCTATAATATATTTCTACTAGTTCATTTGTTAAAGAGAAGTGAAACAAGTAAATGTTATGTACTTTATTTCCGCATGTTTTGAAGATAGTTTTCAGTTGAAGCGGTAGTTCTCGATTCTTAGGTGGTCTAACTCGAAATCGCATTAATTCCAAATAGCACGCATCCGGTGGTTTCAGTCTTTCAAAATATTTTAAATTTATTAACTTTTATAAATGATTCGAACTGTGAGACCGTGATACATAATGTTTCACTTCAATGGAATCTCCTTTGTATCAAAATGCATGTTGACTCACGTCATACTCATGTATGATTTGCCCACCGTAACAGCTGAAGGGATGAGATATGAATGTTCGAAACATATTTTCTCCACTTCGGTAACGATTAGTTTTGAATCTTTATTACATTATTCAAGACATAAAAATATGCTGTTTGCATCACCATATGGATATATACAATACACTGTTACTAACTATAAATTGATAGTAGTGCAGGAGCTTTAGGTAAGGAGTAATGATGAAAAAAGGTGCGAAAAATGCCCCCATCAACCTTACGTTTCAAAAATTTGTTACAGATCGCTAGCTTACACTATACCACGTACTCAAACTGCATGACCTCATGATACTTCTAAACACCAGGAAGATTTTTTTTTTCGACTTTTTATTAAAATTTTCTTCTCGATTCATCTGCTTTAAATCCAAGCTAGGTAGGAATGCACTATTCGTGACGAGGTTGGTATTTAGTAGATATGTAATTTGGTATTACAGAAAATGTATCGTTTCGAGAAAGGCGAAGGAAGAGAGAAATAACAAAATAAATTATAAAAAACTAGGAAAAATAATTGCTTCTATTTTTTTTTTTTTTTTTTATTTTTTTTTTTGCATAACTTAAAAGATTCATTAAACCTAATTGTTTTCTTTACCTAGCTTGAGTTTTGAGATGGAAATTTTCAAAAATATTACATAATTATTTATTTGTACGAAATATTAATAAACAAAAATAGCAAAATGATTTTCTTTTTGACATTCAGAGCTATCTAGAAAGCATTTACTTCAGTGTTATGTAATGAGGGACGCGGTGGGATTCATAAAAAATATTAAAACATGTTGCCGGTAGCTCATTTTTCGAAGTTACACGGATATAAGCAAACAATATGAGAAACTGACTAATTTTATCCATCAAAAAAAAGAAAAAAGTGGAATTTTATACTTGGATTTCTTCAGCAATTAAGGTAGACAAATCATCACCCACAAGCGTCACGAGTAGCCCTAAATATGGTACGAAGGAGGTTCTATTGAGCGTACAACACTCTACATGATCAGAAAACGATCACGAATATTCATTTATCACTACAACATCTTACTTGATAGTCCTTGTTTCTTCATAAACGTCTTGCTGAACACACGAATGAAATTCAACATTTTCAAGTCTAATCCATTCTTCGGTAACTACGGGAATGATATCATGTCTACCTACAACTTCTTTGCCCTGTCTCCATAAATCGTTTACTCCGATTTCCACATCCGGCATACCTGCGAATAAATCAACAACCTTCCATGAAAATATATAATTCTTTTTTCGTTATAATTCACTTGAATCTTTCGCGCCTACCAGTCAAGAATCCCAAGAAAAACAACCGTACTCTGGCGATTTGTTTGTCAATGGCGCCGTTAGAATTTTGTTCAACGTACAACTCATCGACAGCGGTTATCTGGACTTCTTCCATTTTGTAATTAATATGAATATTATCCCTGTGAGCGGATAGACGGAACATTGCATCCTCAACACACGCGCTAAATTGCTTCATATCTTCATAGTTATGAGATCCCAATTTACATATCAAGGAAATCTGAAAAAAGCGTTCGAAATATCGAGTATACGTGCAATAAGTTGTATGTAGGTACCAACTGTCATTTCAAATTATGTTTTCTCATCACATTTTAATAGATATTTCGTACGCCTTAACCTATACTAACATACCTGAGGAGAATGTTCAACCGGTAACCCTAATTTTTTCAAATCACTGCCGAACTCCTTGACACCTTGATAGTCGCCTTGAATAGCATACGCAGCGAACTGACTCAATTTATTGGTTAGTCTTTCAGCTTTAGTCACCTGACCAGGCCTTACTCCTGGTCTTTCTTTGTATACAACGAACTGTATTTTGACGGTGAATATTTTGCCATATTGATCGTATTGTTGGGCACCTATGATCAGAGATAATTTTCAAAAACCAATAATTTCATAATAATTATAAACAACCAACTATTCAGTCACCAGTCATTCGTCATTTACCTATATCGGAAATAGCGTAACAGGGTTGCAAAGGCCATTCGTGAAGTAAGGTTTCTTTTCCGTCATCTTTGTTGATTAATTCCAGATGCGGGGTCTCACCCTGATATACCAATCGAACAAATACTTTTTTCCAAAACCTTGAGCATGAGAAATTCGTTATCGATGGTAAAATTCACCATTATAGAACAGTGAAGTAATTTACTAACCTTTGGCCGGTAAATTTCTTTCGAATTGGGTATCTTATTTGCATATCCCAACCGGGCCCTTCGTAATTAGTTCTTGGAAAGGGCTCTAATGGTTGGGATACATCGTCGTCAAATAAAGGCGTAGGAGGAGTTTCTGTCGAATCGGTTTTCGATACCTTTTGTGAAATTGCTGCAAAATTGATGGAACATGTTAATTTGATCGTATTTGTTTACGAGTACGTACGGATTATGAATAGAGATTACTCTTACCTGCATTGAAGGTATCACCAAAAGTAGTAGGAGGTTGCACGTATGTATTGTCATTCAAGAAAATATTTGTTTTTAATCCTTGGTCATTCGCATCAGGCCAAGATGTTTCACTGAAGTTATACATACAATTGAATGATAAAAATATGTACGTACGTAAATAATTGAATATTAATACTATACTTAGTTGAATGATTTGCAGACCTGTCAAGAACTCATATTAAAGGCTCACGATGGAAGCTTCCGGGCCGTGAATCATCGATTTCTAGCCAGGATAGTTTTATTAAAAAACACATTAGCTGGAGATTTTACCGCAAAAATTTCAGTTTTCAGAGTTGTTAATCATGGAGGTAAAATTTTAAAAATTTTGAAAAGATCGAGTTACTGCTCGACATGAAAAGAAATAAAATATTTTCATCAGAAAACATTCTACAACCGGAGGAGGATCTATAAACAGCTCGGATATATATTACATTTGACAACTACAACCTATCAGATTTGTTAGATCATTTAAAGTATGTTGGATTAGTTTTGGAATAATTTTTCGAAAAAATGCTCTTATTCGTGGACAGGAACTAGGATATCAACTATATTAGAAATTGAAAATTATTAAACCCTTTATTCTGACATTTCTGATGATATTTTACTCATCTACTTAATCCACGACCGTCAAGAACGAGTGTACGCAACAATACTAAAATCCTACGGGTATTCATTTTCAAATTGATCGAAAGCGAGTTAGACAAATGAAATATTGTTGGAAAGGTTCTATTTTCAATTGCAGAAATATTGGTATCGTATTTCGTTCTGTTTCGTATTTAAGGTCTCTTTCGATTCTGAAATGTTTTCTATTGCGATTTTTTTTTTCATTTAATGCAATAAAAGTTCTTTTCAGAATTTCTATATTTACTTATTTTCAAAATATTGACCACTCCATTAACTTAGGTTGTTGAAATTTTTGTGGTGAAGATCCAGCTACTCGTAAGGTGATTTCCTTTAAACTTTGTCTAGTCAAAATTTGATTGGACGCTCGAAAAATATAGTATCTATCTACATAATGTAGGTATATATGAATAGAAATCGCCAAGTTTCAATAAGTACTCAAATTTCGAGTTGATATGTGGAGGTCTCCATAAGCCTCGGATTTTTCGTATTCATTAAAAACTGTTTAGCTCCAGTAATGCGACATGGCTGCTTATGCTTTACATTCGGTATTAATTTTAAATTAAAAAAAATATATATGAAAAAGAAAAACTGGGGCGTAAAATTAAAGAAATTAATAAAATAAGTTTTTTTTTCCTATTTTGAACTTTTTTCTCGTAAGTCTAGGCTTAAGATACCTATTTTCATATTCTCTTTGCCATTTTTTCTTCGCAGTTTTTAATGTTTGACCATAAATAGACATATAAATACATTGTAATGCTCCTCAATAAAGATTGAATATAAAATAAAGCATAAAAATACTAAAAAAGAAACCAATTATTTGATTCACTAAAAAATAATAATAATGGGCATCCGTTAATCAACCATAAGTGGTGTGAAAAGTGATGATATGAAGTCTCCGCTTCTCTGACTTTCATCAAATCAAATAAACTGTAATAGCTTATATTTTCATGGAAAACCTAGTTAATAATTAATCTTGTACCTAGGTATATCATAATTTATCTATATTATACGGAGAAACTTACACGTATTCATTCGCTGGTTGCGCATTGCTTTCAAAATGAGCTTCGAAAGTTGGAGGAGGTTGATTCATGGCTAAGAACTCGTCAAATGTGTCTTCATTTCCGAAACCTTGGGTGGAAGACTCATCTGGTGAAAAAGAAAATATACGACACAAATATTAGATGTAGGCAGCTGATCACAAATTCATAACAATATCACCAGCTGATAAGTAGGTGTATAGAATGGGAACGTGGAAATTTGTCTCGCTTTTTGATATTATCTAGACGAAATATTTTATAATATCATATCCTAATCATATCAAGAAATCTTATATCATAGTGATATTATTCTCATAATACATTAATAGGTACCTACTTTCATTTCAACTAGATGCATATTATCTAGTTATATATATACTGGGTGACTACTTGATAAAAACCTTTACCTCATAGAAATGAATTACATATTTGAATGTTATTAGCAAGAATAAATGGCATAAATAAAGTTTATTTAATGTTAAAAAGCATCTATCAATTAAATACAAAATTTTAATTTATATTTTTGTTATCAAAAATACATATTATGCATTGAATGCATTCACTTTTTAGCTAATTTTCTCGCTTGGGTGCTCGAATCAAGTAGTCACCCGGCATAGATGTATAAAACAAATGAAAAACCTATAAGATATTTCGATGCTATCGTCGCGATGAAAGCTAATGGAAAAATAAATGATAAATAATGCGAAATGAAAGGAATCCATTTAAAGTTACCTGTAACTATCATATATACCTAAATGTTATAATAATTTTATCTGGTAAAGAACGAAAATTGTTTTGGAATTGAGCGGGTAGGCATTTCTATAAATTTGTGGCCAAGATACGCAAGCATACGAGTACATACTTACATTACTTACATCAAAACTCAATAAATTTTGGCATTTTCGCCAGGAAGTCGCTACTCACCTTCATTTACATTCGATGCGGAGATTCCAGTGGAGCTGAATGGATCGAAGGGATCAGCGCCCATAGGTTGTTTTACGCTTTCAAATTTTTCTTCAAAAATATCGAAATCATCTTTGGGCTTCTGTTGCGAAGGCTGTGAAAAGGCAGCGAATGGATCATCCTTAGATGAACTATCGACGGTAGAAAACGATACGAAAGGATCAGGGGTAGGGCGATTGTCATTTTGAACGAACGAAGCGAAAGGATCGATTTTTTCAGATGCTTCGTCAAAGATTAAACTCGGCTCTTTTTCACTCTCGTATAAAGTTTCGTTGGCGATATTTTCACAAGACATAATAGGAGTAGTGCTGATGACAGGAAATTTAGGAGCTTCTAAAATTTTATTATTATCATAGGATGTATCTGTATTGGCGGTGGAATACTGTTCGAATTTTTCTTTGATGGCATCTTGACCGGCAAAAACGTCGCTCGAGTAATCTAGTGAATATTTTTTGTGCGTTGGTATGATCTGAATTCTACTAGCTGTAACATCATGCGAAGCCTTTCGAGTTGCCACGTAGCCGATATCTTTCTTATCGAACGCTTTAAACTTATCAGATACAAAATCATCGACGCTTTCTTCTATTATTTCAGGAGGCTTTGGGATCTCTTCGGTGGATATTTTAATCGGCGATTCGATTTCTTTTTTTGTATGATCAATGGAACTTTTTCTAGATGATGGTACCGATACAATGGACGATTTACGAGAGGTTTGAGGAGTTTCACGACTTTCTGCCTGCGTTATTAGATTTGGTTGGTCTACAGTGGTATTGGTTTTCACGCTGTCAACCAGTAAATCGCTTAAATCGCTCTCTTGTCGCACTGGCAATGGTGGAGGAGGCGGTCTTGAAGGTGGTGCAGGAGGTACTGGTGGCGGAGCTGAAGTGACAGAGGGCGACAGAGCGGCTTCTTTATTGTCTTCCTCTTTCGAAAGATTGGCGATGGCGTCGAAAATGTTTAGCGCTTCTTGTTGTATGTCGTGTTTAGTATGCGTTACCCCTCCGTGCACGAATTTAGGGGGCTCGATTTCGTCGCCTAGTAAATCGTTAACTTCACCCATCATTATTGGACTGGGCGAGTTCAACTCTCGAAGGGGCGTGGGACTCGGTGTCCTAGTAGCTTGTAATCTATCGAGTAAATCGGAAGATGTCGCTTCTAATGCTCCAGTTACGCTTAAAATCAAGTCTTTTGTTTCTTTAGGCGGCTGAACAGGACGTGGAGGAGGAGGACGTCGAGGAGGACTGGGTCGTTCTGGTTTGCTTTTATTTTCCTGTCCGAACGAAGTTTGAAAATTATCGACCGGTGATGTATTCATTGATTGCGACGCAGATCCTGTAGCCACTGAAAAAGGTATAGATGGAGCCGCTTCCAATTTAGGAGCATCTGTAAAGTCACCCAGTAAATCGGATACATCTGACGGTACGGAACCGCGTTTCTCCATCGGTGCGTTGGCACTGTTTGTTGAGAACGCTTCGAATAAATTTGATTTTTGTTCCGTTTGAGTCGTAGGCGTCGAAAATACATTGCTGCTGGTTGAGCTTTCTGTTGCGAAAAATTGCGCGAAAGGATTCGTAGTTGTAGTTTCAGCATTCTGCTGCGACGTCTCAGTCGCGCCGAAACTTTGCAAGAACGGATTCGAGCTAAACGATGAATTGCCTCCAAAAGGATTAAAATCAGTACTGGGAGCTGCGCTATTTTCGAAACCTCCGGCGCCCATCAGGAAGGGGTTTGTGCCCTGCGATTCAGTCATGTTCGTAAATGAGATAGCACCGATTAAAATTAATCCAAAAATACTCAATTATTGGAAACTAATTCGTTTTCCAATAGTTTTAGTTCAGCTTTTCCTGGCAAAATATTATCCGCGATTGACGTATCAAATGGATCGGTGTAATTGATTTCTGGTGATTCGATTACAAATTTTTCTGGTTCCACGGGTGTATGGGAAATCTCAAAATGATCTTCTTCTTTTCCCGTCAATATATCGATACTTTCAGCTTCGACAGCAGAAACTTTTTCCACGTCAGCGTTGCACGAATATTTGTTTAAAATAGAGTGAGTGACGGAGGCGTTGTTGTGCTCTACTTTAGCTGATGCTTCGTATTTTCTAGGATCGAAATCGTCGTCTTCGTTGAGCGTTTGAGTTTGATAAATTAATTCGTTCTCAATTAATTTCAGTTCCAATTTTCCAGGCGCTCCGTCAACGCGAGATGTATCAAAGGGATCGTAATCTTCTTCAAGTTTTTCGCAATTCGCAGATAAAGGAGTAAGCGGTTTAGCAACTTCAGCGTCGACTTCTTCGATTTTCAGGAAATCCGGCTTTTGCGACGGCGACACGACAATTTCAACTGGTTGTTTACTTGTAATTACCAGCTCTTGAGGTCGTATTGGTTTCACCGAAGGTTCGCCCGCTCTAGGATCGAAATCACTATCGTCGATGTCGTCTACGGCTACTCTTTGTGGCGGTACTTTGATATCGCTGAGTAATTCTTTCTCTAAGAATTTGATTTCTTGTTTTCCTGGTAGAATTATTTTGTCAACAATCGACGTGTCGAACGGATCTACCTCTACTTCCTCGAGTACAGAGGGTTGCAGAGGATTTACAGGGAGGATCTCGGTTGGAGTAACTACGTCAAATGATTTAATCGGTTCGCGGTAAAAATTCGGTTCACTTTTTGGCGCTTCGTTGGGTGTAGGTAGTGCACTGGAGGACTTACGGGCTAAAGATTCAGCAGCTAGTAGAGCGAATTCGTCGTCGGTACTTTCATGAGATTCTTGTTTCTCTAAATTTACCGAGGTCACCGTTGTTAAGACGTCGAATTCGTGGATTTCGAAATCGCTTAAATCTAATTTTTCTTCCTTTTCAGTTGTTGCTTCAAAGTTCGAGAGATTTATTGGCGTAGACGCCGGAGCTGGTATAGGGGCAACCGGTAATATATCAACGTCGGGATCTTCGTCTAGTAAAGTTTTGACAGGCGATTCAACCGGTGTTTTTTCACGTAAAACGTTCTCTACCGGATTATCGGTTTCGTCAAAACTTGTCAGCAAGAGATCGACAGGTTTTACACGTCGTCGCGGTGATTTTTTCTCGACAACGGTGCTCGATAAAGAAACTGTTTCCGAAGCAGCTTTACCAGAGAGTACTTGAACGGCGCTACCTAAATTTAAATATCTTTTTTTTGGATTAGTTTTTATGAATTTGTCGGCGTACGAAGTATCAAAAGGATCGAAATCGTCTTCTTTGTCAGGACTGTCAGGAATATAAGCGAGTTTCAATTCTCCACTGGCTACAGCGTCTACGTAAGATGTGTCGAAAATATTATCATCTACTTCCGCTTCATCCGATTCCTCGGATTCTGATAATTTGAATGCAACCTCTTCTTGGGTTTTCTCCGCTAACGCTTGCTCTTCCGCTTCTCTATCTTCTTCTTGTCTTTTTACTTCCGAAGGCGGGGCTTTTCTTTGAAAAAAACTTGTCGATTTGATACGATCGAGATCTTCTTGTGTTTTTTGTAAGATGTTATCGACGCCGGCTGTTAATGCTTTAAATTTTTGCCATTCGTCGCTTTGTATGCTACTATTCGAAGCTTCTGCAGATTCGCCTTCAACGGCTGAAGATTTACTGCTGTGTTCTTTTCTGTATTTTTCTAATTCTTCTTCGTTAAATAAATCGTCTTCTTTGTGCTTATTCTTTTTATCCTTCTTTTTTTTCTTTAAGCCTTTGTGAATTTTCAACATGATCTATTCTAAACTCATTGGTGTACCTGTAACAGTTAATTGAAAGAAGAAATTAATTAAAATACTTCCTTAATATTTTCAATTAATATTAAATAGTAAAAATATTTAACACATACCTAGTTGCACGTTACACTAATAAATATATTGAATATGAATATATTATTTAAGTTGCCTATGCTACTACCTGCGATAAGTATATTTTCCTTTACCTATCTAAGTGTCATGATACGCTACTTACATAGGTAGACAATTAATACGATTTGAATTATAAATAAATAAATAAGTAATATCATCGCAACCGCTGTGTTCATGTATACTCTCGCATTGGTGTTTTAAATTTGACTGCGAAAGCAGACTCGAAACATTACACATAAATAAATGCCTAATAATTTTTGAAATATCCAATATACCATAATTTTCGTTTGTTGATGATAGATATTGATATCAGTTTTATTCCTCTTTTTTTACATTACGTATTGATTAAATAAACTTTTGTTGAACTATATCATTATCTGACGAAACTAATTTTCCACATATGTAATATTTTGTTCAAATTATTGGGATTGACGTAATAATTACTTGAAAAATATCGCATTTAATTATCACTAATATACTTGATGAATTTTAGAAAACTACCTTTCAATACTAATTTCAATTACGCCTATTCAATGTCACAACACCGAATGATAAAAGTAGCATGACTCGCCCACTACAAAAAATCAAATAGTACTAAAGTGTTTAATCGCATAAGAACACACTATACATTAGAATACATCGTTCAGGGATTACTATCAACAGTAATATTGGTTATAACCAATTAATGAGTTACAATGATAATTTTTGCAAATTTGTTTAAAAAAATATATAAACGCAAATATAAGAGGTAAAACTACTTACTTTTCTACTGACATTGGTCAATCTAAACTCTTTCTGTGACAGGAAGCGATAATGAAATTCCTTCTAAAAAAATGCTCTACCGTAGAAGGTTATTTAATTTTAAATATTTAAAGGGCGTAAAAAATTAATATTGCACATTAATTTTTGGAAGATATTCACCAGTCTTAGGAAGTACTTCATAAGGGCACGAGTTTTTCATAATTTTTTGTGATTTTGTAATGTTAAGATAGCAGCACTGTGCGGATAAGTTAGGAAAGGGAGTTTCAAATATTGATTTTGTATGATGCGCAAACAAAAACTGCCCTAAGAGGTGTGCTGAGGAAGATGACGTAAGCAGATACGCCTGTTTGTCTGCTATTCACCTCTTTACTTCTTTCCAAACCATGCGGTTTGCGGTATGTACATAAAACGTCAATAATTTTTGGAAGTTACAACATTTAATTTTTTTTTATTATTATTCAAAGAATGGTAACAAATTAACAATTATATTCAATTTTTTTTATGTTTTATTTTTGAAAGACTTGGTAAATTTCAACAGAATGCCTCGAAATTTCAAGGAGTGATGGAGTGAGTGAAACTTAAGAGTTGATTGAATTCCAGAGTTGATCGAACGGAGGACGACTTGATGCAGAGCCCGTTTCAATACAGTATTCAGGAAGAGGAAGGGGTTGGTAGAATTTACTTTTGCTGACGATAGTTATAATTACCCTGACAATTTTATACCATGATAGGAGTAATAGATGCAACTCCAGGCAGTTTCATAAATTGTTATTGCTTCCATCAGCATAGATGAATATAGTATAACAAATGCAAAGGACAATAGGGGAACGAAAAAATTACCGAATGATATTAGCTAATTAGCGTATTTGTTACATAATCATAAATATAATATACATACAATGTCAAGGTATGCAGGATTGCAGGTAACTTGGTGAATTTTTATATTATATTTTTTAGTGGATATTGGTGGATAGGTATTGGATAGATATAATTTTTATTCAATTTAAAAATATATATAATGAATTAAAAATGTTTAATTCTTCTAATTTTGATATTTTTTATTAATAAAATATCACTAATAATAAATTGAATTTGATCTTTAAATTCAATTTTTAGATCAGTAGTGTAATATGAGTAATTTGCGAATCACTTCAATACAAAATCTAAGAATTTGTGTTCAGGAGCTTGAAAACTTCAGATGTGTTTCGTCCTGGTTATGAAAATTGTGATTTCCATGGCAAAAAAATGAAAGAGTTGCGAAGGCATAAGAGAATCTCAACAAAGTTCTCGTAATGCTGCTTTCATTATTTTAATGTTTTAGTAGCTATTTATTTAACATATTTTACTTTTTTTTCTGGTGCAGTTTGGAAGTATGGCTCGGAAAATCGATAACTATTACGTTGGACTATGTCAACTGTGAACTTAGCCGTGGCAATCACGAGTTAGGAAATTCTATGACCATGGATACTCAATTTCGAATTCGTCTCTGTCCTCCCCTGGGATGTGGATCTGAACCAAGTGCCTTAAATAGGGTCTCAGACCCCTATATTATTGATTTCATCCAAAAAAATTGTAAGGAATAGATGTTAATTTCTCAAATATAATAATAAATAATGAAAAGCTGACAAATGTTTTACTTGTCTTTCACTTCTCCATTTTCAAGATTTAAAACACAGGAATTAGATCGGGGTTAAGGAGCCAAGCAGCGACGGATAAAGCCCTAATAATTATGATAGTAGAAGTATAAAACACACATTAATAATAAATTATTACCTTTTTTTATTATTTTTTGTACCTTTAATTTTTTTAAGTAGGCAACTTATAAAACTGCGGTGTATTTCCCATGATGTTTCACCAATTGATTCCTCTAAAATTTGACTGTGAATGTAATTATAATTATTTTGAGAATTTCTTTTTCTGTGAATTTTCGCACGGAGATAACAGATGACTAGATGAGTCCTCGGCTTCTACAAAGCTTCCAAGAAGTCGCAAGAAGTGGTGTGAAGTGCTTTTCTGTACAAGTTATATGGCATTTACAAAACATTTGAAGTACGTTTCGGAAAAACTGAAGTGTAAAACGTGTAAATGTTACTCGTTGCTTCAACAATCGAATATATTATTCATTTGCTTCGATAATACAAACTCTTAATCAACTGACCGATTTTACGAGAAATGGCTTTAAAACGATTTTAAAATCTCGTTGTGAATTCGCTGTATTCTTCGTTTATGTAATTATCTGTTAGTGTTCTTTCGTTATATTCCAATATCAAAAATCCGAAGATGTCTTCTACACTCAAACCTTATTTAACGGCTGTGCGTCATACATTATATGCTGCGATGTGTGTCGACAATTTTTCTTCTCAAGTCATCGAACGTCATAACAAACCGGAGGTAGAAGTAAGAGCTAGCAAAGAATTGCTGTTGACGCCTGTCGTCATTAGCAGAAATGAAAAGGAGAAGGTTTTAATCGAAGCCTCGGTGAATTCTGTTCGCGTTAGTATTGCGATAAAACAAGCCGACGAAATCGAGAAAATACTTTGTCATAAATTCATGCGATTTATGATGATGAGGGCAGAAAACTTCATAATTTTAAGACGGTCTGCAGTCGCAGGATATGATATTAGTTTCCTTATCACCAATTTTCATACTGAACAAATGTATAAACACAAGTTGGTGGAATTCGTGTTACATTTTATGGAAGAGATAGATAAAGAAATCAGTGAAATGAAATTGGCTGTGAATGCCCGAGCAAGAATTTGTTCAGAAGAATTCCTCAAACGATTTTAATTGCGTTTATATTTTATGAATATTCATTGCGTATTTATTTTTAATTTTTTTATGTTCATATCGTAAGTTGATTTACCCAGTTGTATAATATCGTGCATTTTATCAATAGTATACTATATTTACAATAGCTATTCCTTTCAAGAAATCGTTCAGTGTTTGTAAATAAATATAACACAATAATACAATTTATTGGTAATGACGTTAAATATAAACAATGTAATTTCATCAAGAGTTGAAAGCATTACAAGGGGGGACAAAAATTAACAACATGAATTTCTGAATTACTGTTAAAATACATAATTATACGCATTATAAATTATAATAATTATTCAACAGTCAAATACATCGAAATTACAATTCGTTGGCGACGTTCTCCAATTTCGTCTCTTCGGTCTCGTTATTTTTCGGCTTAGACCACTTCAACTTATCCGTAGAAAACGAATTAACATGACTTAGAGATGTATGTTGATAGGTACAGTTTTTATTCATGCAATGCCTATCGTATCGACATATCTAGAAATCAAAAAATAGTTATGAGAGAACACATACAATTATTATTTAAAACAAGGCTCTTGATACAAGGCATAATAAATACAAGCAAATATTTACTTTTGGATGTTGAAATGGACACACCGGATTTACGCAATTATAATAAAATTTGCAAGGTTGGGCGCTGATGGCAGAAGGTGGGGCGGCATGTCTGGGAGCAACTAGAACATAAATTACAGAATTTAACACTATCGCATATTTCAAGTATTACGATATATTTTCACAATATAATGAATAAAAGCATACCAGGAGCCGTCATTCTGGGAGCTGTATGAAGAAATGGACAATCATAGCGTGTGCAACCAGCATCAAATTTACACTTTGGGTGAATATATAAACAACTGCTTCCAAACTTGCAATTTGGAAACATTCTTAAAAAATAAAGCATATAAATTATTTAGAAGAAATCAAGTATTTTTACCAAGATTCTTCGCGGTTAATAACTTACTTGCAAGGAATTGTAGGATGGTGATACAAACACTGATCTCCTGCTAAACAATTAGGATAATATTTACATTGTTCAGGTAATTTCGGTTTAACTTTGTTCTCTTCAAAATCTGAAGAAAATTCAACGATTGATTAATAAAATAAAATCATGTTGAAGTATTTCATCAAGACATGTAAATTTTACTTTGAACGACTTCACCATCTAAACTGTCATTCATCTCAATATCGCCTTCAGGGAACATTTTTGGATCTAAACCAGTTAGAGTTACTACAAACTGAGGCATGTTTTGAGAGGGATCGTACTCTTCTACTTCGGCTGGCATTTCCTTTAAGCGCGCTTCATTGCTATAACATTATGAAAAATTAAAATCAAACTTTTCTCTTCATCTTCGCGCAAGAACATTATTGAAATAAAGTGAAATTTATTACAGTAAATCCGAGCATAAAAATAAATAATAATTAACATTAGAAAAAAATGAACAAATGAATAAATAAAATAAAATATAAACAACAAATTTTCAGTAATAACCCCACCACTATGCGTATTGTTGCGAGAGCGTGGGAAATAGTATAGAACTATAGATGCTAGTTTCATAAAAAATTGGCGGTATATTTACAGAAACTACTCTGTACAGAATTTTGAAGGATTAAATAATTATTCTCGACATCCATATCGAATATCGATACTCAATATTCATACTTTTTATTTTCAGCTTTCAAAAAATTCATGTCTTCGTCCTCTTGATCAGGAGAAACCGGAGTTTCATTAGATATCACTTCTACATCATCTTCAGCCAAAGCTAAAATTCAAAAACATACGAATATAATTCATTGTTTTTAATGATTATTACACTTCCGACCAAAAACTAACCGTTGTCAGTTTGCTCTTTTAGGTGTAATTTTGTTTCTTCCTTTTTATTCGTAGAAACTTTATACTTGCTATCTTGAGCTTCTCTTTTCTGAAGTAATGAAGTAATCACATTAATTTTCATCACGAAAAAGTTACTAATGTACAGTACGATACGTACTTTTGGAGGTTCTTCTTTAGTAGTTAAAGATTTATGAGCATCGGCAACAGCTTTACGTATCAACGTACTACTAGCTGATCGAACAGGGACTACTTTTGAACGATTAATCTTAGGAGCTTTCACCACACTGCTACAAATCACCGGATCTTCTTTAATATATTTAACAATTTGATTAACTACTGATTTATGTATTTTAGCTTTTCCCTGAAGAAAACAAAAAATAAAAATAATAAAATTTTTCGATTAAAAATTGAAAATGAAATCAAAATTTTTCATCGCACGTACGTCGGTTTCTTCATTATCACTAGATTCATTTCTTACGTAAACAGTTCGCTTAATTTTACGTAAATCAATTTTATCGTTTTTCTTTTGAGAAGCGAATCCATCATCTCCTTCAACAATGTTTCGTTTTCCGTCGCTTTTATTCATTAAAAATCTCGCTATTCTGTTTTCAACGGTTTTATCGGATTTAGCACCACCAGGCAGCTTTTCTCTGTAACATTGTAACCAATAATGAATCACCTACAGTATTCACATAACTAATACAGAAATTTTCGACAACTCACCTCAAATCAACTTCCTTGCCATCCTCTCCTTTTGCTGTTATCAACGAACGCTTCAAAGGAATTTTGTCGCCGGCAAGCTGCAATGCTCTTTTCCTATTTATCAATTCGCGAGCGTCGAGTACCGGAGACTTTGCCTTAAGTTTAACCATGTTACTCGAAACAGGTGAATTAGATCTGGATCTTGATGGAGAGATAGATTTTGAACCTGAGCTACGACTAGGATTATTAGTCAAAGATGGTGATCTAGAACGACGCTGTTTCGACCTAGATCTGGAACGAGATCTGACAACTTTTCGGTTTCTGATTAGGATAGTTTTTCCCGAAGTTTTTGCGCGATTTTCAGTTTCTTTTGTATTTGGTACAGAATTCTCTGTGTTTTTGTTTTCTTTATCCTTAGATTTATCAGTTGTTTTTTCTATTTCATCTTTAGTCGATTTTTCTACTGGAAAATGCTTCTTATTCGATGCCAGAGGTGTATTCTCTGGTTTGTCAACGACTACCATCTTTGAAGACGATTTTTTAATATGCTCTAAATTGGCCTGTTTAGTTTTCATTTTAGAGTCGAATTCTTCTTCCGATAAGAACTCTAAAATGAAAAAAAATCAAGTTGAATTAAATTAATCTTAAATTACCCATATATTTTTATTTTATTTCATCACAGATACATACCCGCTTCGAAATCTTCTTTGATATTGAGGAAATCATCTTCATCAAGAACTGCCGTATCTACAGGTGAAAGAATCATTAGCTCTAAAGTTTGATATTTCACTTAAAGAAAGTAATTTAAAAAAAATTAAATCCTCAGTACCTTTCAACGCTTTTCTTGTTCCCACACTCACATTATCATCAATATCATTCTCCGATTCTGGGTCTGCAATTGAACGAACATCTGTTCTACTCGAATGCCGTGATTTTTTACCGGTAACGTCTTCCCCATCATCTTTAATGAGTACATCGATAGCCGTTTCGTTGACTTCACCTTTGCCGGATTTACGTTTTTTTGTTTCTTTGGAGGATGCATCACTGGTAGTGGAAGATTTTCTTTTCTTTTTGTGTTTACGATCATCATCAGATTCTGATGAACTTCTCGAAACTTTTTTTATCTTCTTTTTTTTCTCTAACGCTTTTCGTTTATCACTTCCTAATTTCAAAAAACAAAGGATCGCTTAATTTTATCGAATAATCTGCTACCTTTATCAATATAAAGTCTAATCTTATTACCTAAATTCGCAACGGTGACACGTTCCAGTTTTGTCCACACAGACTCCAACCAGGTTGTGAAGGTAGATGTATTACCGCCTAAGAAAAGATTTAATTCACGATCCATATCTTCTTTACTCCTACGGTTAGTAACCATGACCATAACATAGTTAGGCAATTCGTCGTCTACGATAAAATGAATTTTTTAAATGATATTAAAACTATCTATTCCCTTTTACTTTATTATAAGTTGTAGCAGATCACTTACCGACATAGGCTCCTAATTCCATCAGCTTAGCTTTAATAGCCGACTGCAATCAGAATGCGTAACATTATTACCGAATAAGAGAATTGATGCTCGCAACACCAAGTTTGAGGGAATTAAAGAGTGGAAAATATAACATGAAAAAGATGAGAAATTGCAGCTCAACAATAGGACTCACTTTCAATTTTTGGCCAACTTCAGCTGCTATTCCTTCCATATTTAAAATGAAACGCTCGTTTTCTGGAAATTGAATTATGTAAGAAAAAAATGCACAGTTTGATCGATCTATCAGCTGAAAAGTAACATCATTTTTTGCACTTCATCGAGTTTATTCACAAAGTTGAAATCTAATTCTAGTTTTTAATTCTAACACATTACAAAAGTAACGTAAAATCCTTCCGATGTAATTTATTTGTAAGTAGTATGTACTTTCGGAAGTTGTTGTCAGGCAGTTAGAAACTTTACTAGTAGTAGTAGAGCAGAGTAAACGTAGAGGGAGCATAGCAAATCGAGTATCGCAATGACAATTTCGATTCCTTTCATTCAACTAGGTTTCAACGACCAATGTGCGGAGGATACCAGCAATCGCAGAACTTTGTTTTTTTGTTTCTTGATAACGTAATGAGAGTTAAACTATAATTTCTAAATCAGAAATTATTTTTAAAATTACTTCAATGAATTTTAAGGCTGTTAAATTCATTTTGACTACATTATAATTTCTTTGTATTTGAAAAAATAATTTTTTTGATTGAATTGAACCCAACCCAAATCACTTGGATAACGCTGGTTGCGCTAACCTAACCATGGATATGGATATATAGTTTACATCCGCGGGTAGCCGGGTACAACAGTAATGTTGGACGTTAACAGTCCAAAAAAAAAAATGCGTAAAAGTAAGGGCAAGAAGAAATTTGTAGTGTTAGTGTGACTATACCATGCGTCCAAGTGATTCGGGTACAATCAGTACAATCAGCGAAAAAATCTCTGTTGCACTTATTTAAAATTGTTTTTTTCAAATGCAAAGTAATTGTAATGCAGTTAAAATGAGTTTATCAGTCTTAGAATTCATTAAAGTAATTTTAAAAATAATTTCTGATTTAGAAATTGTTGTTTAACTCTTATTATGTTATCAACAAACTGAGATTTTTGCGCTTATTGTACCCGAATCACTTGGACGCACGGTATGAGTGTATGAACTGGTATGAACTGATATGTACTGCATCCATGTAGAGTACTGTAAAGTTATCACCTACTCTTAAATACATTTTTTACAAATTTTGCAGTATAAATTTTAACATAACAAGATGTATGATATCTTTTAATTTTTCTCTTGTTACATAAGCGCAGACCTTAATGTAAAATGAAGAAGTAGTATGAAAAGAAAATGTAACACGTCGGAAAATAATAATTGTATAACTTTCATATGTATTTTATATCCTACGTGTTTGGTGTTGAATTGGTGAAAGTTTTAAAAATGTGTTCGAACTTTAATGTTTTATAAATATACATAATAATTCCGTTTCATTCTATATATATTGAAGATGTTTTTTATCAGATTCATCATTATTTACACATATTTTGCTAATTATTATCATGGTACATTTTACATAATTATATATTTTAACTTTAGTTTTACTTTAAGCAAAAAAAAAAAATTAAGACTAACAAAGAAAATTTTTTATTACAGTGTTCGCAGAATTTTTTCTCAAGGACTTCCCTTTATATTAATTCATTCTTAATTTCAATGTTTCAGTGTATACTTCGAAAGATTGTGAATTTCCAGGTTATGTGATCAATGGAGCTTTAGAAATTAGTCATATGAAAAACGAACAAAATAAATTTCAAAACGGAACAATTGTGAAATATAGCTGCAAACAAGATTATAGATTAGAACCACCGAAGTCGGAAATCAGATATTGTATAAATGGGTCTTGGACAAATACGAATCCAACATGCAGTAAGAAAAGAATTTCATGTATTTAAATTCATCTGTATAACTGTGCATTAATAAGTTATCTTACTCTATGCTTAGCTCCATCTAACGATGTCTCTTGCAAAGAACCTAAATCCATTGTAAATGGCTTTTATGAGACAACTTATCGTAAAATTGAATATAAGTGTAAACCAGATTTCACTCTAATTGGGCCAGCTGTTCATACTTGTGATTCAAATGGTCAATGGTTTCCTCAAACAGATCCTATTTGCGCACCTACATATAAAAGTATTAATTTATTTAAAATGTATGAGCCATAAAATTTATTCTATTAGTGTTTCAACAACTACGTTGATTTAGTTTTAGAACCTGAACAAATACAAGCTTGTCCGCCTCCTCCAAAAGTGCCTAATACTATACGAACTTTGATACGGGGTAAACAACGTGCTAACGATGCTCTTCCCGGAGCCACATTCGAATTAGTATGCGATTCGGGTTATCGTGACTCAAAAAATCCTTGCGTTGCTTCGATTATTCGTTGCGATAATGGATCATGGAAAGGATCGTTACCAAACTGCGGTAATAAATATTTTTGAATTCACAAGTATTTTAACGCAATGTTAATATTCGTATTATTGATGAACTCGCCCTTAAATCTGGTTAACTATTTCATGTTATCAGTGAAAGTAGAAAGTTGCCAGACACCCCCGGATATCGAGCATGGCTCAATTATTAGTCCACTTTTCGAGTCCAACTATCCGATATCTTACGAAGTCATGTACACATGTGACCCCGGATATGTAACATTTCCAAAGTTAGCTCCCTTAACTTATCGTTGCGAAGAAAACGGTTGCTGGGCCCCCAATACAGTCCTTCCTTCTTGCAATCCGGAGTCATCATTATTTTATGGTAAGTCCAGAATCAAAAATTATGAATTTATGTAAATAGATACTACATTATTTGGAGTTTTTAGGTTTACGAAATGGTTATGATGATTATTTTCACTTGACGACCGGAGGATTATTGATGTGTATTTTATTCGCTATTTTTGGTGTTACTTCCATCATGGTAGTTATTTGTTCCTTGAGTATGTGTCGTCAACGCTATTTGTATTTACGTCACAGACGTAGAACTTCTCGTCCAGAATCTCGATCAGTGCCAAATCCAGTGGCTACATCATCCATTATAAGGCCGAATGCGTACGGAAGAACAGCATTTATTGCTTTCGCTGATGGTATTCAAGTGGAACAGGTAATCATAAATAATGATTCAATGATTTGATAATCTTATTTATGCTCTTTTAATTTCATTCTCTTTATCAAATTAGCATCATTTACCAACTTACGATGAAGTTTTACGACAAGACAGAAATGTAACTGTAGGAGTTGCTGCAAACAATTGTTTGTCTTCGAACGGTCATTTCGATGGTAATTTCGGTTGTGCGGTAGCAAACTGTGATATTTCAACCATTAACAATGGTAATAATGATAACGCTAACGAAGCAATTAATAATGATAACGGAAATGTTACGAATCAGCGAAATGTCCGTTTTAGTAGCCAGCCATCGGAATCCATTCGGTAACGTTTTGTGTAACATTTTTTGTTTTTTTCATCAAAATCTTAATTTCAAGGGTCACTAAGTTTGAAATGCGTTTCGCTGTTTTTCGAACAGATTGCTGCAAAATCACTCGTCCAATCGAGATATCATGGGTAGCACAGATACAGTTGCGATTAGTGAAGTTTCTACCAACACCTTAGATAATGTTTCAGCTCATACGCTCGGTAGCGTATCTCAAAATCCTTCTTGTCGTGCGATGTGCGGATCTTTAGCTTCTTTCGATGCGTGTTCAGTAATCACCGAAGGTAAACCCTTCAAATTATGTGATCCAGATACTACATTGTCAAGATAATTATATAAATGTATATGAATATATATGAATATTTTCTTTAATTTATTTGTAGGCTATCCCTTGCTCGAAGAATACGAAACAGAAAATGAAAATCAGTCAAATACAGGTATTCATGTTCGAAGCATAGGAAATAACAAATGAGAAGAACGCACTTGTTACCGCATTTTTTTTCTTTTTTTTTTCATAATATGTGCTAAGTTAAAGTTGTGATTCTTTCTTTATTAGTTTGTATTGCGCAAATTTCAAGATTTCTTGACATCACACCATGTATTTGATCTACTGTAAAGTTTTCAAATTGGGTGGGCAGAAACTTGGATTATGTTCTTAGAACATCTACGTGTTGAACAAATGATCCGTTTTTTTAATTCTTTATTTTATTCTTACTTTTTTATATAACATTTTGCTCTTGGTTTCAATTTTTTGAAATCATTTTTTAATACCAAATACATAGTTAGAAGTTGTCTCCCACTTCAAAAATCATTCATAATACCTATCGATATTGATGAATTATATTCTTAAGTGTATTTTTCAAATATCCATACAGCGGTCTTGTATCATTATTATTATTATTATTATTATTATTATTATTATTATTTATGATTATTTTTTTGTGTATTACGCCCCACATAAGTAACTTACGATTTATTAGTGAGTGGATTAGAATTTTTAGGGGATTATTATCGTACTGTACTGATTTCCGTTAAGCAAGGTGTGTACCACCAAGAAATACTATAATTTTTAATAACATGCAGTGCTATTGTCTTTGCGTTGGTATTTGATAATTTTAGTTCTGAGTGTGGTATTAGATGTTATTAAGCTTTTTGTGGTTAAGTATTCAGCTGACTGTACCGCAGAAAATTGTTACCTTCTTCAATTTTGTATAATTAGTGTTGCAATTAATTACCTACTTGTTGAATTTTTCAATAAATTTTTTTTTTTAAATCAGGTACAAGTTATTTTGGAGCTATAGTTTTTCAAATTTTTTAATAACTAGATATTTTCTTGTTCAATGAAACAACTTCAAGATCTTCATTCATTCGTATTTCAATCCTTTAATTTATTGGTGCAAATAGAAGAAGTAAGGAAACTTTTTGTTTATTTAGGAAACATTTCAGTGATTTAAATATAATTCCCAATTGGGCTACTCAATTTTTCATAATAATGAAAATCTATGGATTCAACGAGTCTCAAGAATTAAATAGCATTGTCTTCATTCTTCATTAAATATATTAGGAAGCGTCTCTTATTAGAAAATATGTTAAATACTTGTTTTGTTGAGCAGTTTATTGAAAGCTTTTAAAAAATTTACAAAATATTCGGATACCTAAATGTGAATCTGATTCAAATTTCGATATTTCAACACTGATGTTCGACTCTCAATTACTACCGCCCATTTTTAGTTTCAAACGTCTTGATCCCTCATTATGACTATAATTATGGATAAGAAACCTTTTTATCCGCTTTCTTTTGGATTCCGCCATATGTATTGTGTATATATGAATAATATTCATCAGTTTTGAATACATTTTTTTTAAGTCAACGAAAGTCTTGAAAAAGTGATTCACATTTGGAACTTCACCTTATATGCATAAATAGTTTTAAACTTCATTTATCTCAATAAGGAAGCTGCGATGAAGTCACGCCTCCGCTGACCTCGGAAATCTACGACTGAATAAGATGAAGATATAAAAACTCCCCAAATTCATTTCATAACGGAGTTTTAAAAAAAAAAAACCAATTCTACGTATGATATTGAAGTTTCATCACTCATTTACTTATGAACTTTTTGTCTTCTTGTTGCACAATGCATTATCGAAAGCTTTATGTTGATGACTTGGCGCTTACTTCAGCAGCTTCAGCACTATTTTTTCTTTTTTCCTTCAATTTTTCCACGCTACGCTAATTCCCGGTATCTAATGGTTAGTTGGCTACACTGGTAATTTTTGTGGCGGTAAAAATTTGATTTTTCGTACGTCAATTGATATAAGCTGCTCTGACTTCAGTGGCATGAACAATGAAACAGTTATCATCACCTATCACATAATTATTAAATAGACAGCAGGATGCTCGTTGATGCGCAGTGTTCAAATGAAAATTCTTCATTACCGTTTAATGCTTAAATTTCATTCTATAAAATTAAAAAATTCATGTTCCTCCGGTATTATTTACTAGCATAATGAATTTTTTTAAATATTTAAATTCTTTTTTATTAATTTGTTTATGTTCGCTATCAAGTTTGATGCAGTGCTTCAGTTATGAAGATTTAGCATCAAGCAATGTGTCTAAATGCCATTTTAAAGCAGTACCTACTACATTCTGCGTGGTGGAAACAAACGTAAGTGTTAGGTATAATAATTTTGATTTTTTTCAAATTAAATGGAATGGTTCAAGATCAATGAGTTGTGTTTTTGGAATAAGCTCCATGTATGTTAGGAACTTATAGTTGCTTATATACATATATTTTACCAAGCCGAAAATTCTAATCGTAGATATAAGCTTTCGAAATCACAGCTCTCTCATTTATTTCTAAATCATTAAAATTAGGTAATCCGAAGAACTTAAAGAAATTATATGTTAAATATTTCAGACGGCTACGAAGTTTAATAAATACTGCAAAAACAAATTTTTAATGAATAGGTAAAGTTGTAGTAGCATTTTAAGTATTATGTAGATATGAATTTTTCATTTTGCTCAATAAATTTTATAAATAAGATTCGTCAATTTTTCATGAATCAAAGCACACATGGGTATATTTCAATCATTGCAAAAGTACCATAATTTATGATACGCATGTATCTCTGAAGTATTATTGTGACCCATATGCGTGTATAAAAAAATCAATCTGTATCCTATGTATAGCGTAATTTGTGAAGCGCAAGTTTAGGCAATTTTTACCTACATCGCCATTTTAAATATCTGCTGTGTAAATTTTTTCAAATGGCATAATTATACTTATTTCTTGATTTACGATAAATGCGAAATGATAACAAGGTATGATAAATTATTTGATTAAAATGTTCATCCTATCTGATGAAAAATATTCCGTTCAATAGATTTGTGATTGCTTTATTTGCTCTTTGATAAGATGCTAATTTTGATAAATATACGTTAGGGGTTGAATACACATACATAGAGATAATAGTTCGTCTGAGATGAGGAAAAAAATTGGGACCTCAATAATATTATGTAATCATCGTCAATTCAGTAAGCGCAATCACTTGTCCCAATCTCGAAAATATCAAAATGAAACTGCGTAAGAGCCATGACGCGTGCGGTGTGTTTGTCCATAAGCATAAGCCAAATTTCTAAAGCAAATTTTAAATCAGTTCCTTTAATACGATGAATAAAATATTACAATAGGTAAATGTGATTTTTTTAATGTTTTTACCGCCAAAAAGATGCTATTCATGCCGCTCATTTCCTACTTAGAAATAATTCATACAGTTAATTATCCTACAAAAATAAAAAACAAATATTGCTTGAGATTTATCATATCAATTAATTATAAAGTTACAAAATTTTTGCAGTGCTCTAATGCGGGTTCACATGGAGACTCGACGTGTTTATCTCTAATACAACAAATTAGCCAACAAGTTGATGCATTTCAAAACAAGTTGAAATTGCCTAGTTTGGATGGTGAGTTATTCTTGATCAAGTACTAATATTTTATTCTAATTTGTGTTTCATGAAAAATTATAATTAGACGCTCAAGGTTGTTGATGATTTATTTATTTATTTTTTATTCCTTTTTTCATATGTACCTATTTGTATAAGCATTGAATAGTTGTATAACGGGTGCATTTCAATAAGTATATACTTACCTAGTACTATTATAAAAACTTGATTGGAATCTATAGAAACGTATACAGTTTGAGTTCTTCATTTTTTTCTTTTTTTTTTTATATGTATATCGAATATTTTGAAAAATAATTTGGGTATTATTTGAAGACAGAGCCGTAGCCATTATGTATCAATGGGGGAATTTTGAAAATTATGTTCAGAGACGCTTTGTAAGCGTATAGCGAGAGTATTTAGAAAATGGAATGGAGGACAGATTTTTGAAGAGGTATAATTTTTTTTATTGTACAAGAAATTTATGAATGTACTTCAGGACATAATTTAAGAAGATGAAAAATTTTTTGTAATGAGTCATACCAATGGGAGTGGTCATAATATTTTTGTGCACATTTACACGACGACTGTATCTTTCAACAATATTTAAATATTTAAGAAACTGAAATCATGAGGGGATTCTGACTTCCAGTAACCTCCTCTGGCTATGGCCCTGTGTGAAGAAAAAATTATTAGTGTTTCATTTTTTCGTGTTAGTATACCTATAATTAATGTAGTTGAAAAAATTATTGCTCACACACATCAACTGTGTAGAAGTGCGAAGATTTATGGAATTAATACATTATATAGCATTATCGTTTGAAAAACATAAATAACGTGGGCTTTACGTAAACATATAAAAATAATGTACCCCTGCAGTGTTTGCCTAATAACTGGGATAGTTCACCTATCTACGTTCAACTTGTTAGTTAATGAGCTGAACTTTTGGAAAAATGGACGTAAATGTACGTTTTAAGATATAATTTTAAGCGTTCATAGATATAATGTGAAAATAGGTGTCTATATTTTGTTTGAATTTTTTAATCAATTATGCCTAAGTTTTTTAGACACCTTCTATTCTCAAACTATAATTTTCTTGTTTCTATTTCATAAAGTGATGAGTATGCATTCTACGAGTTTGGAAGGTGAGATGTTCAATTCGAATTCATTTTCAACCATAAAAAAGATAAATTTATAATATTATGTTGTCTGACATTCAAAATCTCTGTAAATTTTAAATATATTTTTATAATATATATTATGAATTAATTGTTATAGTATGGATTTATTCTCTGGGATCAGCATTTTTCATAAGTTTGGCTGGAGTATGGGGCTACTTGCTATTGCCTTTGATTACGGGCGCGTATCGTGATCACGTGATGAATGTTCTGGTAGGATTAAGTTTCGGATCTCTCGTAACTTCCTCGTTGTGTCAACTTATCCCAGAGGTAGGTAAGTTTAATTCATTGGTCAATTTTCTAATTTCCTATCCATGATGGTGTAGGTGGTAGGAATCAAGTGTATAGGGCATAGTACCTATTTTATGTTTGTATTTCGCTGAATTTGTGAACTTTCTTAAACCATAAATATTTGAATTAAAGGCCGTTAACCAGCAATAAAGTTCATTTCATATAATTATGAGTTATAGTTATTGTAAAACTGCGTTTTAGCGAATTATCGTCAATTTGAAAGAGTATTTGTAGCGACCTTCGCACCTCGATTAAATGTGATGCAAACGTATTTTTATTCTTTTCTTTTCCTGGCTTTCAAATATCTGAACTGATAAGTCTATCTATCAATAATACACAAAAACTTCTAAAAATTTGCATGTATAGGCTTATTCACTATTGCTCATTTCTTCTTCAAATTCCAGATAGGTATTGCAATGTGAGCCTTCATTAACGTCAATTTCAAAATTTCTATCAAATCACCACATAATATACAAACACATATAGTAAATGTTCAAATAAGTATAGGTACCTATGTAACTTTTTTTTTTTTTGAAACTCAAAAAACTCATGAAAAAGCTTCAGGTGTCAAGTTGGTAAAATTTTGGAATGGCGAACGATGAAGTTACAAGTACGATAGAATTTTAAATTTCCTTATCTTATCCCAGTGATAAAACATCATCGTTTCGTTTTTTATGTATATTCATGTATGTAAGGAGAAGGACCTGTAATAGGTATATACATATAAGTTTTAACCTTTATGATACGAAGGTACAAAACTTATTAATTACAATTGCCGTAAAAAAATATCATTACGGTATGATAATAAATACATACCTATATGTATATTGTACATAATAATATCGCCTATAGGTAGCTCATATTTTTTATCATACTATATCGGGTATTAGCTTCTTTTTTGGAGCTTTCTAGACTTTTATAGTTGATTCTGTTTTTTTCATTACAATGTTTGCGAACTCGTTCGATTTTAATGTGCTTATTGTAGCACTTTTGCTCATACTTAATACTCTTACTTACCATTTATTTTATTAAGACAAAATTCGTAAAAGATTTATATCTCATAAAAAAGTTTCTATCCGCACATTCGTAAAACAATTTGAAAATTAACATCAATTAAAATAACGAAATTAGCGCTTTCAGCCAGAAACATTTTTTTATCGAGAGAGCTGGAGAAAAGATTTAGATATTTAGCTTATTTTATAGGTACGTATTAGATTAGATTAGGCTTATATTCGTACTAGATTAGATAAAGATGTTCTTCGAAGTTCTTATTTGAAAAGAAGTAAAATTAAGAACTTATAGGTCAAGTTTAGATCATTTGATCTACACCCCGCGCCGTACAAAAAATATATCTTTTTGAAAGGAACATACGAGTAGGCAAATAATGACAAATAAATGAAGAAATACGTATCCTATACAGTTATATATTTCATTTAGAATTATGGAATTTTCGGAAATAAAATAAAGCTAGGGTGGAGAAAACAGATTTTCAGCTTTCTTTTTCTTAGTAACGCTCTTCGCGTGATAACGTCATTTTGTACTACATTGAAATTTATTAATCAAAAATTTCAAATCGATTTATAAAACCCATTGTGTTGGTCAAAATGAGCGAAAAAAGCGCAAGTTACTTTACCAGTTTTGCCTGCATTCAAATTTAAACATTTTCCTTGAAATTTTCCGTTTAACTCCTTTCATATTTCATTTAAATAATATACCTATTACCTATCTACATTTATTAGTAATAACACGTAAGTTTTAAATTGACGATGTATCATATGTACAAGGTTTTATTGAATTTAATTCTCAAGAGGTTCGTTCGGTTTTATCTATCAATGTGTGATTGACATAAAGCTTGAGAGATGTTCTTAAACATGAAATTGCAAATTGAAATTTTAATTGCAGCAATATATTATCAATGAAAAATCACGACCATTTCGCATTCATTGTCAAATTCGATAAAGTATATTCAAATAGATTGCTAAGCCCATCTTGTATCAGTTATATTCATCGAACAATGAATTAAGCGAAAATTCAAAAACAGCGCTGAAGAATTGAAAAAAGGGTTATTAGATAAGTCTACAACGAAGGGAGCAGAAAAAAATTAATTTAAGAGATATTAAGGTAGTCGCTTATCGTTGAAAAAATACTTATGAAGACAAGATAAAACTAACCGTTTGCTTTCATTTCTATTAAATAAATTGTCTCACGGATTAATATTAAGTATGTGGTAGGTAGGCTAGGTGCACTCGAGCTTTTATATCACATTATCTTTTATTTAATTATAAAGATAATTTACTATCGATATTATATTTTAAAACACTGTTTTTTCAGCAAAAAAAAAAAAAAATGAAAGAAAAAGAAGAAATACTGCACATCATTTATGCACGTGTTCAGCGGCACGACATGGCAAAGCTATTGAAATGAAATAAATCCGGCCATTGATACATGGCAAGCTATCGCGTAATACTAGACCTGTAACCAGTGAACGAAGCTGGGCTAAAATCGAACCTTGACATGATGCCTAACAGATTGTTTCGTCACTAAAATTTATTTTTTCGGTTTATCAAGGAAGCAAAAACAACTCATTAATAAAAATTTTTCCTAAAATTTTTCATGAAAAAGTCATCACCATTTTCTCGATGGACCCAATAATAGAAGCAACGCTGGTGCCTTTTATGTTCAACAAATATTTCTCGAGCTGTTTCAATACGTTTTCCAGTTTCTTTTTTATCCTTTTTCTATTATTCGCCCTCTTCTAATGGCGAAAAGTAAAATTATGTTGAATTATTTATAGAAAATTATAGGTACATTTGTTGCCGTAAAAAAAAGTGTCTAATTTCCCCTATTCCAAGTTTTTGCGAATTTTATGATGGCGCATTCAAGTTGTTTGATTGTTGAGTTAGTTTTTTTAGTGAATTGAGAAAAACAGTTTTAGGAACTTTGAGTTGCACGAGGGGAGAGGCAGAGTCATAGAAACTTTTGATAGGTTGTTTGAGGCTATTAAACTGAATATTACGATATCTATCAAGAAAAAGACTTAGTTCGAGAGTATGTCAAGTTCGTTCTTTCGTTAGTTGGCATGTGTCCACTTCGTAGGTACCTATTCATTATAAGTATAGGTGATTGAAAGTGAAATATCCTACCTTCATGATATAAAAATGTGTTTTGAAACAAGGACCCATATGACAAAGGTGTATAGCTATATTCATATAGTATCGTCAAATGTCCTATTATTTTGATATCAAACTATGTTTTTGCAAGGTAGATATTGAACCCCCATACAGAAAACATTTGTAGGAGTTTTACGCAAGCATAGAAAATTTACACTAAGTGTTTAATTCATTGTTTCATTGTTTTTAATTTAAAATTTGTTGAGACGATACATGGAATTATATTACTATATAAAAATTAGTTCACTATCACGATTGAAATAATCATAATGTAGGTACGATTAATACAAACCTTAGCATTATTTTATTTGTATCATCAGCACTTTTTAGCTGTTCGATATTATTCCATGTACTTTCACACTCACACAGACTATCTTATTGCTCCTTATTTGCATTCTGTGAGTAAAAATTATGGATTTTATATTGAGAATCCTAGTCCGTATCACTTACCTGCTCGTACATTAGATACTAATAATAACGATAGTAATTTAATAAGGACCGTATTCATAAACGTTACTTATCCATAACTTGGCCAAGTATTGAATTTTCTCTTTCATTGTTTCAATAACTAAACGCTAATTTCAGAATTTTTAGGTTCAAAATCAATACTTCAGAGCCCAATCTTACGATCTAATGTAGTAATTTATTTTTTGTAGCTTTATATTGTCCCAAAAAATTGCTTCAAAAATCATTACTCGCTCAAGTAAGGTAGTGATTTTGTCTATGAATATGGCCCTAAAAGTATGAAGTTCTATTTTAAGTGGTACGGCGGTGAATGTAGGTAGGTACATTTCTTGCATCATCATACTACCTATGAGCTTCTACTCTCATATGAAATTCTATAATACTTAGGAATAGTATGATATCTCATAGGTAGGCAGCTAGGCATATTATATCATTATTTATTACGTTAAAAACAACATTAAGATTATTATTTTGGAATAAAATCAAGAGCTTCAACTTTGAAATCAAATGAGTGTTGTCATGCTGATAAATATCGCATAATATGTATATTATACCTGCCCAGTATGACATTCTATATTAGCAATATGTGATTACTGTGATATCAAAAGTATGCATAGGTACCTATCAATATCAATAGTATATCAAAATTATAGCTTGAGAGAGTTTTAAAATGTAATTGATCTCTTGAATTCATTAAATCAAATAAATATCTTACTGATATTATATACAAATAAAAAATAAATATATTGAATAAATGAACAATGAGTTACGGGCAAAAGACAGTTTTGTCAAAGCTCGTGTGCTAAATACAATTCTTCTTTCAAGAGAATAAGCGTGATAAAACGATCCACGAATTTCGATATCATAATCGCGTTATCTGGGCTATAATTATTTTTACTTTGGTAATCTAACATAATTTATTGTCGTTGGTTTTTTATCTCATTATTATTTTTACATTACAGGCTTACGAATTAGCGTTGTTCTCTCCCAAATACCTTGAAATTGCCATATTTTCCATGTTTGGCTTATGGATTACGTCATTAGCGCAAAGTTTAGCTACTATAATTGGGGAAGATTCGGTAAGGTTTAAGTACATTTAAAATATCGTATTACCCTTCATTTGATTTATTTTCTACTATAAGTCTTCCTAGGTTGGTAATTCTTATTTGTTATTGTATTATTATTAAAACATAGCAAGAAAGTTTGCCGAACAGAGCTGATTCTATAAAAAAATCATCGAATACGGAAAATAAACGCGATGAACAACCTCTAAATGAAAAAGCAAATAATGGCTATCCTATGTATAATTTTCCGCAAGAAACTAATCCGGAAATCGTGGAAGCGTCAAAATTGAGTGTGGAAATCAGAAGATCTACGGTAAAATAAAAATTTTCGTTAATTGTAATGTTGGAGTATCCACTTCAGTAAAATAATGTGACTATACGACCGTTAACCATACCTCATCGATAGATATTTGTATTCAACTTAGTTGTATAGGTAGAGCTTACACCTTAAGAATAAAAAGCATCAGTAATATCTATGTAACTGTTGATTATTTTCAATTTTTCAGTTATTTCACAGAAATAGTTTTGCTAGCATAAAATCAAATGCTAAACTGTCGAAACTGGCTATTGTCATACTCGCTGGAGACTGTATGAATAATTTTATGGACGGTATATCTATTGGTGCTGGTTATTCGTATCAATTATCCACTGGTATCAAACTCTCTACTGCGATAGCTTTCGAAGAATATACCCATAAATTAGGTAAACTTCATCATTGTTGTCATACAATATTGGATCTAATGCAGGAACACGTGGGATTTGAACAAAGGGATATCTGCCTATAATTTCACATTAAGATAGTATTAAACTTGGCTTTGACAACGTATAAAACGATAAAATTTGTGCAATAATACTGTTACGCTTATAAAAGTATCAACTGTATCCTAGCTACTTATGTAGATAGGTCAAATATAATGGTATGTAGTATCATTTATCGGTTCCCAAGTACCTCCGTATTGACAAAAATATTCAAACGGAATCAACTTTCTGGACTAACCGGGTTTTTGACCTAGCTTGGAAAAATGCTTCCACCTAATCACTAAGAACTGTCTTTTTGTCACATAGCATGTACGATTATCGAACATGAAACTGTAACAAGTGGATATAAATTTTATTCGTAATGTGTGAATACTAACGTGCATACTAAGTAATTCTCTTTTGTCCAATAGGAGACTTCGCGATAGTTTTTCAGTCCGGAATTTCTATGAAAAGAGTTTTATTCTGGAACTACAGCACATCGTGCGGATGTTTCTTGGGAGTGGTGATTGGAATTGCCCTTGGCAACCTTCAGTGGTCTCAATATATTTTTTCGTTTGCCAGCGGCCTTTTTTTGTATATTGCTCTCTCAAATATGGTATGCATTTGAAAATCGTTGAATTACATTTATTATTTCATATCATTTTAAGAATTGATTTACTTGTTTTTACCCGCATTTTTATAGATACCAGAATTACAAAATATGCTCAACGAAAGTCTGAAAAAAAGTAAAAAGTCTGCTTTAATCACTTTATTCGAACAACACCTCGGATTCATCCTAGCGTTTGTAGTATTAATTGTTACTTCTTTAATGTTAAATGTCAGTCCGAATGCCGGCGGTGGATGAATATGTAAATAATTGTAAAGTTGATTCTTTGTTACCATTATCATTGATTTTAGAGTGCTACTAAAATCAATGACCGTTATAACGCGTACGCCTATATTTTTTTTCTTTACATTTCAACTTCTCACTGTTTTTAATCCTGTACCTAAACATGTATTTTTCCATATTAATGTTGCTAAGAACTCCTCCATTAATTTTTTTGCCAAAATCTTAACAATTATCGGTACAGAAATGTGGGATTGTTCAAATTGCTACCCAACAAGGCGATATTATCATATGAGTTTATAAGAATACTCGAATGGCGAAAAATCAAGCCCGTTTTAAAAAAAATGACTTTGCATGTAATAATTTTTAAAGAAAGTTATCGTATCTTATGTGATATTAAGAACTTGCCTTTCATAAATAAAATTTTTCAAAACCAACAGTTTGTTATTACAGTTATAATTGTACTGCGTAGCATAATCAAGTCACTTACATATTTTTTAAATAAGTTATTTGTATGCGAACGTACGAATGTGATTGATTATAGCTATGTGAAATAAATGCTAGAAACGAAAAAATGCCTAGAGTATTTCCATTGGTATACATTATTAAGCATGGAAAACAACTGGAGAAAATTTCAGTTGAATGTTTGACAGATCTTAAAATAGAAATGATAAAATTACAATACGTAATGAAATGAAACACGTGATAAAAGATAGAATGAAATTGAATAAAAACATTTTTTAATAATTTAATAAAAACAATGAAGAATCAAACACGATCAGCACACATAGGGTCGCAGCAAAGAGGCTAATATTGGAGAAAAATATAATAATTTTCTCTACATTTTTCTCACTACAGTGAACGTAATGAATAAGATTTACATTAGTACGCGGCAACCGACTTTGTTTTGTTTAAAATAATTAAGTCGATTCTTTTCATACATATATATAGAATTATTATTATTTAATAACAATCAAAGATAATAGTCTTAATAAGTGCTACGAGCTATGACGCTGAGTATACGTATTGCATGGGCAAGAATGAAAATAGTGGTACAGCTTAAATGTATGAAAAAAAGAAAACAAAGAAGACAAATTTCATTTAAATAATTTTCTTACAAATTAATCCAATTTCATTGGTAAAATTAAGAAACGGAATGAGAAAATAAATCATATGTTAGCCTCAACGACCAGAATAACGTGACTAGACAAAGTTGGTACTGTTATTTTACCTTCTGAAACGAAATCGACAAAAAAGAAACCTGAATGATACATAACAAAAGATTACAATTAAAAATACTAAACAAATAACTCAAAAGCAAACAAAACGATAGCATTTAAAAATAAAACAAAACAATAATCGATTTATCGTTTAGAGTATTATAACGACAATGTATAACGCATAACTATGTAGTAATGATTCAATACTTGAAAAACGTACGAATCCAAATTAAGCAAAGAATTCAGTTTTAGATGAAAGTTCATATTCGACTTCTTCATTTTTATACACTTCCAGTAGCTAAAAACACACACAAAAAAAGAAAAAATTTAAATTTAAAAGACATAACTTGAATGGGAGCGAATAAGATTTAAATATGAGAAAGACATGTGTTATTTTACTCACATCGTTGACTTCTTTAATAAGGTCTTGTTTTTGTTTTTCGTGTTTAGCTGTAAGTTTTTCTTTTTCTCTTCCATGTTTTATCTATTTAAGAAAAAAGTAGTAAAAAAAAAAAAAAAGATTATCTATGCGTACCAGATATACACAAACCTGCAATGTTTTTCGTTCTTCCATAAACTTCTTTGTATTATTTTGCTTCTTTTCCCTTAAACGTCTATCCTTGTCTCCTTTCGTCTTCAATGTTTTATCATTTTGAACTTCTTTCATTGTTTCGACTGATATTTTCGCTTGTCTGGTATTCATTGCTTTTAAATCCCTGAAATTCATTTCCCAATATATGAAAAAATATCGCTAGCTAATATCTACAATACTAAAGAGAGCAAATATTTCCAACACACCTTTCATATTTTGCTTCCAACTGTTTGATTTGATTAGTCTGAACAATTTCTACAACTTTATCTAATGCCTCTCTTTGTTCGTTGACTTGATTTTTCAGCAACTCCCATTCTTCTTTTTTGTGTCGTTCCGTCATTTCCGACCACTGTATTATTTGCTCTGCGACGATTTTTTTCGCCGAAGGATCATTAATCAAGTCCGATTTGCTAAAAAAAAAAAAACACCATATCCAAATAGCAAATGAAGTGTCGTCATTATTACGACAATTAAATCGTAATGAATATAAGCTTACCTTTTGCCTTTCACCAGTTTATCAATAATGGTGCATTGTTGTTTTTGAATAATCTGTTTTTCTTTTAAATGTTTTTTTCGCAACGCTTCTAGCTCCTTTTGCTGTTTACGAGCTGTTTTTTGGAAGGCCTTTTCGTTTCTCAATGTTTCCAAAGTAATGGGTTGAAAGTTCAGTTCCTCTATAACATGTCACGACGTGTAAAAGAGATTTTATTTTTTTCAAGTTCCTCATTTATATCATTATGTTATGCAGATTTACATCATCATTTACCTTTTTTCTCTTCCTCTTTTTTAGTTTTGCTGCCCTTTTTAGCAGGTGCAGCATTTCCGGCGTTTCCACCGCTACTCGATGTACCACCGGGAACGTCTTTGATATCAGTTTCTTCGATACCCATTGCTTTCATTTGTTGGGCTCTTTTTTCTTGAGCAGAAAGGAACGCTCGGGGATCCGATAAGGCGGCCATAAAGTCTATTTTAATGAATCGTACAAATTCTATTAGCATCGACAGTTATTATATTTATTCTATGAAAGTAATTCACTATGCATATACCTTCGAAACCATCGGGCACGTAAATTTTCAATTCTATATTACAAAACAACATCGGTAAGGACATAGGAAAATTAGCTTCAGTTCGCAAAGAAATATGCCTGTATCCTGCTTGTAACCCATCTAGCGGTAAAATTCGCTGTCCTAATAACTTGTTATTTTCATCGTACACTCCGATTCGTAGAACCGCCAAGTCGGGTAATACTACCTATGAGAACAAAAGATTTGAAAAACTCCTCTGTTGACTGAAGAAGAAAACTTCTCGTACAGTTACCACTTACTTTACGGAATAAAAATGGTTCTTCGTTATAAACAGGATTCAGACCATTGCTGGGGATAAGACGAGTTCGGAATTCTTTACGAATGGTATCAGTTGGCAATCCGTACATATCCACTTCTACGTACGTTCCAACTTTTTTATCCGATAAAAATTGCCCAGCGATGACCTACCATTGTAAACATATTTTTTATTTATTATTCGAAAATCAAACAATAACTCAGATGATATTTACAATATTATTAAACACAACAAATACCTGTACGGTACACTGAGCAGCAATTACACCATCTACCGGAGTTTCGGCAAAGGGATCGAATTGTTTATCGGAACGACGCATGAAATCTGGTTTTAAAAGGTAACCGCAGTTGCCGTTATATTCGAATTTACCCTGGTTCAATTGCATAGGAAGATCTGAAGTTTGAAAATTCAACGATACCATTTGACAGCCGGCGTTCCAAAATACCTGAAAAGTTATCGTTTAAATCAAAAAGTTTGAATTTACATTAAAATATGTAGCTGAATTTACGAATGATAAATCATAATATTTTTTGTTTCAATAGCAAGCCGATTTGTAAAGAACATAAATAAAGATCTTATAATAATTTTTTCCAAATGCTGAACATCACACCGTTCAACTGACTCACTTGAGGCATATAATTTGAAGAATCAGCTCGGGTTCCTTTTGGATAAATTCGGCTCATTTGTCTTTTATTATAATTTACAAATTCAATAGCTTGAGATTTGAGATATCCGAGACCAGCAGTTTCGGCGAATGAACTCATGTTGTGGTGAATATTTTTGGCTGAAAAATTCATTTTTAAAATAATTGAGCTTCACTGTAGCATTTGAAAAATTCTACAAGCTGTGTGTATTTCAATTACTCATTCTCAAAATTTGTTAGTTCTTTCCTCTTTCTCTATTTTATTACAGGAGACATTTTTTAAACGAAGATATCATTTTGCAAGAATTTTCAAGCGAAATTTAATAACGAAATTAAAATAGAAAATTGATGTTTGCTACGTAAATATCCTTTGTCTGAATGATTTAAAGTCGGCGAAATTATAAATTTATACAAAGCTAGATTGGGTTATGCTCTTAAAATTTGCATCTTTTGTGCTGCCTTGATGACCGGAAGCTGGAGTGGGATGGGGACGCAGAAAGAATCGTTTCTATATCTTCTCTACCCCTTTCCGCTCGCCAGTTCTAATGAATAAGTTTTTTTTTTCAAGTTTTGAGATGAGTAATCTTCATTCATGGTCTTTCAACGTAAACATAAAATAAAATTAGTAGCATTCTTTTAAAGCTTTGATGTTTCGTTTCCTAATTTCTATCGTTTTTAAAGCATTTCTTGATCATTTCTGTTAGTTCGGATATCAACAAAGAAGAACTTCGGCATGCTTCAAGAATACTCTCACATTAAAAAGTATTAATTCGTGTCAAGATCGGTTCGATAAAAATAAAATTAAAAAAAAAATTGACAAGAGTTTTTAAAAAACAAAAAAACAAATTGGTTTGGAGTCTTGGTGAATTATTAATTTTTTGCTTTTAAACGATCAATTTTGAAATTAGGTATTATCTTTTCTCGTCTATTTTTCAATTACTGTAAAAAAAGAAAACCAGTTAGAATAAAGATCTCAGGGAAATAAAAGCATAAATATGATTAAATTTGTAATTTTTTCTTACAGTATTATCGCTTATCAATTTCGAAACCTTCTTTATTTCCCATTTTTTGTTGTTTTTTTCCCTTAACAATACGATTGTGAAAATTGAAATGTTTTTATTTAATGCAAAATGTAATAATATTTCTAAACAAACTCTGCAAAAAAAATCGTCGCAACATTTTAAAAATTAATCATTTGGAGGGTTATTATTTCAAGGCTTCCAATTCTCTGCTCTTTTTGTATTTATCATTTATTGATATTTTGATTTTTTTCATTATTTTTCAAAATTTCAGGTTTAGTTCGAGTATTCGGGCAATACAAGTTTCACCGCTCATGTTCTTAGCCGATCAAATAATATTCAGAGCGTTTTTCCAACTTCTCTTCCATTATATAAAGTATTATTTCAAATACCTTCTGCCACATCGAAGCCTTGAAATTTAATCGGCTGAGCGTAATTTACCATGGACGACAACCACGGGTGAACGTTTGTCGTAGAACCTGTGTATTGTATCGCAGCTGGAGTAATTTCTTCGGGCGCCACTTCAACTTCCACCTATTAAATAAACGTGAATTTGAATCTAATTTGAGAGTATGAAATTCGGTATTAATTTTCAAGGACTTTTCTATCATTTAACATTTTTTTTTTTAGCTAATGATATAAATAAACATGAATTAAATACAAAAAAAATCGTTAGCGATAAGCTAATTATACGTAAATTCTTTTCCGTAGAAATAAAAAAAAAGTTCCACCTCTCCGGCAGATTGTGATTACATGACTCACTTTTTTTTCTTCAGGAGGATTAGAAGATGCGGGAGCGGTAGCATCTTCTTTCTCTTCATCTTCGATAACGAACTGACCTTGTCTAAATAATTCCAATTCCTGTTTTTCTACTTCGGGTTTCAAACGTTTATTTTTTATTAAAATTTTTCTCTTCAACAAACTAGGAGGTGGAAGTGGACAGCCGGGTTCCAACTGGTGAAAAATCGATAGTTACGTATTAAATACACGGTTACTTATTGCGCGTTGTTTTCTTACATTTTTTTTCTACATCGTACTTACAGGGTAATCTGGCAACGGTTCCTTTAGTAATAAGTCGCCTAAGATTTCATCGCAGTATTTGGCCAATTTATACTGCTGACTTTTACAACAGTGATTTTCGAACGACAAAATTATTGGATAATCGGAGGTAACAAAAGCAGTATCCCTTAATGCGTAAATTACATCCTGTAATAAAAATACCATAACTGTCAACACTAAATTTCGAAGTCACAAAATTCATTTTCTACTGCGCTTCATCCTTTAAGCATGACAAACGAACTAGACCTTACCTTAAACAAAATATCAGTACACATAGCTTTTCCATGGGTAATAATTGGTTCTTCATCTTCACCTTTACCATCCCAACAGTCCAGTTCAACGCAGCTAACACAACGAATAATTATTTTCATGATATTTAGCTAACTAAAAAATTTCATAAAATTTACTCACCGACATCCGGCCAGGAGCACTTGTCGATACATTTCAACGCTAGATTTACCACCAAACTGTCGTCCAGTTAGGTAGGTATTATGAGACGAATTTATATAATAATGAGCCAGAGGTTGGTCCATATCCATATAAAAATCTAAACGATCTAAAAATACCGGAGCGTTTTCGTCGGACATCAGATACCGAATTAATCCTTCTTTTGAGAGTTTTTCTGCGCAAATATACCATGTAAAGATTTCACCAACTAAATGATTAGGTCGCGTAAGATTAGCAGTAATAAAGTGGAAACGTACTTTCGCTTTTCAGCTGTTCATTAGGTTCGTAATCGTTTATGATTTCCAAAGCTCTTTTCTCATCGTACAACGGATAAAGGATTTCGTTTAATCTGGGATCTCGTTGTTTTTCATTTAAAAAATTTATGAATTGCTCCACGCTTATAGTGTCCGCTTTACCTTGCGTTCTAGAATTTTAAAATAAATTTATATATGCGTTAAATTTCTGTGAATCTTTGTACTCTCTAATATAAATATACAAACAAATTTACACCATGAAAATTAATTTAAATACTCGGGTTAACGATTTTTAAAGAGATTCGTTTTAAAAAACAGATCTTACTTGAAACGAAAATTCGTGAAAATTCATATTTATTTTGTTTAATATAAGCTGTCATATACTCACATGAATTGGAATAACTCTTCGATATCATTCCTTGGGCAAATTTTATGATACAATTCGTAAAATTTTTCAAACGTGAAATCACCTGGTTCTATCAAATCGTTCTACCAAATAATAATAATAAAGTTGAAAAATAACAATTACTAAAAATTATGCAAGACACCCTCTTGACAAAGTTTGCCATAACAATATCTTTATGATATCATAATTATAATATGAGCAGTGTGATATCATGAGCATCTCATAATGAAGTCCAATATCATAGAGATGTCATGAGTATATCATAATGATACAAAAAAGCGGACATATTCGACATCTCCATGGTATAATGATTTAGGACATACTTTGTCAACAGGGCAATTTATTCAACAAATAAGTGCCTCCACCATATACCTTTCCACTTGGTAAGCCCAAATCTGCTAAACACTGATAAACCATTTTTTCAGTTTTACCGGACGCAAAAGTTCGAGCTACAACTTTGACAGGAACTTTACCTCCAACTTCAACTAACATGCCTAGACGCATCCAACTAAAGTAACAAATATTTTTAATATTACAATATGAAAACTCCATCAAAACCAAAATTCATACATCAAATACGAATATCCGTATAAATAAACAGAATACTAACTGTTTCATTAAATTAGTACGAACGCATACATTATTCATTTTATTGTTATGCGTGATTTTTCTCAACCCTTCTTGCCATATCTTGACAACAAAAAAAATAAGTACACACATTACATTAAAAAGCCAAGCTTACATGCAATTTTTTAAGCTAAATAATACTTGACCGTATAGTATACGTAATTAGTTTACGTATGAATATACGCTAATAAATAATAATAATGAAAATACACAAGCTATACCTACTCCATACAATTTTCTTTCATCATCGAATAATGCGAAAATCGCTTTCATTTATATGTATTACCCAAATACATTTATCGTCATCATCTCTCAACTAGGCATTCGAAGAAAAAAGAAACAATAAAAGCGAATTTTGCGCCTAATATAATACCGCATTTTTATAACTACCATATTGTATTCATGCTCATGCATTCAAATTTGAAAAAAAAAAAAATACAGTGTATTTAGCAGTTTTATTGTAATCTGAAGGTAGAAGTACTTTGAACACGAAGATTTATCAATAATTACGAAAATTTTCGACCTTACCACAGCCATTTACACATCTCAAATAATAAGATGAACAGCAACTTTTTTTGTGTGGGAAATTAGTACTTCTTCATTTAATTTACATGAAAAATACGTTCAGAATTAGACGGCAGATGTCATGTTATATGTATATTACGCGATTGTTGCTAAAATTATCATCACGCGATAGTTTATTAATTTTAATAATTAATGTAGGAAATATTATTTCATGCATTAAGGTCATGAAAATTAAACCTTCTCATTTCGACTATTATATAATCTTTATTAATGTTCGTAAGTTCGAACGTTAACTATTATACAGCGTATTCCATGAATAGACGGTAATATTTTGTCCAGAAAATGGTACTTTTTGAGTACAGTAAAAAAGTTCTCATACGCAAAGAACGAAAAGTTAAACTGGAGAGAACTAGGAACACCTGAAGTGTACCATGGTGAAGGTGAATTAATCTACATTGTTCGAAATTTTTAAGCGTCACTTATGATTTTGAAATTACCAGCTTGTAAGAAATTTAGTGTTCTTTCCGAAGATGTGTTTAATTTTTTATTCAAAGTTAATTTTCAAATAGAAATAGAGTCTTGAAGTTTTCTACATAGACTCACGTAATACAGAAAAGTAAGCAGCCAGGCCCCCAAGATGGTTTTTTCGAGGGTCTAGACAGCCGGTTCGGGAAGTTGTAATTTTTTTAATTAAAACTATATTTTTGTAGTTGAGACTGAGAAAATCGAAGCTTTAATTTTGTAACCATCTTGATATTTTTAGTACATTAATTTTACTTTTCGATCTACCAAAAAATTATTTTTATGCTGTTTCAGTTAAAACCAATTAAAAGCATCCCTCCCTCCAGAAAAAAGTTCAAAAATATGAAACACGTCACTTTTTGAAATTAGCTTTCAATGAAAGCTCAGACTTTCCCCATGAGAAATTCTTGGCTACGCCACTGGCTAGGTTGCATCACTGGAGCTGAGTTTTTCGTGTAGGATCGTTCAAATTTGCAGAAAATATTGTAACTGGGCTCTTTACGTCACATCCAGTGCCTAAAAAGACTTAAATACCCAACTTATTTCCTTTAAAAGCATCTGGAAAAAGGAATATGGGAATTTCACACCGAGGGCTGCAAAAATTACTTGTGCCAGCTCCGGCGTAGACTAAAAAGTTGGAAATTTACAAATGTTCTGAAAAGCAGAGATATGAAGACTTTCCGGATTCCCATCCTTTTTTCCAATTACGTTCGATATGTTGGGTTCCTTATGTGGGCTTGGGAAATCCTAAAATAGAGAGTTGTATGGATTTATGTGATTATGTGTAGTAAAGCAGTCGAGCAGATTTCCTCGTGATTTGGATAATCAGCCCGAAGATAACTGCAGGTTTTATGCCTTTATGGTGCTCTTTATTGTATAATGGCACATTTTTTCCATACTGCATAGAAGACAAACCTGCACATTTGTTTGTTCATAGTTTCCTTCGAGTCGAATTATTAGACTTATGCGCGAAGAATATTTTTTATTGAACTCGTCGATTAATATCAATCGGTAAAATATTGCCAACCCTATTCCGAACATCTCGTAGATTATGAAAAACGCCCATATTAAAATTATTTTTCTAAAATATTCAGACGTCGCATAATAATATAAAATAGGTACGAAGATGAGCAAATTCATTTAAACGATCAAAGTAGCTTTGAAAATATTCGAAATAAAAAAAAAATGAAAATTAATCTAAGCAAGAAGAATCAAAAAAACGACTACAAGAGCTATTATTTTAAAAATCGCCATATCCATAGAACAACATAACGTTTGATCTTGTAATTGGTAAAGAAATAATACTACGTATCGCAAAGCCAAACCATAACAATCGCTTTTTCTACGAGAAAATTTCGAAAAAGCTTATTTTTTCAACTTCCAATTGATACCAAACTTACTGTTTTTTTAAACAGGTGAGTGGGCAAACATTATTAGCTTTTACATTGTGTGTAATGTGCCTCAAACCGATCAGCCATACCTGTTGGTTAACGCATTTTTAAATCGATTAATTGGCAAGGAAAAAAAAAGTGCGTGGATTACACGGTTCATCTGCATGTTGTATAAATAACGTATACTGTACGTGTAACGCAGACAATTAATCTAATTTCATTACATAAGTGCTGCCCTTTCATTTTACTCAACATTTTCGAAACATAAATATAAATCGTATTAACCTTCACTTATATGTTTTCAACCCGTATGAAGTGATACGCAAAGACGCTGAAGGTTCTATGTGAAAGCCCATTAAGTAAAATGTTAAAACGCATTATAAAATTACAGCTGAATGTTTGAAACTAAATCTTCGTTCTAAAAAGACCAAATTACCAAAATGTTGCTACAGACGACAATAATCGAAAAAGTAAATAAATACGTAAAAAAGACCTTGCAAATTATGCACCTAAAAATCGTGAACGAGCGTAGTCGCGAGTATAAAATTTAATTTAGTCGTGATGATTGAAAATTACAATAACAATACCTAATTACCCTAAGTTTAGCTATATGTGTTTTGAAATATTAACCTTGAAATTACTACTCATTCTATCCAAATTGCCGATAAAAAAGAACTTCACTTAGGTACGTTTATTGGGTATGGCGAACAGAATGAATGTTCAGAGCAACTGAGTAAATTAATCGTATGTCACTTCAATCGAACGTTTTTTCCGTCATTATATCTAACGCCACGTTGAATAATTTTCGACGACGTAAATTCTTTCATTGTAGAAACAATAAAAAAAAATTATGCATTGGGTACAATGGGAGGAACGGTGGGAGAAACTAAAAATGAATTCCAGCTTAGATTACGAGCTAATCATACCTTAGCTGTTTCAGCATCTGGGCAAATTATATGCTGATAATTGATATTAATGTAATCTGTTCCGCTACAAATAGTCAAAGATTTTTCATCCAAATTGTCGCCATGTTTATTCGCCAACGTCGTCAACAACCTGTAATCCTGATATTGAAAAGTGTTGGGTATCATATATTATTATTAAGAGGAGAAAAAAATATGATATTTACTTCCATGTAAATACTATATGAATGTATCAAAATCATCATCACGCCGCGGGTTTCCCTTCACCTTACCACTCTATCGAAGTAATTTTCATTAGAACAGGTTTTACCGCACATCCCGTAACGAATTTATTCCATTATCGCGTTAACGGCGCAAAAAATCGAGGCGATTGCCAAAAACGAATGATCGTAAATTTAATATACCTATGTACGAATGAAACTTCACCTTGTCTCTAGCTCATTTTTTTCATCACGTGAAACCAAAATGAGAAAGTAATAAAATGACAAAAACGAATAATTTCACTGGTATGCGATTGAGAAAATTCAAAATAAAATGAACAATATAATAAAAATTAACTAATCATCAAGAATTAAAAAAAAATACTAGTTTTTAATCGTTGATTAAAATTTCGATTGATGAAAGGAGTCATAAATAAAAAACAAAAAAACAAATCCTAGTTTCAAAATTTTTCATTTTTCAACGAAATGACTTAAATGAATTACCAATTTTCTATTTAACACGGAGTGGCGTTGCAAATAATATAAGGTGATAGTTATCAAACGAACAAAAACTATCCAAAAATTGAATAACTATAGCAGAAAAAATGCAACGAGATTGTTTTCACATGATGTTGACGTATTTTTCACAAACAATTAGTATTTTATAAGAATTTAATATTTTTCTCACTTTAGGTAGACCTCCAGCTCGGACATCGCTCACTTGACACAATTCTATAACATCACCATCCTACATAAAACATATAATTCGCGTTAAATCAATATCAACGGAATACGTGATAAAACATACTGAACATCAAGTAAAACAATTCACCCTTTGTTCACTTTTCCAATAGATGAAAAATCCGTATTCATCTACTTTGAATAAGCAGCTCTGCTCGTAGTCACTGGAATCTTTTTCTTCCGTCCAACGATCAAATACGCAGCCCTTTAGTAGGGGTTCAGGGACTGGTATGTGCCAATTAAATTCAAATTTTTTCGTCATGTTTACGATTAGTATCTAATACATTTCATGTGAATAAATGATTCATGTATTCATTTTTAAAGTACTCTACATAAGGGCAAAGAACTCACCGAAAGACCATATAAAGCAGAATTTCAAATTCTTTTGGTATGGACGAATGAAATACAATATTTCACTACATATCTGACCATTTCTACCACATTAGTTTCGAATAATTAATTTACGACATACCGTAAGGAAAATGGTAACACAAAACACATAATCGAAATTTATAATAAATTCTACTCAAAGTACAAAATATGGTAATTGGTAACAGGGAGAAAATGGTAATAACTACAGAAGGGAAAAATATTAATTTAAATATAACCACAAAATTACGCTATTCACATTCACCAAAAATTAGTTTTTCAAAACACTACGAAGAGAACTGATAGTCTGATAACTGAAGGCGACAACTACTGAATGTTCATTTCGTTCATTGATTGGCGCAACGCGAAAATAAATTGTATCAATGTACACAGAGTATAATTACGTTCGTACGTATGCACACTTACACACAAGAACACGAACATATTGAAATGACTCAGTGTTGCCAGATAAACTTTTTTAGAACTTCAGGGGGCAACTTTTTAATTTTTGCCAAAAAATCCAAATTTGTGCTTTATAATAGAAACCCTTTTTCTCCTTTCATGTTTCATTTTTCTTGTTGTTGTATTGCTTTCCTCCACTTTCTTCTTTTTTAGAAATATTGCGAAACAATGATAAATTAGTGCTAAAGGAACAGACAATATTACCCAATTCAGAAAACAGCTCAAATAAGAAAATGTAATGAATGCATTCGATCGCATTCTCACTTACCTTCCTTTTAAAAAAACACAAAAAATCCATATTTTTGCAGTTTAATTAATAACACTTCAATCTTGACTATTCGAACTATTGATGGATCACACTTTAATGACTTATTTACGCTCACAACTCAATGATTAGTTTGAAAGCAATCATTCCTTGAATTGCCCAATTATTTCAGAGCAGCGTGGAGAAAGATTAATAAAAACTAGTTTTAAATATCTTTAAATTTTTTTCAACTTCTCAAGTATTGAATTATATTACGAGCATATATATTCTTAAAAACAACAGGTAATACAATTACTAAAGTTTATTTTTCAAGAATTCAGTACAAAGAAACCTGTAATACTTATCAGCATTCACATTACTACAGAAAAATTTACAGACATTCAAGTATATGTAGCTAAATAACGAAATGTTAACATCATTTATTCAGTTAAATTTTAGTATTATTTTCTATGACTCATAAATTATAACTGTTAACATTGAAAAAAATCAATTAATTAACTTTAATAAATTTATTAAAATTAATCTAAAAAAGACGTTTGATTACTATAGGCTATACCTAAAAATTATGTTTAGTTGGTAATCACAGAAAACGTATTGAAGAAAATTGTTTTTTTTTTACCCGTGTTCATACTTTTGAAAAATCTTCATACTCGTAACTGAAAATCTTATTTTGAAAACAAGGACTAGCTTAATTTTTTTTCATATTCTTATAATAACAGTTACAACAATACAATCATTACGAAGATGTTCATTTTTTTCAGTCAAGTAAATATTTAAAAACTACAATGGTAAAAAATATAAGAAATAAATAAATGAATAAATAAAAAAATTAACAAATAGTCTGCATCTCTCGAAACATTCTGTTAATACTTAAAAGTAACCCAATACCGAAGAATGGATTTTTAAAATCATTTTTTGAAAAGATTCGACTGCTTCTTTATTCAGTTGACTTGAATAAATCACTTTTTAAAAGCTCTTGTATTGTATAACTTACCAATATCATCACACCATTTAATCAGAAACAACGGTTTGGAAGCACTTTTACCTCGCTGTTTATCGCTTTTTGGATAGTTATATTTTATCATACTTTGAAAATAATAATGGTTTCATTACGGTTGGCATCAAATTTTTCTCTTTTTTTGTTGGTTTTCAAATTGGATCATGACTCAAATAATGATTTTAAGAAATAAAATAAAAACATATAAATGTTACATTAAATTACGATTAAAAAACTTCCTCATTAAACAATATGAATAAGTTAGATACCGCAATAAAGTTAAATTTCATCAAAATAACGCTGGAAGGAATTTCAAAATAGAGGCAAACGGAAATGAGAAACTCCTTTTTCAAAGTTGAAGAGCAAATGTTTTTCTTAGATATTTCTATGAAAAAGAAATTATTAATAAATAAAATTAAAAAATATGGCGATTCCTTAAAATAGTTCATTAAAAAAAAAAAAAAAAAAAAAATGGTAGCAACATCTTTAAATATTAGAAATTAAATTTATTACGGTAGGTCATATGTTCAAACTGCGTTATTAGTCAAAACACAGAAATAATAAATAAGCTCGTAAATTTTTAGCAATACTGCACATATTTAAAATATTTTTATTAATTATGCGTTGTCTTTCTTCAAAAATGTTAAGATTTGTATTCGTGATGCACAAATTACTAAGAGAATAACAAAAAAAAAACAAACATTTAAAGTATAAATTCACGTAAAAAAGAATTATTGATATACAAGTCTTTTATAAAAACGATCTAGAAATAAGTAGTTATTCAACTAGGAATCAAAATGATATTTTTTCGAATCCGATCTAGTTAACTGTTGATCAGGCGTTGCTTTCAAGATGTCAGGTTGAATATTACGAGTTAATGTTCCACCCATCGGTGTTCCATTTTGTCCCAATGCGTTCATGTAATCGGCAATTATCAATGTCAGCTCTAAGATCTATACATGAAATAAAAATTAAGAATTCATTTTTAAATTATAAATGTTAATATGAATTGTTTCTTTGTAATGTTACCTTTGGTTTGCTCAAGGAAAATAATAACTTTTGCGATTGCATTCCGTCGTCAGTGCTTATAACCAACATAAAATCTTCTTGGCAGCCACCAAATGTAAGTACTTGATGATAAGAATAGGAAGCAATAACTTGCATACTACTCAATTCGAGCAAAGAAACATTATCTTCGGATGCCGCCAACCAAACCATTATCGCAGCTGAACTGACTGCTTCTCCCTGTTTCCACTGAGAAATTGTATTGAAAAAAAAAAATGATAAGTAAGATACACATTACGTTACGAAAAGAATCATCTAAACATAAACCATACCTTAGCTTGGAACAGGGAAGCACCGAAATAAGGCCATTTACGTGTACAAGTTAAATAGATACGAACACAATCCAATGCTGATCTGCCTTTCAACGATAACCATTTTTCTTGCAACGATAATTGCAGTTCTCTAAAATGAGCATACAACATGTTTACTGAAGTTTTCGGTATCGAGATATACCAACAAAAGTTCGATAAAAGTAACATTACTTTAAAGCATCGGGTGATAACCCATCTCGATATCTATAAGGGAAAAATTTGTCGACTGCTTGTAGAATCATTAAATCCTTAGAATTTGACGATGAACTTGTCGCTCCGCCACCACTACCTCTTCCCTTTTCACTATTGAATTCACCGAAATCGATCTGAAAAAAAAATCATACAACATGTATAAGTAGGATATGAATGAACTTGAATATTTTGAAATTTTACAAAATCAGAAAACGTTACCTGAGCCATTAATGCCGCCAACTCTAACGCCAATTCTTTCGTTAATGGAAAACGGCCGTTAACTATTTGCTGATTTGTTTGATAACACATTAATAATCGTTCACGGTCAGTTTCCTTTTTCATCGAATGTCTAAAATATAAACGATTTTTGTACACCAGCTGAATAACTTTGGTATTTTCGAATTTTCCTGAGCCTTTTTCTCTCAGTACTGTTTCCCATTTCGATATGACATCACATAACTGAAATAATAATAATCCAACCATAAATTTTTCAAGTTGTAATTTGGCTCTTTTAGAACCTAAACTCACTTTGGTTTGAGGATCAATGTAATGTTCCAAGTCTTTTTCAATAGGATCGTCACTAAACAAAGTGAAACCGGAATTAGTGGAATCTCTACAACCTATATCCTGGGTTAAGGTCTTCAAGAATTCTTGAACAATAGTAGATCCATCAAAGCCAACGACCTACATTCATTAACCATTCAATAATTAAAAAATAAGGTACACTGAAACAAAATTGTTTTATATGAGTCATCATTTTTACTTGATAAGTGCCATTGAGAAAATGAACCGGAATTGAGTGCGGAAGTGAATGATGATACGGATTTTTTAACAATATCGATAACACTTCCATCCTCGAAGGTTTCATTTCTCTGTTACCATTTTGGATCGTTCTTTCAATAGCTCTCTCACAGTAGGCGGCGTATTTGCCGCATTCAGTTCTACAAATGAAAACAAAATCACCTTAAGAATATTTCTCCTCGATATCATCACAGTAATAAAAAATCCTGATTTACATACTTCGAATCCGAATTTCGACGTAAATGGCATTTCAAATACCACAATATTTTGTGATCTTTTGGAACAAATAAGGACACAGCCAAAGCGAGCAATTGCCATCCTTGTAAGAAAACAAATGTCGGTGGGTTAGCTTTGCAGTGATCCACGTTCGAAAGTGTTGTTTGCGGAATGGGAGGAACGGTTCCAACTGTTGGCGATCCCGCGGTATCACAAGCGAACAGCGACTGTGAGGCGCACAACAACAATTGCTGAAAAACATGTATTAAAACCGCCTAAACCTTATGCTTATATTTATTTTAAAGAAAAGCACATTTTTGACTTTCATTTTTTTCCACCCGAGTTTTCAAGTCAAAATAACCTAATAGAAGATGAAATGGAATTGAAGAAGCAAGGCCGCAAATAAAATATAATTTTTCATTTTTTTTTTTACACCGATAACAAAATGTTTACAATTTATATAAAATAACCTACGAAAAGGGAAATATAAAAAATGCATGCGTTTAATTTCTTACGAGAAATGAAATGATAAAATGTGATTTTAAGGAGAAATTGCCTTAAAAAAAAAACAAAAAAAAAAAACGCGCAACTAAAAATAAAAACCGTCAGAACTGCAAACAGTGAAAAAATTTTTATACGATACATCATTTTTTCTATAGTTTCACATTTGTTCCTTCGTCGTATTTATTTATTTATTTATTTATTTGTATTAATATTATACATTACTTGCCTATCATTATAAATAATATAATATTATGAAATTAATTTTAATTTAATAAAATCAATTTTATTTTTTAATCATAAAAAGTTTCTGACGTTTCGAAATGGTCAAAAAAACTATCGCAGCTCTGACCTTATGCAAGCTTTTACAAACTAAAAATGCGCAAGCAGTAGTGAAACTTACACGATGCCGTAGTTTGGAGAGTACCTGGACTCCCATCTTATGCGCTGAGTGTGGAGACGTCTGCTTAATCAATGCGCACAAAAGCTCTGCCTGTAATTGCCAATTATCTAGACACTGTTGTAATGCATTTTGAGCTAAAACTACATGATAATCGATTCCAGCTGATTCCACAGCGACAGACATAAATAACTGACAACACTACGTCAAAATATAAAAGGGATTTAGAAAAAATCTGGTATGCGTGGCCGAATGGTATGAAAAATTCTCTGATGGACGAATACCTTGAATAACTTTAACGCCTCCATTACCAAAGTTTCGGATGGTAACGTGGTCAACGAAGTAGTCAAAGTTTCTTTTGTATGCAGCAACAAAGGATGTTTCCACAACACATTATCTGGAAATATTTCACCATTAAATTATTTTTAATTCGAAGGAAAACTCAGTTTCACCAATTTCAACTTACTAGCATCGCCATCTGTCTCCATCAATTTCTGTATCAACTGTTCGTATTGCGTGCCAACGTGGGGTATACCTCCCGACACAACGGTTAAATGATATAGCCACGAATCCTAACCACAAAATATAGATAAAAAATTCTGCTAAATACAAGTAGTAATTTATAAAGCTTTGTCTGCGGTATAAGTGACACAGCATATTATAATTAACTCTTAGTTACCATTTCCTGTTTCGACGGCATCAAAAGATACGTAGGTGGTTGAGATGAAGGAAAAATGCCAATTGTGAGATTTGGAGAAGGTTCGCCTTCTTTTTCGTCGCTGTCGGAGTCCGATACATGTTCAACTTGCTCAACCCGCGCTTCTCTCATATTGATTTGACCACCGGGATTCTATGCAATCAATAAACTCATGCTATGAACGAAGCCTAAAACACTTGGCTGAACATTACATAGCAAACAAATTATTATTTACGTTTTCACTCGGTGACTTGAAATACAGAAATGTTTTTCCAATTAAAATACACCAGCATTTTTTGGCATGTCCATTTCGTACTTTGGTTAGCCAACCTTGTAAAGTTGGTTTGTAATTTTCTTTACTCAGTAATACTTTGGTAGCATTTTTACGCTGCACGTTCTGCAAGTAGAAAAATAAATGAAATAGGTTTATTTATTTTTTTATTTAAACAGAAGTACGAATCTCATTACCTGCAATATTCTTAACCAATCTTCCATGGCTGGTATGGAGTCAGCCGTCAGATAATAGGTTTTCTTGGGAGTTGATATTTCAAAGGTAGCTCCTCCTTCTGCTCTTGTAATCTTGCACGTTTCGTCGATGGCGATTTCACCTCTAGGTTTACGATTAATATCCCCCTGAAACAAATTTAATATCACATAATGCTTCCAACAATCTTTGGTAACAGGAAACTATAGCCTTTTACAAATATCACACTCACCTGAGTTTTCCAATATCTTAATTTGCCTGCTGTACTTAAATGAAACCATCGTTTCCTCCATGTTTTCAGTTTACCACCGAGTTTGGCTAGATGACCGCACTTTTCAAAACAAAGCTCCGGCATACTTAGCTTCTGTTGGTGACTGGGACTAATGGTTGCGGCAATCGTTGACCAATCGGTTGAATCTCCGCTACACGAAACTGCATCTGGTGGGATAGCATAATCGTCTGATATTCCCGACTCGAAAGATGTATCTGAATGACAAAGTCGCCAAATTGCGAGTATGAAATCAATCCATATTTCATATTTATAATACATAGTAGCGTAATGACTTAAAAAATGTACTTTTCGATGGTGAACCGGAAGAGCTACGTTTTAACGGTGATAAGCTAGAACCAGTTTTCTGACTCTGACTTTTACTAGGACTAGAACTTGACACAGAGGTTTCTATAAAAATTGAAAACAAAAAACATCAATTCATGTTCAAAACAAAACCGTATACCAATACACATACATAAATTTATAAAGTATGTGGTTTTTTTTTAAATTATAAATCAACTGAAGAATGGAGTCGTTTGAATCTAATTTATCAATGTTGTTCACGATGAGATCTTTAATTTGCAAACGTAATATAGAATAATTTTTGTTAGCTATAAGTAGGACTGCACAACGCAAACGTTTTCACATTATTGATTTCGTTTCATTAGATTAGGTCAACTGGTAGAAGATGATCGGATTCAAGTCATTCTGTACTTGCAAATCAAAGTTTAAAATGCATACTTTCGCATATTATTTATCAAAAATGCTTATTCTTAATATATTCTGTAAAAGTTTAGCTAAAAATTGGTGCATAACTATTGAATATTACTCTTCAAAAAGTCTAATTTCTACATGTTTGCCAATATTTTCATCCAAAACAAATAAAATTCTTTATTTTTTCCACAAATTAAGAAAAATACATTTCAAGTATTTTTCCAAATTACCACCAAACTTTGAAAGAAAAACACAATTTAATTGAAACAGAAATAGTTCAATTTAAACAAAAAAAATTTCGCAAATGAGAAAAAAATTTAAGAATTAATTTCTTTTGAGTAAAAAAAAAAAATTATGCACATGAATGAATTTTTAAAATTCACAGTTTCATCAAATATTTAAAATTTTTCATTCCCATATTTTATTTTATTTTGACAACTACAGATGTGAAAATTAGGAAAAACCAACAAATACTAATATCTACATTTTCTATAAATATATATAATTGCGGCATATTTCAAGATTCATAAACGGAAATTTTCGTAAATTTTACTATTTACAAATACATAGCATATGTGTTTACTATACATCTGATCAAATAGCAGGTAAATGAGGACATAATTTTCACCTGTATTATCTGTACTACTATTAGTAGTTCTCGAATTCGACGCAATTAAACTATGAATGTGATCTTCTCCGTCAGAAGAATCGTCCGAAGAATCTCCGCTGAACGGACTGGAACGAATTTGACTCGCCCTCTGCAAACGAATGAAAGAAAATTACTCTTCAAAGTCTAGTTATCAACATCGGCAGACTACTTAAAACACTTACGCCTTTGACAGTCGCGTAAACTGGACAACTAATATCGCAGTATCCACTACTGGCACCGTATTGCGAGGTAAATGGTATTTTTAAACTTTGATCTGAATGACTAGGCAGTGAATTTGATAAACCTTCATTTGCGACCTGATATATTCTCGACTCCCACGAAGGAAACCTATGCAATGGAGGGGTAGGAGGTTTTCCGTTACTTTCCCACGTCAACTTTTCGCGACTAGGGGTATATATTTCGGCGTAGTCGTGAGTCATATCTGTATCAACGCACGCGGATTTAGCTGTAAGAGATGAACAAACGTATTTGTCATTATATTATTTTTAAATAGGAACAACACTACACGACGATTGGCTAGTTAATACTCAATACTGAGTCAAATAGTTATGTATTTACGTCTAGCATTCGATGGCAGTGTCGCTACTGAGTGAATATCGGTCACTTCTACGTGATTCGTAGCAGTACTAGAAGCACTATCCGATACAACCGACGAGGTACAGGCGGACAGGTAACGCCGATGAGTTAAAATTTCATTGGTATTGGTAGATTTTTTGTTTTGTCTATCTACTTGCGCGTAGACTGGTTCCCTGTCTACTAAATTGCTTTGAAAGAGAGAGAGAGAGAAAAAAGATATCAATAACTTCATCCTCAATGAACTCGTTTAATACACGTGTAAGTTGCTTACTGCGTCGAACCGGTGCTGTTCATCCTCGGCAAAGATGAAGGACGAGATGCAGAGTCAGAGGCTGCCGAAACAGATTCAGCTAATCGACCGGCACTCAACTGCGCCATATGCCTTCGCAATAATTCCAGTTGCTGGTTACATTTATGATTTTGTTCCCTCAAATGCTGATTTTGCGCTTCTAAATCTCTCAATTTATTAGTAACCCATTCCTTAATACGAGCAGCTTTCGCTTCCACTAATTTCGCATCTTGCAGTCTGAGTTGTCGCTGATCAACATACAAAAAGCAATAAGCAAAACCTCTTTGAACAGCGAACAAAATACGACCGGTTCATACCTGCTCCTCGACCTGAGATGCTAACTTAGTTATGGCAGTATCACAATCTTGTTCAACCGTTTCGCCACTCGATGGTCCCGAACCTGAAGCCCACTCCGTAGCTTGTAACCTTTCTTCCATTAAACGAACCTAAAAATAATACCAAAAACCAAATATGTAGTCCATAAACCTCAAAAAAAAAAAAATAAACACGTTGAAAACGCACACCGTATTCGCACTAGGTAAAGTACGCGACCAAGCGTCACCACCATTAACAAGGCAAAAAACCTAAACAACAGAACAACGCTACTTCACCCCAATTAAGTATTCGCAATTATGTATCACGATAATTCGACTTACTTTTCCGAATCGTCACCCATCACTTAAAATCCATAACGTTTGATGAAAATTTTAATACCGATGATCTTACGAGCGCAATCACGTCTACTAACACCCGATACTCGATCTATCAAAACACGCGAGGGGGAAAGGCACTATTATATCAGTCGGCAGAATAATACGCCAACCCCGATAAATCGGGGAAAAAATAGGGAGGCGACATACAGCGACCTCGTGCGAACGAGAAAACGCTGAAATTAATAGAGATGAAAGGGTGGAAAAATCGATGAATGAGTAAAACCGCCACCGTCTCGGGGTTCAACAGTGCCGCCAATAGTAAACGCGCGAAAATTCGATCGCCTTAACCCATTACTATTCTATTAATATTCGAATTCGACCGATTAATTATTAGTAGAAAAAAAAATATCAAGTTTTTGTTAAACGAAAGGAATTTCACAACTTCGAAAAATGTGATAAATAAAAATGTGTACGCGTAAACATTTTAATAATTCATCGTTTCGAGTATTTCGAGTACCGTATTTGTATTTGTTTTTTGTTTTTTTCTTTCTTTATCCAAATGATACATTATAAATGCACGTACACTCGTACAGCCAATGCAGACGAAAATTTAATGAGAACTATACTGAGTCATTATCGCAGCATGCCTTCTCCGTAATTTTTTTCTCGCATCACGTAATCAATTAATTAACAGCAACTTACTTTATCCTCGGCTTCTTCAGCTCGCGATTCAGCTTCTGCCACTCGTAACTCCAGTTCCGACAGCTGAAACAATTCAAACATATTTTCAATATTCGTATCTACTAAATTTTCAATTTTTATGCTCTTATTTTGATCGCATATTTGTAATATATGATAGATAAAATACCTAATACAAAGAAGTAAACAACTAAATCGAATAATTTCTATCATTAACAGATTCTTTTTTTTCAGAAGAAAATTACTAATATTTTCTATCGAACAATCGCAAATCATAAATGGACATGGTAAAAATTTCATCTTTTATTTTTAATACAATAGATGGGTCTTTTGAAATATGATTCGACAGCTTTTCAGAGCTTGAGTCATCGAAAAAGAAAAGTGAGGAGGTAGGTTTTCTGGTTCTCGATTTTATGAATGGATTCAAACAGACATAAAAATCATGAATTTCAACAAAAATGTTCAAAACAAAAATATTATGTTAAAAAATTTAATAAGCTGAAAAAATTAAAAGCTTCCCATAAAAAGATAAACGCCTAACAATATAGAAAATAAAGAAAATCCTAAATAAAAAACTATCTAAAATTACTTTTTTTTTTGTTTCAATACCCATAAATTTTTATTTTTACAATGAGCACTAAATACACCTATTATACGACGAAGGAATACGAAAATAATATTAGAGTTCCAAGTCTAATCACAATTTTCAGCGAATCTATAAGGACACAATCAGAAGACCTTATTTTTATCCATCATGACTTCTCAATGTATGATACCAAGACCAATACCAAAAGAGGAGGTACTAAATGAGGGCTTACGACTAACTTGAGACATTGCTTTGCCTCCCAGAATTTTTTCAGCAGTCTTTTTTCTCTATTTAAGAAAAATTTTTCAATTTTTAAAACTCAAAATGATTAGAAATTACTCGTATCTTTATACTAATAGCAGTATTAAGAGTATAGCAGCCACTGGGAATCCAAAGGGTACTATTATGATTATTGAACGATTTTTCCCTCCCAAAAAGAAATTGTAGCATTGATACGTCATTTCCGGCTCAAAATATTTCATGTAAAGTAGGTGAAATCGTACACTATCGATGATCGATATAAGATAAGACTTATGCGGTGTGGCTGGATACCGAGCTTTCATCTTTCTATTCACTTATTCGTTTGCTCGCTCGCCACATAGTATCATGTCCATATTTTTTCATATATCGATTTTATTCTGTTTTTTACCAATAACTATCATGCCCTAATAAAACTAATTCGCAACCATGAAGTTTATTCATCGACTGCGCCACAAAGTTATACTTAGTTGAAATATGACTCATTTCGTGATGAAATATTTGAATAATATAAATCTGAAATAAAGTTACGATTCTTGTGCTAAGCCTGTAATATGAGCGCGACTTGGAAGTTACTAAATATATGTATTATTCATTTTTGAGAATATACTCGTATGAAATATGGTGCTGAAAAAAAAATCAACAAATTTTTTCACTCTTCAAATAATAAAATTCAAGTCTTGCTGATGTGATAAAATTTCAAATTACCTACAAACAGGTTTTTTTCTTAAATTTTCAACATTTTGAAAACTTTTACCTCATTTCAGCAAATGTTAACATTTATTTTGAAAATTGAAATTTTTTGAAGTTTTCTGGACATTATATCGTAACTATGTGGATCTGCTTTGCCCACATAACTTTTTACAAAATAAAAAAAGAGAAAAACGAGGTTCAGCTCACCTTATTATAATACCGAAGTTTTGTAATTTCGTTTTTTTCGTCAACCATATGCATTATCTACTCAAAATGATACAAAAAAGTGGAATACGAAATTAATGTTTTTTAAACCATTAAAAAAATTATGAAATGACCGTAGTGAAGAATTTAAATTTCGAAAATTGATAAAAAAAATATATAAAAAGGAGAAAACATTTCGAAAATTATGGAAAACGCAACTTATATACCCTTAACCGAAAAAGAATGTAGGAGTGGGTATTCGCACAATTATAGAGGTACTTAGGTAAAGTAAGCACCGCGAGTTTCTCACGCCAGCGCGTGCCTATCCATAGAACACATCTAATAACTGAAATACCATAAACTGAATATTTTTCTCATTTTTGGAAAATTTTTTAAAGAACTTTTTAATTATTTCACCTTAAATAAGTTCAAATTTGGTAAAAACCGTAACTTGGACAGGCTACAATAATGAGTGGCATCAAAAAGATAGTACGACAGAATATCTCCTACAACTACACATAAAAAATACATTCAAGCGTTGCTTTCTAGAGAGTACTTCACAATCCTTCCACCTCCTTGTACTATGCATACATTCTGAATCTCTGCCTGCTAAAAGTTCAGCCGCATATTATTACGAGCTTCGAGACAAAGAGAGCAGCACCATACAAAACTATAGTAATAACGCCGCGTCTCACGAAAATACAAATACGACACGATAAACGAGGAAAAACACGTTGAAAAGAAATTTCCAACTTTTTCTAGCTTTTCGAAGCGATCGCATCATCGAGTTATTTTTTTATTTACATTTGCAATAAAAAAACTTTTATTGCTAAGTACTTTTCTATCGAATAAACTTTACCAATGGCGCGAGAATTTTGATTTCCATTTTATCGATGCTAAATTCACTTGGCGAGTTCGCACGAGTTCTTTCCTATTGAAGGGGAGAATGTGGGGGAAAAATACGATGTATCCGGACAGTTTGGAAAAATACTTATCTACGGAGGTCTAAGGGACTTACACATCATCATTATGAATATTTTCGAACAAAAAAATAAATAAATAAAAATAATAATAATACATATCATATGCTATTCAAGTGGGAATTTTAGATTTCAAACGACTGGAAAGCCCATGGGTAACAACTTGAGTTTTTTCAAGGTTCATATGAATTTATTTCAAGCTAGACAAATCATAAAATTTGTACACTAAAAAAAAAAAAAATTGAAAATTAAATTACAATTCGTGAATCAATTAAAACTGAACTGGAGTTGAATTCCTAGGACTTATTCAGATTTTTAGATAATGCACCAGTCGTTAATATCTTCACAGGAACCTGATAACAGATACCCTCAAATTACATCTTCCCAAATCAACTAAGAAGTTAAATTCAAGATATGCAATAAGTCTTGCTCACAGGAAACACACGAGCCCATATCAATCAAATTTCATTCGTTTTAGATTCACTTTAAGCTCTCCTTATAAACTCTGATAATTCGTCATTTGCACCTAAATTCAAGGGTTCATATTCTAATATATTGCAAATCTTAGGAACAAAGTTTGAGCTATTCCAGAAAACTGGATGAGATATTAATAATTCGCGAAGTTTTCTAATTTGATTACTCCTACAAAAGCTGTTTCTGCATATACACATAAGAGACTGAAAATTCAATATGTTGGTAATTAGAGCGAACTCCATCATACGAACTTTTCACTATTCATTTACTCCCATGCTTCAAGCATACTAACCCCTTTCCCCCTCCCCTACAACCCCACTTGCATAATGGATTTGAAGTAAAGCATGAATCATATGAGTTCATATTGTATAAAAAGGATTCCTAAGCCTTCCTCGAATTTTTGCAGCCAATTCTTCTCCCCTCCTGCAACACCTGCGAAGGTGGAATCAGAGCATACTATATGTACTTCCTGAGTTCTCATCTTCAGTAATCATCAGAGTCCATATTTATAAAATTCGAGCTATTTGAAGCTCCGCCACTTTTGATCCATTTTTACTTAAATTCGAGCAGTCATATGCTAGGCTGTAATTATAATCTTATACGCAAAGTTCACTCTTCATAGTGCAATTTGGCGAGGAGACCGGAAGACTGAAAAATTTAAAAACTCAAAACCTCCTCAACAAGTAGTTTATGTTTCTTATTTAGGGAGCCAAAATTTGGATATACTGGCGTCTTTATTTCACTCCATAGTATGGCATCAAAATAAAGAATTTTCAAACTTTAGGACTTCTTCCAGCCCTCCGTGAACCTAATTTTGAGTTTAATCAAAAAATTTGAAGAAAGTGAAAGTGCTATTCGAGCATACGAGCCACTTACAACTTTACAAGTTGGTACCCAAGCGAACGTCCAAGTGCGAGTAACCGAACCAAACATACGTATTTCTAGTAGCATTAAAAAAGTGAAGAATATCTCATAATTATAAGCATCCAAAGATGAAAAACAATAAATGACTTCATAATTGTTAAACAAGATATCAGACATTACCTTCGAGAAAAAACCTCAATTAGCGCGACAGGCGAGCGAGTCGCTTAAGCTCCTATTACACTATTAAGTGCGCTCTACTTTTCTCCGAATTAAACGCACCGCGTACAATTCCTTGTCAGCGTAATAAAAGCGCTCCTTAAAATGAACGGACTCGCTTCACTAAAAATTTTAATCGCCGTATTTCCGGCTAATTATGCAAATAGCTTCGTTTGTCTTCTGTTTAACGACGATCCTGATTGCTGTTGCTTATTCGGCGATAATCATCGAAAGGATCTAGCATTCGATGCGAACGCGTCTAGTTTTTTTTTCATTGGCCAAAGCGAGCTTATATAGGGCAGCAGTGACGCGCGTCCGTTTACCAAAATTAAATAAAAACTACGTTCGACCCATCGCCCTCTCGTCGCTCTTTTCAACCCTAAGCGTGAGTAAAGTTAGAGCCGTATCAACGATAATTGTACACTAGGCTGACGGCCTACTATACCCTCGAGGCCTGTTCCCACCCCATAAAAACCGAATAACCGCATAGTATTTCGCTGATTTTACGCCCTTTTTATTAACCAAACTTTTATCTCTATAATACGTATAAAACACTCGTATTCGCCTTTACGCTGAACCATCTCATCGCGTCCACCTATGGGTACCTATGGCTACAGCTACAGTATAGTACAAGTACGTTGTACCTGTAAAAATTACTAATACTAATACTCGTATATGCATACAGTTATCCTCGTCATTATACACTCCAACTTTTTTTTCTTCTTTTTTATTTTTCCTTTCCTTTTTTCTACTGGTCCGCCAAAGTTTAGGTTTTTTACTCGCGTGCTCGCCATACACAACCGAAAAGTTTTTAAAAAGTTTTCGCGAAAAGTTTTAATGAAAGCAAACGCGCCATATTAAAATTTATGTTTTTATTTTTTATTTTTAGCCGCGTCGCGCAATAGGTGAGCGTATTAACACCGTTTATATTCCCGCATCTTAAATGTTGCCAGTTTAAATGAATACCCTTACGGTGGAATCGCCTTTATATGGTAATGAGTTCGGTAACTTTGTTCGTTTAAGGTTTAACGCACGAGTACGACAAACGGTTTACCACTTATTGGCTCTCGTTTATCCTTTCTCGCCAATGCTGCTACACTACCGAAAATTTCAACTTTACCGAACAAATTTTATTAGCATACACTAAAGTCGATTTTTTGAAAATCTCACTCATCTAGAACCGTAATCGATTCCAACGAAATTCTCACGCATGGCAATTTCAATCAGAGTTGAAAGTTTCTTTTCGTTTAAAATATACTCGACTTCTGCGATACAAAAATACGCTCGCTCTCAGAATACTAAAATTCGCCCATTAATTTAATAATTTTTCATTTGTTTTACATTATAATATACCGGTAAGGTAGTTTTCATTTATTTCATCATTTTTCTTCATGTTATATCTGCGAGTCGAATAAAGAATTTTAAGAGAACAATTAACAACATTCATCCATTAGGAGTGGCTGCGCAATAACGTACATAGATCATCATTTTTTTTTGGTTCACTGAAGACAGAGACGGGCCGAGCCTTGGCACTCTGAGGGGGTGAATATCTAAAAATGCCGACTGGTATTTTTAATTTTCCGACTACGATTGATTGATTTGTAATTTGATGTACGAGTAATATCACATTTATATTTGCCTAAGAATTCAAAGAACACAGAGAAGCAATTAAAAAAATCAAAGTGCAATCGTTTTTCGAACTGCCTGAGAAGGTGATACACGGTATAAGTTTAATTATTTTGATAATGTAAAATGAATATTCTGAATCATTTTGAATTTTGGTGAATTTAAACGGATGTTGAATTTTTAAAACTATCAAGTCACGAAGTAATTTCTTAAGATAATACAGAAATCAAAAAAGAACAAAAATGTTTTTTAAATGCAAAACCAGAAATATAAAGAATATCTAAAAATTGATTTTTTCAAATTAAAAAAAAAAAAAGGAAATTCAAGAATTAAAGAAAACATTGATGGGAAAATGGATAAATTAAAAAAAAATCCATATCACAAAACAACGTAATAAAATAGAAAAATTTTTAGTAATAAAAAAAAATCCAAAAATTAGAAAGCAAACAAGTTGGGAAGTCTAAAAATTAAACAATAATATTGTTAAAAATGAAAAATTCCGAAAACTAAAAAATGCAACAATGAAAGATATCATGAAAAAAAGAAAAAATTATAAGATGAAAACAAATGTACAAAAATGGAGTAATGTTTCGAACTGAAGATAATTGCTAAAATACCGGGTGATTACTTGATTGGAGTACCCCAAGCGCAAAAATCTTACACTCATAGAAATAAATTATATATTTGGATGATATTAGCAAGAATAAATGATATAAATAAAATTTATTTAATGCTTAAAAGCGTCTATCGTAAAATAAAATACAAAATTTTAAATTATACTTTTGTTGTCAAAAATACATATGAATGTACTGAATTGTTTCACCTTTAGCTAATTTTGTCTCGTTGGGTGCTCTAATCAAGTAGTCACCCAGTATAACGAAAAAAAAAAATGAAAACCTAAAAACTAAAAAACTAGATTCGAATAAATAAGGGAAAAATGAAACCAAGGTGATAAAATATTCAACAATTCAAAACAAAACAATAAAAAAAATTTTAAATGATGGAAAAACAATAAGTTTAAATTAAAAAAAAAAATAAATCCAAAAATATTAAGTATGTTTTTTTTTTTTTTTGTTGGGAATGAAAAAAGTTGTTATCACTCAAGGGACTGAGTACTTCTCCAGTTTCCAATTCTCCAGCATTATTTTAAGATAAATTTAAACCATAAAAATATCAATTGAAATTGAACTAAAACAATATTAATTTTAATGGAACATCAGTTTTCATTAATCTCGTTCATTTCCGATATTCAGTATCTCCTTCTCAGATAGCGACATTACCACTCCTAGCGTAGACAAAATTCGGAAACAGAAAAGCTTCGAGCAGAGTAAGCAAAACAATGCGCAAATACATATGTTTCTTTGTTTGATTTAATTATTTATTGTTAAATTTTCCCTGTTACTGAGACAAGTGAAACAGGAATTGTCGAATTTTTCTCACCGATGTCGATTTGCCGACTTTTGCCGACTGCGCAAAACCTCTGGGGGGATGAGCACCCCCCCCACACACCCCCGCTCGGTCCGTTCCTGATTGGAGAAACATAGTTTTTCAAAATGAACAGTATATGACTCATAAATGGAGATAAGTAAGTTAATTTCGTAATTTCGTGTTTATACTCCAAGCATTCTAGACATTTGATGAGAAATAATCATTATAACGCTGACTTTAGGTATATTGGTTATAGGAGTAATGGCACAAGCAACACACTAAAACCCTGACATGTATGTACATGCGAAGTGCGCCTTCTTATCTTAAAGGGCTTTAAACCCCATAAAAACCAGTTTTTCGATTTTTTTCTCGTTTACTATAATCTATAAAAGTAAATTAGCTCTATAAAAACTTATTCCACGCTAAATTTTCTATAACAATGTGAGATCATATTTTTCTTCTCTTACAGCTGGGATGAAAGATGGCCTTGAAAAAGTTGAAGGCATACAGTAAGGAATACAATCATGAAAATAACAAAATATGATAAAATTCTAATATCCAAAAAGCTAAAAATAATGTTCTTCGATTTTATCAAAATTCAGAGTGCCTTTATATAATTTTTTAAATGTGAAAAACGAAAATTTTTTCTCAACTTTTGATAATTTTTTGTTATACACTGAAAGATAAACGATGAATTATGATCGTTCATAAGATGAAAGGAAATGAAATTGGGATGTTCTCCAAATCGAAGAAATTGGCAGCGTCATTTTTTCTAGTTTGCTTCTCAAGGATTTTTTAATAATTTTTAATTTACAAAATTAATGTTTTTTATTTAAACTAAAATTTATTCATTTTAAAAAATTAAACATTTAGTTTTAAAATTATTTTCAAAATAATTTTAATAATTTTTTATTTAAAAAAATTAATTTGTTATATTAAATAGTTATATATAGATTATTGGGAATGATTTTTTAATATTTAAATTGATAAAATAATTTTTTTTTTGTATATTATTTTTATACAAATTTTAATTTTTAATTCATTATTGTCTTTATTAATTTTAATTGTTTTAATTTTAATAAATTCAATATTTATTTATTAATTTATTAATTTAATATAATATTAAATCAAGATATTGAATAATTAAATTTTAATGAGTTATAATTAATTGAATTTAAATTAAATTAAATTAAATTAAGTTTTAATAAAATTTAAAAGTAATTTTATTAATTGAATAAAAGAAATTTATTTTTTTATTATGTACATATTGCCCGTCGCTTTTAATTTGTAAAGGGCTTTAAACTTCAAAAAAAATTTCAAATCACATAAAAGTTGGAAGTCGAATTTCTGAGAATTTGAAAAACTAATAATTTCTTCGATCTAGGAAGTCTCTTCGACGCGTGTAGATCATATTTCATCGGGGTGAAATTTTTCGGGAGTTAATCAGATGGTCAGAATATTGAACATCATTTCAATACGTGGCACATATAGGTCGTCTTACGCATAATAAATTGACTCGTGAGACATAAGGTGCAAAAAATTTTTGAATAAATTTTTTCTATTAGAAAATAAATTGAGAAATTATACTCGGATTTATTACTATTGATGATTAAATAAAAGTAAATGTACAGAATTACAAATAAATTAAAATCGATCCGTCACGACATAGAACCCTGGAATTATCCAACCCAACTTTCACGTAAAGACGAAATAATTCTTATCCGGGACCACACAGGACATTCGCTCCTGACCCACGATTAGCCCTTAATTCTTTGCTCAGCGAAAAACGTACTTCCAACAAAATGAAATGAAACTCATTCTTCATAACAGTCCTACCGACGTATCATACCTACTTCGCTTCCTACGTTCAACATCCCTTTTCTCACTTATTAAAAAAAATAAAAAAATAATAATAATAATGAAATAAAAAAAAATAGATTCGCATCTAGCCCAGAGCTGTACACGGCGCGGCGTATGATAAAAAAAAAATCGCAAAATTTGCACATGAGAGAGAGCGGGGTGTTGATAAAGAATTTCATGGCTTAAAACCTCCTTGAAAACTGTTTTTTTTTTTTTTTTTTTTTTTTTGGCTTCAAAGAAGCTGAATGCTACGATAAATTGCAATTTATCTCTCTTAGTGACATGATTTTTATGAAAAACAAGAACTACATATTCTATATTCAACTTTACAAGATGTTTTGGAAGACGTAAAACGAGATTATTAACTTAGTTATTCAATATTGAGTATGGCTGTGAAACGTATAGTTTGAAAGCATTACCTGCAACTCTAAACATGCTTCCTTTAAAATTACTCCGTTTCAGAAATGCAGCTTGGAGCTGTATACGATAGATGCTCAAATTCTTTTTTCGAAAATTTTTTCTATCTTATCGCATTTTCAACAAATGATTAATACGTGTATAATTAGAGTTGAGATTAGAATAAATGTTGGAGTAGCTTTCATTAAATGAAAAGAAAAACAAAACACACAACTGTCAACTCTTATACAGAAATGAGCTGCAATCCCGACAATATGCTTTATATAAGTATATGTAAATTTGAAAAGTAGTTTTCACTATCTCTTTTAATGGGAAATTAATCGATAATTTGAAACTGAAATTTGGAATTCTACTCTTTCGCAAAGAATGTTCGTCTGTGTACTAAACCTTCAAGTATCTAGCTATCTACATAATCACCAACACAATGTGTACACAAGACATGTACCTGTGTACTTGTATATCAACGACATTACGGCAAGCCATTGCGATCGATAGTTCTCTTAGTAGTCAGCGTGTTTTTCGTACCGTCTCATGCTCGTTAATCGTGTGCAACTGTGCAACACTTCGTCTCGATAAATTTTCACGTCACTTGGCGACAAAATTGCACGTGTAGCTACCGTCGAGCGTCTTTCACAACGCTCTCTTCTGAGCTTTCCTTTCGAGTTGGCGAATTCCGCGCGTATTTGATACGACGCGACGTTTTACGTTTTACACTTTGGCGTACGAACGTCGAAATTTCATTAAGCTAACTCGTTTCATCGCAGAAGTTATTCGTTACATACGAAAAGAACTCGTGAGTCGTAAGCAATCCAATGGACCAGAATATAGAAATGAAATTATTAGTCAAATATCACAGTAAATACTGAATTTTGTAGCTCGACGGCAGCATTATGGTTAACGGTTAAGTAAACTACTGTATAATAAATGAGTAGAAAGAGCGTATGCATATTGGTTTCATCGTCATTTAATATTCACCAAATAACCCGAAAGCCTCGAATAAATAATCGACTAGTACGAAATACAAAATAATCAACATAACTCACCACAACGTTAATCTTGGCCGCATAGGCTGCCTTACTTCTATGCCCTTTTGCATTTAAAAATACCTCTCTCCTCCCAGTGCGTCAAAATGCGTACACATTGCGTAGGTATAGCACCGGCATGTCAATAATTTACAGCCACCCCACGAAACATCGACGGCTCGACGCGACAGCAACTTTCCACGAAGACGAACAGGGATACGAAGCAGCGTATAAACGAGTCAACTACGAGTACTAAGTACTCGCGTTAAAGTAATCGAATCGGTATTCGGTAAGCTTTGACTTTCCGATGAAATTTTGCACCATTTCGTATTCATTTCGTGATTACGGCTCGAATCGTTGAATTTATAATACGCAAAGGAACCCGTAATTTGAAGCAACTCTCCAAGTCTCCTGTTATAATTTAGGACGTACATTTGGGACGATACGATAACGAAAACGCTGGTCTGCGTCACGTTGCGCCCTCAAGTGCCATTTCAGACTTAATGCGGATGAATTAAAAGTGCAAGATTTCAAAGTGCTATTTACCACAGGTATAGTGCGTAGGCTCCGGTATGTTTAGAAGCACGAGAGGAAATTTCACCAAATCTTGAATCGTGTCTTTTACAGTAGAAAAATCGAACAAATAGAAACTTGAACGACAAACAAAGACTATAACTAGGGTTCGGCCCAAAAATTGTAAAAGCAGTCACAGCGCATCACTAAGAGCGAATTTCCATAGAAGCAAAAATACGCAAAGATGGACGACTCACAAGAAATTTAATCAAGATCACGGATCACGAATCACTGATTAAAAATGGACTCCTATTATTTTCAAACGTTCAATTTTTTCTTTATCTACTATATAATTGAGGAGGGTAAAACTTTGTCCGAGGTAAAGTCGAGATACGCGCAACGATGGAAGTTGCGAGTGGTTTCATGTGATAGGGCTGAACGAGGAGATCGTTCTTAACGCCTCGGGCACTCACGAAAAGCTCCATGAAGCTCGAAAAAAAGCTTTAAAGAAACGTCCAGTAAATGGGCCGAAGAAGTTGTACACACATCTATGACGCTCGACCAAACGTCATTCCACAACCCCGAAGAGTAGTTGATACATTGTCCACCAGGATCTCCCTATGATGTGCGCAATTTTTAAATTTTGGACTTGGAACGTGAGATTGTGTGACCTCACGTTTCATTGAACCAGCTCACGTTTCAATATTAAACAGCTCACGTGTAAAATTTTATATATGTAGTAGGAATGTGAGGTTGTGTGAGCTCACGGAAAAATTGAACCAGCTCATGTTTTAATATTATGGAGTAATATTTTATTTATGTAGCGGGAATGTGAGTTTGTGTGAGCTCACGGAAAAATGGAACCGTGAATTAGCGTGACGGGGCATGAGTCAAGGTCTTTTAGTTCGCAGTTTTTTAGTGTTCCTCAACAACAATTGTAAACATTTTGGCGAACCCAACCTTCAAAGCTCCCCTACACCACCTAACTCCTGTTAAATTACTGTCCTCAAATCTACATTCCCTTCTTTCATCTACAATCACTGGAGCGTTACGTATACACTAGGGTGGGTCGATTTTCACTTTTTTTTGGAAAATTGAGTATGCACCTAGTTCAATAGTTGCAAAATGATCCCAAAAGAATGTGAAAAAAATTTCAGCCCTCTAGGTTAACATTTACGGCCTCTCATAATTGAGTCAAAGTTTGCAAATAAGCAAAATTTTTACAAAAAATTTGAAAAAATTGTGTTGAATGTATTTAAATTTTTTGGGGGTTTAAGCATCATGTTTTGCCTTCCCAACTTCGAAAAATAAATAAAATGTCAATTTTTCCTCTATCCAGGGGTTCCAAAAATACCTATGCTATGTGCTAAAATACCCTATTTTACCTGCTTTTCCATTTTATTAAGTATCATTTATTTGCTAATAATTAATTAAATATTGTGTAAGAGGTAAGTAGCTGAGTACAATCATAAGGTATTCTTTAGTCTTTATGCTCAAACAATATAAATATAGTGGTGCATTTTCATTATTAGGGGGTCCCAAAAATAGTCATTATATGAGTATAATTACAATTTACTATTTCAAGCTACCTAAGAATTATTCATACTTACAATATTCAATGATTCAATTTTTAAATAATTCCACAACTCTTTGCTTTATACCAGAACTCACCAAGCGTAGGTGGCTGTGCATCGAGGGCCTCCGGCCAGTCGGGTAGTTGGCAAGAATTTGTTGAATAATTCAAATTTTAAAACTGTTTTAAATGCGACATATGGCATCGCGTAGCGAAACACTTTTCTTGCGGAATGAGTATTAAATCGGAAAATGCTTTCGGACACCCCATTTATTGGTTCATTTATTCACTCACCTAAATCAACTGCTCCCACGACATCTCGTTGTAGATTTAGACTGTAAAACGATTGGGAAGCTCCTTTCCATATGCCAAAATTTATCGGTCGTTCAATTTGAAACCATCGCAAGTTCGATAGAAATCAAAAATTTCTCTATTTCTGATCTCAGCACGCACTAAATATATTTACTGGAAATGGCATTGTCCGCAACTTTTAAAATTTCAATTATTCAACAAATTCTTGCCAACTACCCGACTGGCCGGAGGCCCTGGTCTCACTTCCAACCCTCCATAGATTTGAGCGTGACCACATTCTCCAAAAGAAACACTAATCACATCATCTTCGATAAGCATTTTTCAGACCTCATAAACAAATATCTGGAACATGAACAAATCTTTACCGATGCTTCAAAACATAAAGATCGAGTTGGCTGCGCCATCCTCTATCATAACCATACAGTTCCATATCCTCTACCACAGTATTTCTCCATTCTTTCCGCCGAACTTCATGCGATCAAATTAGCTCTTACTTTTTCGCAGGAACTCCACCTCAAAAAAGTTATAATCTTTTCCGACTCTCTATCAGCCTTATTGTCCATCAAAAATTACCGATCCAAGAAACAGCATCCCATTTCTCGAGAGATAGCCCATTTTTTAGCAACCACCAATCAAGCCATACATCTATGTTGGATTCCATCTCATAGAAACATACCACAAAACGAAGAAGTAGATTCTGCAGCCAAAACATCTTTAAATATCACACCTATACAGGATAATCCGACTCCATTAAAAGATCTCAAATTCCTACTTGAAAAACACCTACTAATATTATTTCAACAATTCTGGGACCAAGTCCCAATTACAAATAGATTAAAATCAATCCGTCACGATATAGAACCCTGGAATTATCCAACCCAACTTCCACGTAAAGACGAAGTAGTTGTCATCCGAGAACACACGGGACATTCGCTCTTGACCCACAGTTACCTACTTAATAGGCAGCCTATTCCTCTATGCGATCGCTGCAATTCACCCATCTCTTTCTCACATGTCCTGGTCGAATGCCCTAAATTCTTTGCTCAGCGAAAAACGTACTTCCAACAAAATGAAATGAAACTTATTCTTCATAACATATCATACCTACTTCGCTTCCTACGTTCAACATCCCTTTACCCATTTATTTAAAAAATAAAAAATAATATAATAATAATGAAATAAAAAAAATAAAAAAATTCGCCTCTAGCCCAGAGCTGTACACGGCATCTGAGAGAGAAAAAAAAAATTGGTCAACTAAATAACTCACTCCAACAGCTGGTAACATATTTAGGTGTTGTACATTAGCACTCGAAAACTGTAAATTGTTTTTTTAATATTTCAGTAAATGAAGAAAATTAAAAAAAAAAGAAATGGATCAATCACTGCGCATCACGTTCTTATTCAGTGTCCAAAGTATCGTCTCCTTCGCCAAAAGTTTCATCTTCCTGTCTCCCTTCCCTCCCTCCTCAAAGATGACCCTATCGTCATTAACAATCTTATCTCCTTCCTCAGATCCTCTGGCCTCCTATCACTAATATAACCATTCCCTTTTCCGTGCCTCTGACCTTTGTTGTCTGTACACGGCACGTAAAACAAAAAAAAGTAAAAAAAAAAGTAAAGTAAATTTTTTTACAATTTTCTAAAAATTTGAAAGACATAAAATTCAAAAAAAAAAAAAAAAAAGTGAGAAGAATCACCAGGCTTTAAGAACGAAAACAGTTTGGGTATTAGGTTGTATTTTCCCTCACATTTATCTCCATTATATTTTTTTCAATTTTTTCATCTATTTCTTCATTAATATAAGCGCAAAAGAAATCAATAAAATTGTAAACTACTCAAATATTTATTTAGAACACTAAATATTTAACATTTTATTATGTTTCTAACTCCTTTCAACTTATTTACCGAAGACCACTCAGCATGGGTTTGCTTTAAGAAACTTTTAGACGATTTAAAATTAGTTTAAATTTTCCGAGCAATATTTTAATTTAGAAATAAATTTAGAAATAAAATAAAAAATTAGCCTCCTTTTAAAACCTACTTTGGGTGCGCTACTACTCACTAGACATACCCATTCTATTTCTTTTCCCCGTTATCTAGGCATTTAATTAGTTTGATAGCAAGCCTTGTAATAAATTTACTAAACTATGAATTAAATTAAATAATTAATAAATAATATTATTTTTATTTCCTCACTTCTCTTGAAATTATTTCTTTCAATTTAAATCATTCCAATTTCATGTCGCCATTTTTTCACAGATATTATAGGGCTCAATGGGAATTTCTAAAATTTGAGGATGTCGGTGGCTCGGAGAAGGTGAACTTTTTTTTTTAGTGAGATGTTACGATAGAGTGAACCAACGAACAGAAAGGGCAAAAAACTCATTTTTTGAGAATCCTAACCTGTGCACTACGTTTCCCACTCAAGAACGAAGACATATTGTGTATTGTTTGTAAAGCTATTTCCCAGACATTGATGAAAAAAATAATTGTCGCTCAAAATTTGATTTACACCAATTAAAAATTTGATCAGCAAAATCACAGACGTCATTTACTAATTACTACAGGTACTTTTTTCAATCGACCTTATACTCTTGTAAACGAATAAGGAATTTTAACCAGCATCAAAATGAATATCGATACTCGGCGCAGAATCGACGTTGTATAGATATGTATATCGCTTTCGCTACCGTAGAGCTTATAAAGGCTTAACAATGCCTTTGAGATTAACGTTCGTAAAATTCGAACAACACGAGTGCGCAACACACGTATACCCATACATTCGTACATATGTATACGTTACGTAAATAAGAAGATGAAGATTTATAACAAAAAGCTAAATAATAAGTTTTACATACGCCCTGTAAGTCCCAAATGTACGGTATTTTTTTGTTTGTTTGTTTTTTTTTTCAACGGCGATACATTTTTCGAATCGATTACACGAAAACATTTTATTTTCGAACTTTATGGCTGCGATTGCGTATGATGATAGGGCGAAACAGAACTGCAATTTTTATCTCAACGAGCTCCGCGAAACCGTATAAATCAACGTGGTAGTATTATATGTAGAAAAATCGATCATTGTGAAAACCACAAATCTCGCATTTAAAGTATCGTCGAGCCAGAGCGCTTAGCGGTAAATGCCTTCGCTATTCTATATAACCATACGTACGAGTAGGGTTGTACATTTCGCCATTCGCTCGTTTATTGCATGTACGCACGCGAACCTCGCCAACGCAATTATAAAACAACAAAATCATCGCAGATCGGACGAACTTTACAAAATAATGGTAAATTAAGGTTGTCACGTTGAACACGCGCGCCCATACGCTGCCGCCGGCGTTGGCAGTCGCCCATCCATCTGCGAGCACGCCAGAAGAACAGAGGGTGTTCGACGCACAAATTTTCTCTCTTATAGTCTTTACCTTTACCAAATTCGCGACCGTGTAATATATGGACTACGGAGGAGAGCCGGAGACAGGAGAGCTTCCTTTTAACCTGCCTTGAAGAATGGCGCGTCCTTTCAAACATAAACGCCACATTTATTTTACTCGTGCTTTTTTCAATAGAGGGGAACGCACCAGTACGACGAAGAAAAATGTTTTTACCTAAAATAGATTTTTCCCCGGCAACGTTTTTCTCCATTTAAGTGATTGGATAGTTGGATACCCGTACGGAAGTGCATTATACGTGCGAGCATATTACGCGTACGTATAGAAATACGACAATCCTGGCGTCCGATCATTTTATCAAACTAGACTGCTCGCGGCGTGGTGTCTGCCTTTTTCTTAATACGAGTACGAACGCGCCCCACGAAAGCGATTTTACTCCGTCGCACACCCATAAACGTATCAATTATTTTACAACGTGCCACCGTTACCGCAAAATCAAATCAAATCAAATACAAACTCCATAGCTACAAGCTACCAGGCACAAAAAAAAAAGAAGACGTACTACAACTAACGCATCGCCGCACCGCCTTCTTCACGCAAAGACGCGACGCCAAAAGCGTCCGTAAAGGGTACAATAATTAATTTCAGACATAAATACCTACGTAATCGCGAAACAATTGCGAATGCCTTTCAATAATCTCCAACATATTCCCACAGCACTTTGTTGCTACAGCTATGTTTGCTATATACCCACTTACCTACCTCATACCGAACCTTCTGCCTAGTGCCTACTACCTAGATAATTGAACGAAACAACCGGCGCGGCGCCATTTGTCATACTCATACTCGCGTATATTTGTTATCGAATGAAAATAAATTGAAGCGCGAATTATTATGAAATTCTATTTTCATCGAACGCAGCGAACGTGTTAACGACGATACGAAGCGATATACTCGCCGAATATTAACCTTAGTCATGAATCATTTTCGCAAGTCTCATATTTTCCCCATCCTGGCTTCCACTACGAGGTACGTTAAAATCCTATTTTCGCCGCAGCTGTAGTACGATGAGCGAATTTCTAAAATATTTTTAGCCACGTTTTTAATAAAAAAGGATATCTATTACAGCCAACCAGATTTGGGAAGGGGGTCACGGGAGTCAGACCATTTGTAATCATATGACACATGTCCAACTTTTTCATCAACATTTCTTTTTTTCTATCCGTAGTACCTGCGAGTATTCGTGAAATTAGCTCAACATTTGCTGAAAGATTTTTCTTGAAAGCGCAAAACAGAAATTTTTTTTCGTTTTTTCGATACACTTCAAAATGATGGGTCACTCAAATTTTGAGAGAGACTGGAGAAGGGAAAAATAGGTCAAATTTTTCATTTTTCATTTCAAATGAAAAAGTAAGTCGTGGACACCAACATATACAAATTTCAGCTTCCTAAGTGCATTTGGAGGGGAGTTAGAGCAGAAAATGGCTTTATAAGGAAGTTTTTGGCTCATGAAATTTCTTCAATTTTCCATATCTCCTCATCAAATCAATCTAGAAAGGTCAAATTTTATGTGTGGGGTTTGTTGGGTACAACTCTAATTAATACGAACTCATATGATTATCGGAGATAAGAAGTGTATTACATCCCAAATTCAGCTCCAAACTTCGGTTAACAAAGAGAAGGAAGGGTTATCGACCTAAAAATATGATGATGATACACGAGATATCGAAAAGTTTTCATTGCGGTATCATAGGCTAAAATGAGACCAAGTAACTAATCTATTCTGATTTTAGCTTTCCAAGTGAATTTGGATGGAAGTTGGAGGAAAAAACGGCTTTTGCACGGAGAGATGCTACAGGAAATTTCATGAATCATCTCCTAACCAAATCATCGTAGAAATGTCAAACTTTGTATGTAAGCTTAGTTGATGACCAGAATATAACTTCTTGAATTTGGGTCAGAATAGATCCAAAATGGCGGATCGTGAAATTCTGAGAATAATTTGAGTAGCTCAAGTAGTTTGTATGACAAGAAATACATTTGTTCTAAATTCAACTTCCCAAGTAGTTTTAGACTTAGTATTGGGTGTGGGCTGTAGACACGAAGGGGTTAGCAACGTTATTTGCAAACCGCAGCAAGCTTCAATTAAAAATTCAACTCCAGTAATGCGGCATAGTTGTTTACGTTTTTTCACTTTGCGCACTTTGTTCGTGTCTCCTGGAACGCGAAGAGTTACCAATCGCGATTATAGCTCGACAAAATTCTATCATTTTCTCGGTTACTCTTAATTCGAATTTCACATCAATTTTCAAATCTGGCTCTATGATAGATCAAAAAATCATAATTTTGAAGCAATTGGTTTCAGTCTTAATGGCAAAACCCCATATATTGAATTATTTCAAGTATTTCGCCTTCATATAAGCTCCTTCATACCACATGTAAGATTACTAATGTGACGTTCAGGTCTCTTACTAACAAAATAAATCTTGATTAAGAAATCAGGGAAAATTTTCATTTTGAATTGAAAAAAGGTTCCCTTTTCGAGGTAATTTGAAAAAAAATCATTCATCAATACTGACTTAAAATCATTACTTTTTCATCATTACCGAAACGAAATTTCATCACCTTTTCATTACTTTCACTGCATTCGTCATTTTCATCATTTGTTAGAAGTCCTGAAATATAATTTTAAAAAAATTCATCAACCATCGATAACTGAAGACATGAACCTTTTCACAAAAGTTTGATTCTTTTTTAAAAGAAAAATTGTTTAAGCAAAGGCTGATGGAAAATTGCAGGAAAATCCTAAGCTATTGTTTAGGGAAGCTTTCTTCGTGGGTGGTAGCGTGACCCCATGTAAAATGTAACATACACGTATCAATGGAACATTGCTACCAACAGCGAAAAGTGTACCAGTTCACATTTCATGTTAATCAGCTAACACGTTAACATGAAGGTAAAAGAGTAGAGTAGGCGATCTTTTTGGAAACAGCTCAAATTCAGTTTTCATCTCCACTAAAGTAAAGCTGAAAAATATCTATTACTCTGATTTTCTTCTTCGTTCAATTTTCTCGCAACAAATAGGCAACTTTTTATCATTACCATCTGCCATAACTGAGAAAAGCATTTCTCAAATGTATTTTCATGCGAGTCTATAGCCAAAGGAAAACCGCCATTTCACGTTAGTCGCAACATAGTAAAGCCATTTTCAGCTTATTATAAGCCTAACCTTCGAGCTACGCTCTTTTTTTTACGTCCAATAAAGCCAAGTTAATTATTAATACAACCAAAGCTCCAAAAATGTCGACTTTTTTCGCCATTCAATGTTCAATCTCCGCTGAACGCGCGCGAAAATAAAGTGCTATAAATTTCAAACGCTCGACACCCCAAGAAGACGTAAATCGCCTCTAATGACTTCTAACGACCGCCCGAAAAATATCGCTTTTTTTCTCTCATTCCGACCAGAAGAGAAAGCCAAAATGCCAAATATTTCGAAAAAAAAAATCCATCGCTGTTAAGATTTAGGATATTGCTGATAGCATAGATGAACCCTTACGTTGAAAAAACAACGACATTACGTGTATTAAATTAAATATTTTTTGTTTAACGGATTTAATTTTCGGAAGTGAAACCAAAACCTCATTAAAATGATCCCATAAAAACTATCAATAAAGATAAAACATCGTACATAAATATTCGCTTTTTCAAAAATTAGAAAAAATATTTTAAAAAATGAAAAAAAAAACACATAAATTTCTAAAGTTTAAAATTCGTATCCGATTGAATTTCACTACAAAAAAATGTCAATGTTTTCACTACCAAATTATAAGTATATATTTTGGATATTTAAATTGATCATTTCAAACGTATGAAGTACCTACCGTGTGTCCGATTTAAGCCCATACAACTCAAGTACCAAATTCTCTTTTATGATACTACATAACTGGCTATAAATGCCTGGTGAAATCAGTGTAACGAACATGTTATATCCCTTTGACTGTTCATTAGAACGTAATTTGGAGGCACCGTATAAGAAAGAAAAAACACTTTTTAAAGAAAAACTTTACGTAAATTAAAAAAAATTAGAGATAAGTTTTCCATTGTCGACAAGTTTAGAAAATTTCGATACTAAAGAATAAAAAATATCGATATTTAGTTTCCTCATTTCACAATGAAAGAAATCATATACTCGACAAATCCAATCACGTCTTCAGGACGGCTGTATCGACGAGATTTATATTCGATGAAAAATCACACCGATGAATTCAATCTGTCAAACGGAAAGATTCGTAAACAAAATAATCGTAATAAAACAAAAAAAAACGTTCAATAACACGTACAGCATCGAAGCACATACATACGTAGTTCGTCATTGGCATTGCGCGACGTGTAGGTTTTATAGATTTCCAGCGAAATTTCGCTTTCTTTATGGTGCATGCCGAAATACATACAGACGTTCTCGTCGAGAAAAATAAGCTTATCAAAACTAGCGTGCAAAAAAAAACATACCTACACCAATATATTGGTAATACGAAATGAAAAGCAAACAGCGAACGAAAATCAATACGTTACTTCAACACAAACCATTTTCGTATCAATAAATCATAAGAATAGTCAGCGGCAGCTTTAGCTTTCCATTTTCTTTCTGTTTCTTATATATTTTTTTTTTGGCCAATCGAAATTGCGCCGCCAATTTCGAAAAATCAATAATGAAATTCGATCTCGCTTCCAAATACTCACATACGTGTACATAAAAAGCTGCCATATTCTTCGTCTCAACTCAACCCTCGAAAATTATGAGTCGCGCAGAAGAAGTACGTAGATAGTATCTAGGTTGAAAAATCAATGCGCTTTATTTTCACACAAAAAAGATTTTTCATCTGCAATCAGTGACAGAGGAGACGAATGCAAAAACAAACAAAAATTGAACTCTGAACTTTTATACCCTTTCAAAAAAAAGTAAAGGAAGTACCGCTTCTACAAGTTGTGTCACTTCAAAGTAAAAGTATTGCACATTTTTTAAAATAATTTGCGATCAAAACCCAGCAATGAAGATCGAAATTCAAATGAAATTTTTTTCGATTTTTCTCTCCCGATTATGTTTTAAGAGCAAATAAGGTAAACTTCATGAAGTAATTATTGACTTTCTGCGGTTTTATTGTTGGAAAAGAAAAATTCAAATTTTTCTCATATAAATCTTGTGTTATTTAAACAAAAATTAATTTGAAAAAATTTCAATATTTTTTTCGAAATTTGGGTACGTCTTCAAATGCACAAAGCGTAACTTTTTACCTTGTTCCACCTCAAAAATACGAGAAAAAACATTTTCATTTCATCTTAACAATGTGATTCACGTAGAGTCGTTCAATTTCCGTTTTTTTTTTTTTGAATTTCACATCCATAATCTTTAATAATATTCACTTTCATTTTAAAAAAATGTAACTCAAACCCAATTCAAAAAAACGCAAATTTAGAGGTGGCGCATCGGGGTTCAAAAATCAGCACTGAAAAGCTGTCTTATAATAGAAAAATTAAACAAATTTGCAACACGTTTGGTAGGTTATAATTTGTCAATCTGAAAAACTAAAACGAAAAATATATACGTATTATATTTTTTAATCATCTGTAAGGAATTGCATTATTAAACCTCAATGCTTCACCACATCAACACGTAAAGATTTGTACAGTAAAATGAATATTTTTAAAAGTTATGAGCAAAAAAAAAAGGTTCAGTATGATTAGGTGTAACTTGATAATTTATTTCATTAAAATTATCATAGATAATGATTATATAATAAAAGAGGAAAAAATGATTTTTTTTGAGGAGCAAAATAAATAAATAAATAAAAAAATAATTTTTTTTGTTTCATTTATTTATTTTTACTAAATAATTATGATAATATTTATGAAATAAATAATTTTGTTATATCTAATCATAATAATTATATTGAACTCGAATGATATTTTTTATTTTCAAGTTCTTATCCACGTTAAATTCTTAATAAATAATACAAGTTAGCCAAATGTTTAAAACCCTCCTCCGAAAAAATTCTTCGACTACAACGATTATAAAAAAATTAAGAGTTTTTCAATGTCGATTATTTTCAAGTAAGTAATGACGATATTTATAGAGGTCGTGAAAATTTTTATCTATTCGAGAAGCATTGTAACGCTCGTAAACGCTGTCACTAACTTACTTTTATCATTATCACCACTGAACACCTGTAATCGCGTTATACGCACTACACATATACGATATTGTTATATGTATTTAGCTATTTACCTTCTGCAATAAATGCTGAATAGAAGTGTCGTCCATTTTGCTGTTGATTTTCTTACAAAAACGAACCATTCAAGAATTCGGCGGCACTTAAATTATAATAACGTGTCGACCGAGCAGGTAATATGGTCGAGGGCGTACCGCGTCATATTCGTCAAACTGCCCAACTCCAAGGATGAAAGCGAAAACATGATTTTATTTCTACGTATAATGGTCGTCGATCATTCTATCGTGTACGAAAATTCGCCATCGCCGAGTCGAACTCGATGGAACAGCTGATGCTCAAATCGCCCGACATGACTAGAAATTGATCGACAACGACTACACGGTACTCGTACGATCGTATATTCGTATGGTACTGGCTGGTAATGCAGAAATTTCACTGCCAACACAATAAGGCTGAAGAAATTCACCGTATGCCGAGGCTGTTGGCGAAAAATGAAAAATTTCGCCAAGCCGAAAAGGCAAAAATATCACACCCGAAAATATCGATTTTCATCGAAAATACCGCACGGTCGCGTTACGATAAAAACTTACCCGAAATACTCGTAAGCTACAACGACGGTCGCCGAATAAAACGAGTACGTAATAATGAAATCATAAAACTACGAAATTAAACGAAACGTACGACGAACGCGAAACCGTGTCAAAGCGTAAAAACCATTTCAAACGGCTTCTCCACTTTTGAGTATGGTAAGCTCGCAAAAGCCGAACAAAACACCCGACCAGATATGAAAATCGCGACCGGCGGAGTGTGCGCAAATTGCGGGCAGGGAAGTAGGGCGCTGTATTCGCACAGTCATAGTTAAGCCAACAGATTTTCTCTCATAAAACATCCGTCGTATAAGCTTTTCCTAAAAATCATTTAACGCTTATTCAACTCGCTTCGTTTACTTTTAAATTTCATAAGAGGCGACGAAAGAAAATTTTTCTTCGCCAAAATGAAAAACCCTTTGCAATACTTTTTTATGCGTTTTTTTTTTTTTTTTTTTTTTTTTTTTTTTACTTCCATTCGGGGTACTTTCTTTTTCGTGCATAAATTTTTTGTTTCCTTGGTTAATGAGAATTTCTTCTGACGTGGAGTTCGTTATCCGCATTGTAAGGGAAAATATTAAAACGACTTCATCTTAGCCGCCGCTCGATACGAATACGCCCTCGTGCTGCGTCTTAATTTCGCGCTTCATCGCGGTTTCTCGAAAACGTTGAAAAATCGTTTACCACAACTCGTGCCTAGCTGCCTACCTACTTCGGATCATTTTTAAGGCAGCTATATCAACCGCAAGTATCCACTAGAGTTGGTGAAATTTCGCTTCTCTTCCCAACGCAGCATAATAGTGGTGAAGTAATGACCCCTAAAAAGCATAAGAAATTCAATCCTCAAACTTACCAAAAACACCAGTCAAAATCCAGTTGAATTTTTCAAAAATTAGTAAATGTCTAAAAAACTGATTTTTGGTTAATTTGATGTATTTTTTGTCAAAAAGTTTCATTTTGTGCATAAAAAAAATGAATTAATTTTTAGACGCAATTTTATTCAAAATTTAGTCTTTCTAAATTTTTTTAATTTTTTTTTTTTTTTTTGCGAAAAAGCGTTCATTCTGGATATTTTCAAAAATAAACACAATAAATGGGGAAGAGATGTAACTGCATAGCTGCAAGCGTGTATGTAGGTGATTTATTTTCGGCTCTTTAAGATTTTGCAGACAAAATAGGCCCGATTTTGACCTTGCAGGATTTCTCAAAGCATGAGGTTTCCATAAAAAAAAACCGGCTAATTGCTGTGAAATTTTGGCAGCCTTTGTTGGGTAAAAATCGGCGTACTCTAGAGCCATTCAGAGCCAGAAATCGAGCCCACATCAGGCACGCAACCTGTAAATCTCACATTTAATACTCATTCTCGAAAATATGAAAAATTGGTGAATTTTCAAAAGAAATGAAAGGATACTGGGACCCTCTAAATTTTGAAAAGAAGTGGCGGCTGAAAGTTTTTTTTAACCTTTTTACGACATAAATAAAACTTCTCTCACAAAAAATTAAAATTTTTCAAAAAAAATTTTCTTGATATTTTTCAATTTTTAACAATACTAGTGCCTCCTCGCCCCTTTAGGGCTCGCAATAAAAATTAAGTGAAGAAAAAAAAGTCATTTTATTAGACACGTACTGCTACATTACAAACTGCACAACCCAATTTATTTCAGGATGGGCTCCCCCCACCAAGACTTCTTCCTTTCAGGATGGGCTCCCCGCTCCCTCCTTTATGCCTTTGTATAACTTAAAATTCTAATCAATATTATTATAAATATTAATATTAAAAAAATAAATTTTATTAAATTAAAAAATAAATATATTAATAATTTTTCATTATGAAACATTAATTTTTTTTTATATTAATTAATTAAGATTTTAAGTTAATTTTAAACTGGTAATTTTCAAAATTAAAAATATTTTAAACAATTTTATAACTTTACGCTTACTCTTGCTTATGTACAAAGCTTTTATTGAAGTTACCTGCTACTCAAAACAATTTTATGACTTGCCTTCGAGCATGTACAAGGCTTTTATTAAAATTTACAGCCTTTTTTTCTTTTGTATACGTGCTATCCTTTATATACCTTTTATGGCTGCTATTCAAAACAAGGATGCGCGCGCATCTCAAAACCGATTTCATTTTGATTTTAATATATAGAGAGATATTTATACACCAACTCGTTACTTTTTGATTAAAATATAAAATCTAAACGAATATTTCGTTTCGTCGCAAATGACCTAGCAGTCGAGCGACATAAAATAAAGAAATTTAAAAAAAAAAAATACCAATAAATGAAAAAAAAAATGGGAAAGAAAAAAATATGAAAAACAAAATAATAATTACTTCAATCGATTTGCTTGTTCCGCAATTTGAGCAAATTTTTTAGGGTCTAAAAATTGAGTTAAGAAGCTAAAATTTTTATGACGTACTTTCACATTATTTAGCTACTATCTTCACAACCCAACTTACTTTTTGAAAGAAATTGAAATTTGGCCAACTCTAGGGTATATTGTGTAGTGTGTACCATTTGCTAGTCATTGGGTATCTACTCGACGAATGTTCTCTTTCTTTCAGATTTGAACATGCACTCAGAAGAAAAAAAAAAACATTAGATAAAAGCCGAGCCACCTCCATAAGGCGATCGCAAAAGAAGGAAATTCCACCGAATGCACGCACGTATTTCGTATGGCCTTTCAACTTAAACTTGTGCAACGTCACGTATTCGCCACCAACGGAATATATAACACTTAGCACCCCCATATCAGGAAACCACCATCGAGCTTACGTACATAATAAGTTCGACAACGATTTGCGCCGATGACTGTTAGAATTTTAATAAACCGGCTACCGTCGCAACGTCACACATCGCAATTACGCGCCCTTTACTCAGTCCTCGTAAAATAAATCATTAACGACCAAATTATACTCGTACTTCTCTCCTACCGCCACGACGAGAAATTTACATCGACATTGTAAAAATATGCCGTCCATTACGTCAGCCAACAAATATTTTCTCACTTATTTCGTATTAAGCGAAAATTAATTAAACGCTTTTAATATGGATCGCTTATAATGTAATTATTACACGCGGCCGCCAATCCAAAATATTCGCGTATACTTCGAGGTTTTTAGCCTTCTACGCGCCGCCGCCGTTGCAGCGTCATCTCGTCGAACGCAGCTCGTTTCTACGGCAACATCATTCACATACATACATAGGACATACGTATGTACGTAATACGCTACGCGTTTCCCGCTAATGACCAAAATATTATAATTTTAACGCTCTTCATATCGTGTTTATTTTCCTTCCTCTTCTTCGCTACTATCCACAGCATAGTAGTAGCATCCACCATCGAACGTTTCCATAGAATGAATGAATACGATACAGATTTTCTCGCCCTAAAAACGTTACCCATCGTCGATTTACGAAATTCTAAAATACACGGCACTCGATTAGGCAACTTATTCGACACATCCACACCTATGCTTATTGTCCTATATCAGATGGTACATGTAATAAGAAATCGAATTATAAATCCACGAATAAATAAAAAAATTAATACAAATAAAACATTAAATTTAAATTAATAAAATAAAAAAAAATAAATAAAAAAAAACATGGAATTCATTTTCAATATTATTTGCATCCTGAGACACAAAAAGGAGCAGAGAAGGAAGCAAACTATTTAGAATTTGAATTCTCAACGTTACAAATTTTATTGGGAAAATTATTTTTAATACGAAATTTGAGTTTTTTGGATAAAGAATTCATAACATCTCCCCATTCAATTTCTCGTTCAAAACATTTCCTCTACAAATTCACGCTAAGCAAGCTGAAATTCGAATATGCTAGTGATTCGAGCTCATTCTATCATGTAAAATCATAATTTTCGACTTTCTATTAGACTCGTCACATTTCGATGATGATAATTTCTTCTTTCCTCCCTCATATCACTTTTGAAGGTGGATTTAAAAGGTGGTTACGTTGTTCTTGTCGCTAGTAATCATGTGAGTCCATATTTACCAAATTCGAAATATTTGAGACTTTTAGTGTTTTCTCAACTTTTGGGCATCTGCCATTTTGAATCCATTATGAGCTCAAAGACTCATATTTTGCTTTTCAGCTCATCTTAAATTTAAAAATTGAGCTTTCTAAGTGCATTTGGTGAGGAGACATGGAAAATTCGAAAATTTCATGACTCAAAGCTTCTTAAAAAAACTGTTTTCGCTTTATAACCATCCTCCAAATCAGCTTAGAAAAATGTAAAATTGAGATATATTAGCGTCATCATTTTAATTTATCGCACAACACCAAGATCAAAAATTGTCTCCTCAAAATCCAAGTGAACTGCCATTACGAGTCGAAAGAGAAATCTGGAAAAGGGCTTCTAGATATTCACATGAACTACCTGAGACTAAATTTTGAAAGATTCTCATGAGCACACATCCAAACCTTATGTTCCCTTTGTGTGACCACTCAAAATATTAAAGGGGCTAAAATATAGAGCAATAAAACAAAACAAAAAATCTCATTTTCAATCTACCATCCATTTGTAAGCCTTTCGATATGTTTTAAGTACGTGAAAAAAATTAATTTACAAACACAACCGATTTTACTATAAATGCGTTACAGTACCATTTGAAATTTCAATGTTCGAACTATAACGGAATCATGGAAGTACGTATTAGATTTCAGATAAATAAATTCGGTCGCCATTAGAGGGAACTTTTTACACCAGAAGGCATTTCCGGAGAACTGTATAAAAGCAGTCGAGGCGCTTATAACATGTCCATTAATAAACGTTAATAATTACGGTACGTCGACATCATCTCTTAGTATAAACTGATCTCATGGTTGCTGCGTTCATTTAGTTAATGGAACTATACAGTAGGCAGTAGGTAGATAGTAGGTACGTGTAGACTGTAACGTTAAGACGATGTTGATTTCGCAATAGTAAGCCGCAGTAGTTGCAAGCGCCTAAAAGCAGATGACAGATAAGGGCTACGCGGCACCACCTACCTAAGCTTAAAGCTCGTAATAGGATTATAAAAGATTATGAGCTACCGCTAAGTTAAACGAACGCGAGTACGCCAACAAAGCTGCAACGTCGTAATTTTAAATAAATAAAACCTACGTCGATGTGTGGAAACACTTAATTAAACCCATTATGCTCTTCTAAAATAATGCTCGAATTTCTAAAAACCAACGCAGCCTGTTACTATACCGCAACACGTACGCTCATCTTTTCAACTTCCTATAAAATCAAAAAGTTAGAGCCTACATCACAAATTCGTGATTCTGAAATTTCATAAGTCACGTAAATGAACGACGCGAAGCCCACATCGAAACACTACACAAAGGGATGTACTATAATTGAGCATTATTTGTGTATAATGTACTTGGAGTGTTTCAACTTAATATGAGCTCCTCTATATCTTATATATATATAGGGCTACTAATGGGAAATTCACGCAGGATAGTTTGCATACCCTAATTGCTGCAGTAGAGCCCGAAATATAGATGATTTTTTTTCTTTCACCATAATATAGTATTGACCAGCTTCAAAAATTTTCACTATACCATCTAATTTAAATAACATTATGTTTTTTACTCCAAAATAAAAAGCATGCAACGCAGTATTATTGACAAAAAATTGGTAGCAGTAGATGATAAAAAAATAATATGTTATCCCTTCAAATCAAATACCTACAGAATTTGTCCAGATCATAAAACTTCTTTGTAAACCCCCACTACATGCGTCAAGTGTATAAATCAGAAATACAAATAAAATTTAAATACGAAAAACATCGTTTGGTTATCGATTTTCATTGATTAGAAAAGTAGAAAAAAAGTGGTGATATCTTTAAAAATGATTCGAGTAACAAGACCATTGAACGATGCTTTACCCAAATAAAAATTAAAACCTTTGAAAACATAATACTTCGTCACAAACTGGGCAGTGAATTTCTAAAATTTTGAATTAAAAAGAAAACTCTAAAAAGCAATTGCTTTACAAGATAATGTCGCTAATTCTACCTTGAATGAAAAAAAATAAATAAAATGAAAATGTAACAAATCATCTGACAGACTTTCCCTACCCATAACGGTTTAAACAGACAGCCTTTTATCTAAATTAGTTCATGGACGCGATACACTACTTCCACTGCAACCACCTGCACCTCTTATGCGAGAAAAATTACATCAAATAAATTGTTTCTAGGGCGCACAGATGCAGCCCTCATTTATCATTAAAAAAATGCCCATTTTGTTTTTTTATAACAAACAATTCCTAAACTAAAAATGTATGCAGCTTACTCTGCTTCTCCGATGCCATCCTCAATTTTACACCTTGGGGTGCACATCAGTTGACCGCTTTCGTATAACTTGGAGAGGTTATTTAGGTAGTGGAGTCGTTTATAAAAGGACCTATCTTCATATAATGAAATGTTTATGCGAGCGCCTTACAATTTAGAAACGTATACACTTCTATAAATATATTTTTTAGCCTAAACAAAATATTTACTTTGTTTACGTATTAAATGTGGACACCATGGCTGATTAGATATCCTGTTTCTATTCGGACAATGCAAATAGGTATACAAGGAACACTATTCGGAGCTTATACACCTGAAAATGATCGTTTCCTCCGATTTGAGGAGGGCTCGAGGGAGCCACAAAGCCTCAAAATTTGTGGTATTGAAATCATATGATTAAGTAAAGCACATACACTAATACTTCCAAATTTCAGATTCCCAAATGTGTTTGAAGGAGAGTTGAAGAGAAATAAAACTTTATGAAGAAGTTTAAAGTTATGAAATTCCTGAATTTTTTTTTATCGCTTGGCAAAATCGACCAAGAAAGTTTAAACTTTGTATTTAGGGTCGTTGAGTACCAGAATACGATTGAAAATTTCAATTTTTAATAAGAATAAAAATATTATTAAAAAATTAAAATAACGTAATGTAATAAATAAATATTAAAATAAGAGTTAAAAGCAAAAAATCTGATAAAAAAACTACCAAATTTAGTTTGAGATGTAAAAATTATTAGATTTTATTTTCACAAAAAATCAAAATGTTTTACTTTTTTCCTATTCCCCCCCCCCTTCCTCAATATCCAAGATACTTAGGAAACGCATACAAGAAATTTTTCAAGAAGACCCTTAGTAATGTAATTTCAAGAGTTATTCGCACAATCGAAAAATTTACCGATTTTCCACAATGTTTTTTTCGTATTTATCTCCATATATCTCAGGTTTAATCTTCCTTGTATTCAAAATTTTTTGATCGCATTTTGATTCCTAAAAATATCTATTATTCATATTTCACGGGACATAAATTTGTCAAGTTGAATAATTTTTTCAGTAGATTTATTTTTTCAACACTGCATGTGTGAGCCTCTTCAAATTTTTAGGCAGGCAGACTATCATACAAGTATGTAATTTAAGTTGCTGCGTTCGTGGTTTACAGGTGGTGCGCCCGAAACGGAACAACCTGCATATCATCAAAAACTTGCAAGAAAAACAAAATAAAAAATAAAAAATAAATACATCTCGATAACTAAATTCAATTTTTTAATGCGATTTTGAAGGAGATAGGCGTGGTTTTCCACCTTGAGACTGGTTCCTGTGAACAAGTTAACGAGTCAACAACATAATTATCGGTAAATCTGAACAAGCCCCCATCAAAAACTCAGCTCCAGCAATGCGGCATGGCTGCTTACGTTTCACTACTTATACTGATAAATAATATGTATCGTATAATGGTAAAACACGAGGGATAAATGAAAGCGAAATAAAATCTCTCATTTTTGAAGGTTGCAACTGACGTGGTACAGATTTATCATCAAATCAACAACTGAAATTGCACGTGATAGCGACCGCTTATGGTAATTGCATTAGCGAGACCAGAGACAACATCACCAGTAAAAGCAACTCTGTACTTTGCTTACATATCATGTAGGTATTATGACACCAATATGATACACAAAAACTTATCAAGTTACGCGTACAAGTACGATACCCTGGTCCTGTATAACAGGGTCGTGACTATTATAGTGAATTGCTGTCGCCGTCATCTTTTCTTTATCCATCAGTTTTTCATTGTTTACCATATTAGGTTCCATTTCCATATTTCACCAACCCTATACCTTCTATCTTTAACGCACTTTATCGTCGCTTATTTTTTCCCCCTTTCGGGTCTATAAACGATTGTTTAATATCATTAAAAGCTAATGCGTTTTTAAGTACACCCTCGTCGAATACTTATACTCGTACTTATTCGTAACTCGGAAAAATTTATTTCGCAAGTAAATCTATATAAAACGCGTATCGATCTGGCAACCGCTCAAAATAGCGCCATCCTTTCCGTAAACTCGTTCTACCTTCTACCACTTCAAAACACGGTCAACTCGCTACCCGAAGAATCACCTTATCGAAATAAGATCGATGTGAAATCTCTTTTCGACATAAATTGGCCTCGCAAAAGAATACAACTCGGAGGTAATACAGCTACGCTATATGGTCGTAAATAATCGAAGATAAAAAAAAAAAAAACAACCTATACATTCAACTAACCATTCAGTCACCCTTCTAAAAGTTACAGCCAAAGGCGCAAACACTCGCTAAAAGATAAAGTTACGTTTCACTCGAAATATATGTACGCTGTATATCCAGTTGGCACGAATACGAGCGCATTTTCTCAAGCAACGAGTGTTACACAAAATCCAAATAAACGACAATGCCAACTTGGAAAAACATTCCCCAAATACCTATTTTCCATCCTAACGATCGTCAAAAAAAAAAAAAAAATACAAAACAAAAACAAAAAAAATAATATCATTCCACAAATACAGTTTAAGGGAAAACTCATCGAACATGCTTTCGATACAAACTCAATATTGATCTAACGAGATAGCATTTTATTTCATCACACTGGTACAACAAAATAATAGATTTTCCAACGACAACGTAAAATGAAACGAATCCTCGTTAATTTCCAATTACGAGCATAATACTAGAAGACGCGACGCCAGCGCTATTAAAACAGGAAAATGCCGCATCGAAAGAATTTGCAGATTTTCAACATTACACCAAAATTTGTGCCCGGCTCGCGTCGCCATACTTTCGCAAAGTCGATTAAGAATCCATTTTAAACGCGATTTCATTGCGAATCCTACGCCACCATTACGTGGAAGTTTTTCAAAGTTTCTTCCCTTTCTTTCTGCAATTTAAAGTGAAAAATCTACTTCATTTTTGTTCATTTTTCACCCTTTCGAGTATGAAATGTTCTTTTAAAGTATAACCGTGCCGCATCCATAGCCAAATGGTGGTCTGCGTCCGAATTCGCAATCTCAATACGCCGAGTTAACATCGGACCCGGTAGTTCGCGCAGAATAAAAATGTTATCCTAAATTTATCGTTACCGAAATAAAAGCCAAATGTACGTGCTGGAAACGTTTCTATAAAATTATATAACTGCCGTTTAAAGTTACCGTAAGTTATAACACGATTTCATGCAAAAATTTATACATTTTTGTTTTGTTTATTCTAAGCTGTGTTTTTAATGAAAACGATATCATAGATCATCATGTTCAACATAGAGAAATCAAGAATGACGTTCTTCTCTTTTCCTAGCATCAAACCTGATATGGTCGACTGCTCAATGCTCGATATTTTAACAATAACGTATTTAGATGTTGATCGATTTTTTCAGTGAGTGTTGTATTGAATGAAACGAAAAAGGTGGCACACAACTCACAGTATTTTTTTTATTTGTCACGATAAAATGTCAAAATCATACCTGATGATGCTGCCTTGTGGGTAGCGAAACGTTGTAATTTTCTCGTAATTTTAATTTTATTTTATCGTGACAAATAAAAAAAATACTGTGAGTTGTGTGCCACCTTTTTCGTTTCAATAACGTATTTAACTTATTTTAAAATTTGATGCCAAAAATGTTCATTTAAATATTACTAAAGAATGTCAAAAAAAAAAAAAAATACACAAGCTTGCGAGCTTAGCTAATTTATCAACATTTATTTAAATTGCGATAATTATTTATTTTTTTTTATTAAAACAAAAACTACGAAATATACACCACATGCACACTAATTCTGATTAAGGTATTTGTTACGTTTCAACATTTCATTAGCGAAAAAGTTATTGCTGATACAAATGAGAGCATAAGCACAAGAATCTCCTTACAAAACCTGATGCATTTTCATTAAAGTCAAGGAAAAATTTCAAAGCAGCAAATATAAAGAAAGTTATTAGGTGACATTTCTGTCAATCTTTAGACGACAATTTCAAATCGTACAAAAATCTTTTTTCTTTACATTTTCAAATTTTCAAAACTTTTGACTTCATTTTGGCAGCTGTTTCCACTAACTTAGAAAATAGAACTTTTTTTACATTTTTTGAGGATTATTTGACAAATGTTTCTGCTTCCTTTCCTAAATTTTTTCTTAATAAACGGAAATTTGCATACTCTATTATTAGTCTAACATATGTAGACATTTTATTGGAAAAAACTCCCGGCAACGATTTTTTTTCATCATTATCTAGGGAATGACTACCCAAACAACATATCAAGAGGCTTCTGGAGGGGAACCCCCCAAAAAGGAATCTTCGCTAATATCTCCCGAAAAAGAGCTTCAAGTGAGAAAATAGTTCAGCGCAAAAACATCTTACTCCAACTAGGTCATTACACTTTTTCTATCAAACACGATAGGAAGCTCAACAATTCCACTTCAAATTCAGTTCATTTCTGTACATAAATGAGAACATGGAGTAAGAAACGGTGTTACCAATCTGGCATAATTCGAAGCTCGTCTAGCATCGTGATTTTCAGATCTAGCATCAGCATAATGGCTACCAAAATCACACTTCATTTTGGCATAATCAGCCATAATCTAGCATAATTTTTTTTTTTTTTTGAATCTGCAAGCAGTGTCCCATGCAAGAAATTATAGAACTTCAAAATCGTTGATTCGGTTGTCTGTACAATTGACCATTTTACGCGGAGTGGCTGAACTCTAGCGGATTTCTTGGAACTACACAACTGAGGGGATCGAATCATTTGAAATACACAGGGGGCTTATGGGAGAAAAATCAGTTTTCTTGATTTTTAACAAAAATGAGAGGTTTTACATAAAAAATTTTGATATATAAAATGAAGATTTTTCAATTCCGCATCGATTGGTATAAATTTCATTGAAATTCACTCAACGATAATGTTATTATGAATAATTCTTCGTCGGTCTTTTCAACTTGTATTTAGTATTATATCAACTTTACACAAAATATTCTTTCAAATAAAATAAATTACCAAATTTTTAATTTCATGTCATAAAAGGCAATTTTATCCTCTTTCCAGCGATATCCTAACGATTTTTGTAGCTACAATACTCACACTGTAATTTTCATTTAAAGATTTGAAAGTGTTATTTTCAATTTAAAAAGCAGCAGATTGTTTACAGTGTACTGTTATCAGTTGTGTACCTAGTTTTGTGAGATTTGATAGTTATTAGTTACTTACGTTTTAAAAATAAAAATATATTATGCTACAAATTCCCGAAATCGTCATGTGAAACGAACTGTCGTTTAGGCGGGGGGTAGTACAGTGCATCGACGACGTACATTTAAGGCGACCGGCATGTCCCGACTGGACGACACCCAACGACATGTTTGGACGACACAGCGTGCACCACCACTGGTCGTCGCTTACCATTATATATTATTATTCCTTTTAAGATGTTCTTTGTGAACGCATCATATTAAGTAAATAAGATAGATCTACGACGGCAATTTTCTTGTTCGTTCGTTTCATTCTTGTTAATTTTGCCGAATTTTTTTGTCATTTTTTGTCTCCGCTTATTAATATTGCCGTACGATGTCGTGTTTTTTCTATCATTATTATTAACGTTTTTTTATGCGGCACTGTTTTACGTACGTGCATATTTTGCCAAAGTGCACATCTGCTCGTGCGCATCATTTCTTGTTCTTGACGAACAGAAGTCAAGATATTTGAAAAAATTCCTTACTAGTCAAACAGCGAGAAAGAAGCAGCTCCTGGTCGCCTCATCTTCAGTCGTCGTGGGATAGGATTCAGCGTTCGTAAGCTTCAATTGCCGTACTCAATTTATGTTTATAATGTATCATATATCGTATATACCGATTGAAATATGTTTGTTTAAATAATAAAATATTTTAAAGGCGGTGATGGGTGTCGCTGGTACTTTACTCTCCACTTGGGAGAGTAGTTTATTTATGTAGAAGTGATCTGGGGTGGCGCCACAGCCAGCATTTAATTCAAAGAGTAGGGAGAGGGGTGTCTACAATATTTTGGTTCATGTTTTTTTTTTTTTTTTTTTATCTTGGTGGGTGTCTTTGTCAGAGAGATATTTTGCATCCCGGGCAACAGACCCCACTGGAGGGGCAAAGTTAGCTTAATGGTGCCGGTGGCGCTACCCTGTCAATTTAGATGTCGTATTGTGGGTGCTGGGGCTTACAGTGCGTTGAGCGGATCTCCGGAGTGATGACTAGCTCTCACTTACGGCGATGATAGTCGCACCGCTCGCTACAGTCGATTATGTGGATGTCGAAAGGAGAAGACCATTTCGCGAGGGAGAAAGTCTCCTAAGGGCAGGACATTTATTTGCAGTGGTGAATGTATCACCATCACCTGAGGCACTTCAAATAGATGCCTACTGCCTCCAAAGCACCATGAGTGAGGAGCCTCATGAGATCAAAATACGAGTATGTCTGGAGACAAGTGATAGAAGAGGTAAGTAAATGACTCATAAATTGGTACACGGATTATTTCAGAAAGTGATCATTCATCTCTGCTGTCTTCTTCATTGTAGGATGACGATGAATTGATTGACAATATGGAAATCATCTCAATTTCATTTGCAGAATGTAGCTGTGTGGCTGCCTGTGGGAAGTGCAAACATATTGTTGCGACTCTTAATGTACTTAGAAAAGTATGTATTTAATGATAATAATCCATTAGCTGTCAAAGGTTTCACTTTTTAAAATCAATTCATGAATATTATGTATAATGAATTCACTTCGAGGCTTACCGAAACTATCTACAAGATATTCCCACCGAGTTGAGTCCTACAGACATTAAACAGAAATGGGGTGCAACGAGAGAAATGTATGCGCCGACCACTTTAAAAAATTTTGGCTGCCACCAGAAGAACCCAATTATTGAACAAATTGCTTCCCTCGTTCAGCATCATAATAATATGAAGAAAATCCAAGAAGCAGTAATAATGATGATAAGTCTGTATGTAAGTAAGATGTAAACAGTAATCTACTGCTATTAAAATTGAAAATCGAATTCTCACGTTTCAAATGAAAATTATCGCGTGACTATTGCAGCTAAAAAAATCGTTAATATACCGTTGGAAAGAGGATAAAATTCTGTTTTATGAGATGAAATTAAAAATTTGGTAATTTATTTTATTTGAAAGAATTTTTTGTCTAAAGTTGATAAACAATAAATACAAGTTGAAAAAGCCAACGAAGAATTATTCATAGTAACGTTATTACTGAGTGAATACGAACGAAACTTATACCAATCGACGCGGAATTGAAAAATCTACATTTTTTTATATGAAAAATTTCCACGTAAAACCTTTCATTTTTGTTAAAAATCAAAAAAACCGATTTTCCTCCCATAAGCCATGTGTATTTTATTTGATTCGATCCCCTCAGCACACTAGCGCTGCAGGTGAGCGTGAAATGGTCAATACTAATCTGTGGAAATAGCTGCTGCCGGCCAGTCTGAGGCATGTAAACAATCAAGAATACCAAGTCAAAAAACAAAATGAAATCTGTTTATATATCCAGCGATTTGGAAAAAAAATTTAGCATAATTTGCTGGCATAATCAATTTAGGTTTCTAGCATCATCTAGCATAAATTTTTATCGTCAAAATTTGCCGAAAAACATCACACTTCCTATAAATTTTAAACATAGACTAGTAAAGATTGGAGAAAAAAATCTGGCATAACGAATGTGGCATAATTTATTTGGCTTTCTGGCATAATCTAGCATCGATTTTTGCTCAATCTAGTATAGAAAAAAAATTTTTATTGGCAACACTGGTGAGAAAGCTCTTTTTTACATTTCAGTCCACGCATGGCGTAATTTCGAAGTAAATAATGTAAACTGTGCATCAATAGATTGATAGGTCTTATCACAATTATTGTTTGACAGATAGTTAATTTGATCCATATTCCCCTTCCTCCTGTAATAAAAGACAACGGACAAAAAACCGTGACATTAAAATATTTCAATTCCTTAGGTGCTTTTGAGATAGATATTAAAAAAATAAAATTTATAATTAAATTTTTAATTAAAAATTATTAAAAAAAATTATTAGTGAAATGAAATTTTTTATTAATAAAATAATAAATAAAATTTTAAATTTTTTTATTAAACTAGAATTATATACTCTATTATAATTTAAATAAAATTTTAATTTAATTATTAAATATATTTATTAAAGTTATTAAATTTGGCAGTAATAATTTTTTTCAGTCATGGCCCTGGGTGCGGGTTTGAAAAAAGGTCAACAACATTATCAGGCCTGGATTTACTGGAAGGAGCTAGGAGACTGTAGTCCCGAGCACAATATATGATTTTTTACAGTGTCATAAGATTTTACCAAGAACTTGATTTAATATGAAGAGAGGTTGAATGCATGACGAGTAAGCGAATGAAAGATTGATTATGAGATGAAAACCAATCATCTAATAGCCATACTACCCAAGTCTCACGTGTATATCATCACTCAATAGTGTGCGATTTCACCTGTTTTCTAGAAAATAATATGTCTTGAAACAACGTGTTATTGCTACATTTCAAATAGGAAACAAACACAGCGGTATTGCATTTACTTGTAAATAAGGATAATATTATAATGTCCTAATTGAAGTTGAAAATTGAATCTCGTAAAGTATATGGATATTGTCAAAAAATCTATTACACTTTACAGCATGCGACATGGGTATAAGCAATAAGTACAACAACTGAAAAGAAAATCGAACTCGCAACAATTAATTATTTTTAAATTAGTTTTTCAACGTGTGAAAAGTTTTCACATCGTACAGATCTATAAAGTTTTCTAATTTTCTTTTTCCAATTACGTAGAGTGCTTCGAAATCTATACGAGAAACACCTACAGTATACACTATACAGCATTGGAATCGGTAGAAAAGTTGCTGACATACAGCGATCGAGCGAAGAGAAAGGCGAGGTGTTTTATGATAAATACCGAGTTTATGGTATAGCGGCTAGATACGAAAAGGGATAGCCAGGATATTTTATAAAGCTGTACATAAAACAGCGGGTGCTTTTGGAAAAACCTTTTCTCGCTATCAAGTATCAACTGAAGCTTCCAATTTTTACTGATTTCGCGCTAAATAAAATTCGCACCCCTTCGTTATTCGATATGAAAAAATTATTGCTTTTCGCTAAAGTCGACGCGCGTAAGTACGAGTATAAATAAAGGGGTCGTTCAAAGCGCGATTGTTGCGTTTACACACTACACGACAGAGATTTTCGACAATCGACAAAACGAGCAGAAAAACACACGAGTGACGATAGTTTGTCACGCGATTATCAATGCGTCGCTTCGTGTTATTAACCAAACGAAAGGTTTCCACTTTGCGTTTCACCAGTTCCTCGCTCACTCTGACCCTGTTTTCCAACGTTTTCCACTTTCCATAGCAAATAGTTTACGTGCTTCGCATAAAGTTCACGTTCACACGCGCGCTCACATAATAACGCGCGTTTTATTTTTTCTTCGCCATACAAAACGCTTTTTCTTATCATTTCATCTTTACTCGAGCTTTCTCGCTACGCTAAACTACGCTCCGCTCCGTTTGCCTAGATCGTTTACTCGCTATACTTTATTTACGAATAGCGTACGCGTACACCGCATGCCGGACGCCCAAGCCGAAGCCGCGTTATAATAACGTACCCGCCAATTCTATAAGCCTTTTTTTCTTCTCTCTTTTTCAACTCGTCGACAAAACGAATAGCCTATTTCTACGGTTACGTGAACGCCGAAAACCTTTATTTGTTTTGTTTTAAAATCCATTCAGCTGAGCACCGGCCCCTGCCTTTTAGAATTACATGACCAATTTCCACGCTAATTCTCTTCGCTCGTCAAATACTTGCAAGCGCAATTTTTCGACATTTATACGTACATCACGTTTACCACCAGCACGTGAAAAGAAGGGCTGTGAACATACGCACGTGGAGGTGAGAGAGCGTGAAAATTTCCAGAGTGCATTATTAATCAATCAAAATGAGTATAGGCTGCAGTTCAGAGGCAAAATTATGAAAGGCAAAATCAATCTCTTAAAAAGATGGCAAGGCATGTAAGTATAGATAAGAAATTTTGGTTCGCAATGAAAAATTCAGCTCCCATAATGTGGCATGACTGCTCGCGGTTTTTTTTTTTTGCTCAGCACACAATGACCAATTTCTCAATCAAAGCAACACTTATTCCCACTTAGAAACTAAAATACAATAAATTCAAATCAGAATTCATGAATTTTTGCACTTCAGTATAGCAACAACTTCGATGCAAAAATTAGCTGCGAGAATTTCCAAGTTGTGAAGAAGATTTGAAGACCCCGCCCGCGCCCTTCCTAAATCAGGTAGGCTGTAATATCTATCGTTTTTATTAAAAACTCAGCTGAAGACAACTTTCAAGGAGCGATTTCGAAGTCTGTTTTCAAATTTCAAATGGTACAGTATTGAATGTGTATGCTCATAACGTATGAGAATTCAGATGCACTATTATACCATTTGAAATTTGAAACCTGCTTACAAAATTGTTCTCTACATTGTTTTTTAAGTAATGCACTGTTGCAGTTATTGTGCAATATATGTTTGAACTTTCCATTGTATTTTAAGGAAATTAAGTTTTTTACATATGACACTATTTTGGCATTTAAATGACGAAGTATTTTGCAAACTTTTATTCCTCGTTCCTTGCAGTAGCTATGGACTAGTGTCATATGAGCAGCCCTAAATGCTGTATTAGTGATAAGGAGATTTCTATTCAGAAAGAGTATATTGCACACCGGTATACAATTATATATATGAATATAGGTATACTATGGTAAAGGTGAGCCCGTTTATGGAAATGCTACTATCCTTCCGAGACCCGATAGACGTTACGAGACCCGAAAGGGGTCTCGCAACGTTTTGTGTGTATATTTGAGCTTATATAGCTTTCAGTTTTATACAAACGTTGGGAAGCCCTGGATATGGTGCTATCTTGGGTAGACCCACCTGGGCCTGATAAGGATTGTAGTAAATCTGAAGTGTATCTTATAAGAACCATTGCATATCATTTGTATTCGTGAATTTTGAATTTTTCTTACCCCTCTAAACGTTCCTAATATGCTACGTTCAAGTGGTTTCCAAAAAGCTCACCCGAGCATCTTTAGCTGTTTAAATAAGGCCGGGTCTCTGAACGTCTGTTTGATATCTACAGTCCAGGGCCTGACAAGGATAGTAGCATATATATATATATAGTGATCTATGGTCAAAGTGGCATCAGTTTGCACATTCCTCAGAAGTGCATCTAATGCAACATTAACGACACCACAATGGCGAACGGAATGTATAATATCATAGGTTTTCTTAGAAACAAACTTTTAAAATGATGCCACTTTGCCTGTAAACATAAAAAAAAGTGAGGCTACTACGACCGTAGACCGAAAAAAAAGTTTTTGTATGAAAAATAGAATATTAGTGGTGAAGTGGCATCACCCAAATAACCACACCAGTGACATCATGATACAAAGCTGAATCGATGAGCAATGTGATGGTAAAGTGGCATCAAAAAAAAGATGCCACTTTGTAAAAAAGATGCCACTTTACCTGTAGACGACGAAAAATGATGCCACTTTATCCATAGATAAATCTATATATATATATACGTATTCAGTATCTTGTGGTGTCCTTGTATATTTTGAACCATGAGGCGCCCAGCCATATGCCGGGCACCACAAAGAAAGTGTCTTTTGAGGATTCCATATCGGGCACCACAAGGTATATATACCATAAACTCTAGTATTTATAAGGGGTTTAATTTTTAATAAATAAATATAGTCATTGTAGTGCCCACCTCTAAAACTTCACCTGTGGACCCAGAGGGGTGAGACGATCATTTTCTGATAGTTTTTAGCTTAAAAACCTTGTGGCGCCCGATTTGGGCACCAGAACGTTAAAAACGGGCACCACAATGACTTCGTATCCTTAAAACGGGCACCACTATGACTAAAATTATATCTATATATATATATACTATATAGTTACATATGCATAAAAGTCAGCTCCCGCTATGTAAAAAAGCAGTTATAAGTTGGCTTCATGTGAAAGTGGACACTGTATATAGAGCTGACTTTCATAAATCATGCATTAGTTTACCGCAGACGCGCTCTATCCAATGGTATACCTTACAGGAGGAGCTGACTTTCTCTATAAATGTATATTTAAATGTACAGCTCCGTATACAGTATCCACTTTCTCAGGGGCCAATTTATAACTGCCTTTTTGCAGGGGCGTAACTAAGGGGGGGGGGGATGAGGGGAGCTTCCCCCCAGGTGTTTTGAAAAGTTAGGAAATTTTTAATTGTTCAACGCTGAAATTGGGAACTTGAATTTCTTTTGGGAAAATAAGAACTCGAATAAATTCGAACTGATGCCAACTTATATCATGTATAGCGCACAACCAGGGACGTAGCCAAACGTAGCCCCCTTGGCTTTTGGAAAGTTGGTAAATTTGGAGTTTTAGCGTAAAGTTGGTAAAGTAAACAAATTTTTTGAAGACTAAAAAAAAAAAAAAAAAAGTCAACAGTTGGTAAAATTTCATGGTATTAGTTGGCAATTTTTGGTTTCCCCCCCCCCCGAAGAATGTCCTCGGTACCCCCCTGCCTTTTTGAAGCATGGATTCATCTTTCACTTATACTTCTATAATTAAATTTTCCATTATCACTTCCATTACAATCATCGATTTAATGTATTTCTTTCATTTATGAAATGGACAAATAACAATTAACGGTTTGCTGGAGGTGAATAGCTTTTACCACCATTTTTCAAGGCGGATCCAACTTTTATACATAACTCAATAGATACACCTACGCATATACAATAATTATCATTATATATTCGTAATGCTTGAACAAAATTCTCAAAAATAACAATTTGGAATTTTGGAACGATCAAAGACAATTAACCTCTTCGTAACATGTTATCGAAAAATAATAATAATAAAATAAAAGTAAGAGTCGTACGAAAGAAGAAAATGTTGGAATAGCTGAAAGTAACGACGACACGCCAATACGGCACCTCAATCATTTAAAAATTCACATCAGCCAGTTAGCGCATTAAGGTAAATCTCGAGCGCAATACGAGGTAAACGAAATATGTATTTGAAAAATGTTACCCACCGAGTCAAACGTTTTCGGTGAAATTCCCAGATACGCTCGTAATACGCCAAAAACGCGCATTATGATAATATTCAAAACAGGTAAGACGATGATGGCTCCCGTGGGTTACTAACCAAATCTGCGCGAGAGAGAAGCAACGAGAAAAACGTAAAACAGAAGGAATACGAGTAAAGATGATACCGCCGTAACTACCCTAAACGTGCCGTCATCAAGCCAGCCACACTTTCAACTCGTTCCTAGTCCTAGTCGTAATGTTTCCCCGAACGAATCAAGCATTTTCGAAAACTGCGAGTCTACGAGTATACGTCGTGTGCTTGTACAGTTGTACACGATACACGACTTGTCTTATAAACCAGGTATCGTAATTTCTGTTACTGACTTTCTACGTTTTTCTATCTATAACCGAATCTCGTACGTGTATCAATAACTTCAACGTTAAGAAATAAGCGCGCGCAAATAATGGCTTTTCAGCCTTAGCGCGCCAATCCATCAAAGTAACGAGCAAAACTTTTCAATTTGCAACAATTTTTTTTGCCCGCCACCGCGGCGCCGCGCCACTGCTTACCTTTTCACGGAGTATTTCTCGAGTACGATTCGCTTGCCTGCGGAATCGAGACATTTCCGCTTGTAAATGCGCATATCGCTGTTGCCAATTCACTTCGCTCGACGGGTAGTTGAAGCATGGCGACGGAATGTTGTGTATTTGCAATGATGTGCACGACAACGATTCGTCCGAGCCCCAAGATGAGCACGAAGATTCGGCCGCGTAATCGGATAACCGAGCCAACGGATCAGGTGGCGATGAGCCGCCCGAGTGGCATCGATAGTCGTCGCTATCCATAATGCCCTTTTCTAGCTAGCTTCAGCGCACGTATTTACTTCCTCCTCTTCCATTCACCATTCATCTTTGACGAACAGCTAGTCTGTAAAAATACAACGAAATTTCCTTCAGTAGCGTCAAATATACGTTCGTATCTAGCTTAATTTCCATGAGAAAGCACCAAGAATTTTAACTATGTTCACTACAAGCATGAACTTCCTCCTCGAATAATCTTCCGCGTAATAAACGCACGTCCCCTGCCACTGCTTCCTACCCCGCCACCTGTAATGACTTTTACTCAGCTTTACGTACTTTCCCATTAGAGTATCTACTCCTTTTAAAAGGAGAAAGCCATTAACGTTTCTATTTTGAGTTTACATTTTCCGAGCGTAAAATTACTTATAAAAAATATGTACCACGTACATAGTAATAAAGACAATATAAAACTGTAAGCAGCCATGCCACCTTACAAAAGCTCGAAGGGTGATGGTATTATAAGCAGAGCGGTAGAATTTTGGAGACAACATACCTCTTACATATTTTTGGATTTTTCATTGTATCAAAATGATGACGAAGTTAGGTTCAAAAGGGAAGGCTTTTAAGATCCACAGAGGATTTTTTCGGTATTCAACACCAACTACCTTTTCATCCCAGTGATTGTGACTTTTTTCTTTCACTCAAAATTCTGAAAGAAAAAAAAATGTAAGCAGCCCATGCCGCATTACTGGAGCCTTTGATTATTTGGGCTTATAAATTTGCGGATACTTCACACGCAGTACTAAGAATGGAAACCAACCCAGCTGTACCATTTAAGACGATATATAGCACGTCTTGCCCACAGCAATCACATAAAGTCATACGAGTATTTACCTAATTTCAGCCATTTCAGATCACTCGAGCCTTCCTTAAATTTTGATCATCAACCATTTTGAATGAATTTCAATACAAATTAAAGAAATCGTACTCTGCTCCCAGACTACGAGTAAACTTACAAACAAAATTTTTCCATGGCCATAAAATTCTAATATGATTTCGCTTTCAGAAACAGTTTTTAGCACAAACTCCTATTCAAACTTATTTAGAAACTTGGAAAGTTGAAATTTAAACATACTAGTTATTCCATCACAAATTGTCGATCTTTCCTTTACCTTCACTACATTTCGAGAACGAAAACCCCTCTTCCACTCCACCAACAACACCTGCGAAGTAAAACATTCGTCTGTTTTCATGTATATTTTCACCCACTTTTGGATAGCCAATTAATATGCAAAGCTTGTAAACGAATGAACATTTTTCAACATGTAGAATTCTTCAAAGGACATTCACATCGGTATGTTGTGAAAGACAAGGTGGTTAAGTGACTGTCTATAAAAAATTGTCAAGACATGGTGTTGTTGGGATAATTTTTAAAGTTATTGACAAAAAATATTTAAAAAATCGCTAGATTTTTTCTATTACTTCTGCCCATCTATTCCCTCTCGTGGTACTAATGTTAGTGAGTAATGTGTGACGCAACAACATATTCCTATCTGTTTTGCATCTTCAAGGTACATACAAAAATATATAACATATGGCATGAAAAAGGAAATTCTGAGAGGAACAATGCTTTAATTTTTCAACTAGGGAAGCAAATACTACATTTTCAAGACGCAGGGCTTCATTAAATTCGTTGAATTCTTTTGTTATTCCTAACATTCGAGTTATATCATCATCGATTACGTTTGTAAAAGTCTCCTTATCAATTTCCTTCTGATAAAAATTCTTTTTTAATTCGATACCATTTCAAGTAATACATATAAACGCTTCTCAAGTGAAGTAGGGAACGTAGAGCAGATTTCAATATAAAGGTATACTCGGGAACATAAAGAGCCCTGTTCCTTTTTAACTTGTAAGCTGTCAGCAAAAAATTAAAAACACCCTCACCTCCCGAAATTAATTAATCATTAAGGTTGACGTGAAAGCTGATGCCAATGTAAACTTCAATTAATACTGATTGGACGCTTTTTGCGATCCTAAGAGTGAAAATGAATCAAAAAAGCAATATCCGTACCGTCCGACGGACATGTTTGTTTTAATTTATAAAACGACCAAGGAACTCGCCCTTACCTTTCGAAGCAATGTTGCTACAAGTTACCACACAGTTTACTTCATTACAACGCCAAGGTAGTGTAGATGAAGAATAGCAAGCAGGCAGGATCGTAAAAATTTTTAAACTCTCGAAGAATAGAATGATTTTATTAATAATATTTTTAATCAACTTTTGATTTCTTATTTTCTTATTTTATTTTTTATTTGAGATTTCTCTTTTATTTATTCACTTTCACCATGCTTGCATATATTTCTACGATGTTTCTTTTTATGTATCTACTTATTTTATAATGAAGTTCAGGTAATTGTTGGTTTTATTCCCATTTTCATTCAACTTACGCGTCCTTCAAAACAAAAACAGGTAGCCTAAGGGGCGAAAATCTCATTATTTAGTTACTAGTTATACACTGTTACTGAGATCGCTAAGCGAACAAATATTCTTGAATTTTTCCAAGGGGAAAGGAAAATTAAAGGAGTTGTTCTTTTTCTCTCTCTTTATTCGCATTATTTCAACTTTCCGCCCTCCGAACAACGAATAAAATTTAAATTACGTAAACTACCTCATTTTGTCGTTTAATTTCTGCAAATTGAAATAACAATAAAAAGCAAATCAAAAAAATTACATCGTCGAGCAATTTAAAATTCCATCTTGAAAGCGAGTTTTTATTTCAACCCCCTCGCTAAATGTACACTCCTAGCCGTTGAAGAAAATTATTAATAATAATTTACAAAACAAAAAACCCCTTCCACGAAAAGTTGTTTGGAAACAACGAAATATATTTTAACAGCGACGATAAATCCACCGCAACGTTTACTTATTCGTTCTTATTTGTCGGAAAAAATAGCTGCACATTATTCTTTATGCCGAGGATGAGGTTTATAATATCCCCAACAGACCATTCCTTTCGCAACCCTCCATTTGACTTCATTACGAAAACGTGCCCTATCTTGCGAACAATAATATATAAAGAACTACCGGCTCGAAATTATAAATAAATCAACCGCTGCGATTAAAAGAGGTACCCAAATTTTATTATTTAAATGAACGGTTTAAACGCGCATACGTTTAAATTGTACAAATTCAGCGCAGATTTCTTTTTCGCGTTTCATCGAATTATCGAATTATCTTTTTTATGATAAAAAATACACGAACACTAAATACGAACGTCATACATACCTGGTTAGTAATTAAAGATAAGATTTCAGTAGACAAAAGACACTATCCTGATGATTAAACTACGCACATGTTTATTTGACAAGCAGGTGTCGCGCCGCATATAAGTATAACGTACGTCTACGTATACTTCGGAAGTTGTAAACGGATATATAAAATTAGAATATATTATAATAAGAATGAAAAGACCGGTAACGAACGATGTGCATACGTATGTACTATCGACGTCACACAGCGCCAAGTACCTTTATCCTCAAAATAGCAGAAACCCTTTCCTAAAGCTTCCAACCCAAAGACAGATAGTTGACAGAATTAGGATATGTTACATGCGTATCGCCCGTAAAATTTACCAATATTCCTACCTAATATAATCTTTCTCTTGCTAGTCTAATATAATGTATTTCGGTGTATTTCATACGCTTGAAGTTGCATAATAAAATCAAGTTCTGGTCTGCATTTGAAGTTTTTTCCTTGGATCTTTACAATCAAGATTAAAGATTTAATTAAAGTAAAATTGACTTTTCCTCATTCATTTTCATTTTTAGCTCGACAGACAGGTAATTGAATCCTTCGAATGAAGAGAAAAACCCGCCGACAGACACAAAAATCAATTTTTCAAATCTAATACTAAGATCTCTAAATTATACTATTCTATCAAACTTGACAATCGCCTTTATCTCCCCCCCAAAAGGAACTAGCTAACTCGCTATTTTTATTCAATTAATCGTTGAAAAACATTCATCATATTGTATAATATGTTGAAATGAGATTTTCAAAGCCCAACTCATAAAACAAAAATGATTTATTCTATTTGGGCTTTCAATTTTTTTATCAAAAAAAGATTGAGATATCAAAATCATGTCGAATACTGTGTAAATAAAATACAATATTTTAATGAAATAATATTTGAGAAAAAAATTTCAATATTGTTTGTTTTGATAAAAAAAAAAAAAAAAACTGATAAGTCATATAGGCCAATATTTGCGTGAATCTTGAGGAACTTGGATTCGTAAAAATTTTGAAATATATACATAACAGTACTATGCAACATTAAAGGGACATCACAGAATAAACTCCACTTTTGTAAGGTTGCAAAATATAAACTGATCTTCATCGAGGATTGAATATTGAGCTCAGTTTCGTCGTTTAAAATCAAATAAATCGTAGCCAAGTATCATTAAAGCAAATAAGTCTAAATCACCCAAGTTAGGCTACATAATAAAATGAACGCAAAACGGAATGAGCAATATGATTTACAATTGAGATCGTAAACAACCCTCTCTTCGCTGAATAACCCTGATGAAAAGGACAGAAAAGTATGTTCCGTACCGTCAAACAGCTTAACTCAGTAAATGAACGTAACTGTGTAGCAATTTCAAGTACAGTAACTCTTGTTCCTATTGTACAATCATTTGTTAGACATATGTTCGAGAAATATGCGCCCGGTATCAACGAAGACTTGAAAAAAAAGTTAAAATCCAGATTAAGATGAAACAATAATTTATTTTCTCAACCCTGATACCAACAGCATTGGACTATTTACGATATGTTAATTTGAAACTTCGATAATTAGAAAAAATAACAAGGAATCTAAAGGATAGCGAAATTGCATTCTCATTATCTTTTGATTAGTAATTTCACTCTCATCCGCGTATAATAACCTAAGCATTCAATTCTCAAAAGTAGAGTATGCCAGGTGTAATAAATACCTTTCAGGAGATTAGCAGATGAATACAAAATAATATGATGGTCATTTTACATACTCACATTACTATTATACTTTATTGAAAACATTTACAAATCGCAATCGCTGAAATTAAAAATCTATTCTACAAACATGCATTTGTGTGAGATTTTCAACATTTGTACTCCGTGAAAACGATGCCGCGCATAAAAAGTACAAAAATTATGTAACTGAGGATCAACAAGTTTCCTCTGATTTAGGGCTGATAAAAAGAGACGTACCTGATAAAAGAACACATGATTTCAGCAGATACACGATGAATTATTCACACGTTATTACAGAAGGCAATGATATTTTGTAATAGAATTCAAAAGAAAAACTAATTACACTACAGTTCCTTACAATCAGCGAAAAATAATGTAAATTTTCAATTGCATCAATAATATAATTTTTAATTATTCTAATCTAATCAGAACAGAATAGAATACAAAATTTCCCCAAAACAAAAAGAGAGAGATGTTGCTAAATTCACCTAAATATTTATGTTCATTCAAACAAATCAGGGCATTATCATTCACTACCTAGGCTCGAAAAGGAACGATATTGCACATGAAATTACCTATACAAATAATGCTTTGATTCGTGTTCAATCCTAGTTCAATCAACACTTACTATGTACCTGCACAAGGCGGTGCTTCGGAAAATGAGCGGGTAAATGCAAAAAAGTTGTTTTTTTAATAAAAAAAAATGAAAAACTTGAAAAAATAAAATAATGCTAAATCTGTTGAAACAAAGTCTCTAAAATAATATATTATAATTTTAAATCAGTTGGTTGCGTTATTTTTGAGAAAAATACTGCTAATGAAAATAAGATATAATTTCATTAGCAGTATTTTTCCCAAAAGTAACGCAACCGAATGATTTAAAATTATAATATATCATTTTAGAGACTTTGTTTCAACAGATTTAGCATTTATTTTTTCAATTCTTCATTTTAAAATCAATTTTATCATATTTACCTACTTATTTTCCGAAGCACCGCCATAATATTAAAGAAATTCAATCCATTTACATATATAAAGCTACATATTATTTTATAATCATGAAAACGTTGTATGTTGTCTTGTACTGGTGTCAACTATTAAGGCGGTGCTTCAAAAAATAAGTAGTTAACTGCGAAAATGTTGATTTTGAAATAAAGAAATGAAAAAATTGGAAAAATAAATGTTAAGCGCCCTCAAACAAAGTTTCTAAAACAATATATTATAATTTCAAATCATTTCGTTGCGTTATTTTTGAGAAAAATGCTTTCATTGGTAGCATTCTCCAAAATAACGCAACGAAATGATTTGACATTATAATATATTGTTTTAGAGACTTCGTTTGAGCGCGCTTAGCATTTATTTTTCCAATTTTTTCATTTCTTTATTGAAAAATTAACTTTTTCGTATTTACATACTTATTTTGCAAAGCACCGTCTTTATTTCTAAATATAACTTCCGAAATGGTTTTGGAAAAGATAGGTTAGGGGGTTTCAAACATTGTATTAAGTGTGGCCCGTAGACCTTCGACGACATGAAGGGGTAAGTAACATCATTTGCAAACTTGAACAAGCCCCAGTTAAAAACTCAGCTTCAGTAATGCAGCCTGGCAGCTAACATTTATTCTATTTTACTTCGAGTAATGATTCGTAATACATCAAAAAAAAAATACAGTGATTTTTTTCGTAACATAGGTGTACAAACTTAACAGAGCTTAAAATCTAAAGCTGCAAAGTTGTTTTTGGTACTGGCATATCACTTCTGTTAATAAGGTTCGACCAATCTGGCACTTTATTATTCATTTCATTATAAGCTTCCCTAGTTAGGGATTTCATTATTATCATATCCGTAGCTCCACAAATAGAACCTTCGAAAAATTGCAATTAATTATAAAAACGCAATGTGAATCTCAGTGATCATTTGCAAAATATGCAACATACCTCCAAGCCAGGCAACATAATTTTCCAAAGCAGGTGGACTATGAAATTTAAAAGAATTGATAAATAATTGCTTTGAGTACCTTTCTTCTTTCATTAGCGATAGCAATTCTTCTTGTAATCTAGCCTTTAAACCTTTTGCCATCGCCGTTCCTCCTATCACAATAATATTTTCGGCCAACTGTCGCCGCATATCGACACTGCACTGCGAAGTCATGTGAAACTTTTAATTACAAGAGTAAAATTATAACTTTACAAATTACAATGACAATTCCATTACTTGCAAGATAGAATCTAAGATCATCGTGCTGAGGGAAGTTTGATCTCCATCTTGTTCGAATAGCACTTCATAAGGAAGTTCTCTATCATTCGCTTCTACGTTTATTAATTTATCACCTCCAATTCTGTAGGTAAATCCTGGAGGTAAAATGCTCGGAATATTTCCTTCTCGAAATTCTTTTGCTCTTTGTAGTTTTGTTACGAAACAACCTTTAACTAATTTATTGAACAAAAACATATAGGATCGTATGAATATTAGTAAGTTTTTTTCTTCAGAATATTCATCAAAACAGGTACCTAAAATATCTTCCAAAATGTCTTCAGTCAGGCATGACACATCATCGATAATTTCTTCTTTAATGTCGGTAATACGTTTTATTTTGCGAAAAAGTCTATCATGTAAAGCACTTTCAAAATTGCATATGATTAATTTTTCTCCTTTAATTTATGCTGTAAAAGTGCACGTTTCATGCACCTCCATGTTGCTTACTTTTGAACAGATTTCGCACCCAAAGGTAAGGCTTGCCACGCTTTAAGTATGGGTATTCCTTCATATACTGGGATCACCGTGGCTTCTTGATAACCGATGTCTAGAACTAAACTCGTACTTACTCCCAAAGTGTATAATGAAACAACGTGTGAAGGTAAGAATATTACGGAAGTAACCTAAAATATTTAAAAGCAATGAAATTTTTCAAAATTATTTGCATGAAAAAAAAAGGTATTCGATTGCCCATTAAAGACATCTTCATTACTTCAAAATGATCGAATAAAACTGAAGCTAACGTATTTTTTATAGTGGTTGGACAAAGTAATGATTCAACAATAACCACTCTTTTCTCTTTGGGATGAATCAACGCGTATCTGCAATATTTTTGGTATTAAAGAATGTCAATGAAGAAAATACTATGAGGTAACGATAAAAGCCAACTTGAAAAACAGCATATGAATGAAATCAATCAAGTTGGTCCGTAAATCATCCACATCTTTATACCGGAAAACTTTAACAGTTTCTCCAGTATCACTGGAAATAGTTTCTGTAGGAATAATACAGCGAGGGCTAGGTTCTCCGCTAAATCCAAATCTAGAAGCAAAAATTAGTTGAAATACTCCTCAGTAGATTATATGATAGGTTACTACTATATGGATACCAGAAAAATCACCAACTTCGTATATTTCCATCCGATGTCTATTACGACGCATTGCTTATCTAATACTAAACTCAAAGGATCATGATTCGGCATTTTAAACTTTTTTTGAAGTTGAATAACGCATGCAAGCAATGAAAGTAAAGCTTACAAATATGAATTTAATATATCTACATTTATGATGTTACTAAAATATTTGATAACATCAAGTTTTTCATCATTTTTCATTTATTATTATTTATTATTATTTAAATTGAAATAAAAATTATTATTATTATCTTATCTTAATTTTATTCCTATGGGGCAAAACTACAACTGGAGCACAACCACAACTCAACAAAAAATTTACTAAGCAACGACTAAAAATTACTAAAAGAGCAAGAAGGCATTATGTAAGTTTTTCATATGACCACTAGAATGCGATGTGAAATGAAAAATAATTTTGACCAATCACGAAACGTTTATTGTTAAGCTAACTAATATTTTGATAATTTGAACCAATCACAAAATGAATGTTGATAAGCACTCGAAAGAGGTGTGATTTAGATGTCGGAGCTAAGTGTTAAATTATCCCGCTCTTTTGCTATTTTCCTAGCAATAGCAATGTTCAAGTAAAACGTTCATAAACACACTCTTCTCTAATTCTCCATTTGTTGAAAAATAAGCGGTATTAATTAATGCTTGTTTTGAAATACTCGATAAATAGGTGAGTTTGATCAATTATTTTGAAAGCCAAACCTTTACTACCGTTCTTGAAGAGGATAGTGGAACTGACTGTCTAAAAAATTCAGAATCTTTGCATAGAGAAGCAACAGTTGACTCTTTTTTCAAAGATTTCTTCATATTGATACCTTTTTTTAATCACTGAACAACTTGTATTTAAGAGGTTTGAACCAGAAGTGTAATTATGTTCCATATTATCTTGTACTTTCGTAGAATCGTAAGATGCAAACACCTGAGGAACGAACAATGCAGAGAACTACACGCAATGCTTTATCTGAAATTCCCACGCATGTAACTGATCGAGAAGGTTTGTAAATTTATGAATAGATTTTTTGTGTTATTTTAATGTTTGATGGTGCACCTAAAATGTATATTGACTTTTGCGTCAGGTCGCAGATTATTAAACAGTAATTTACAGAACACATTTTTTGCCGCAAATTCGGTTCCTACTACATTTCTAAGTCCCTCTCCTTCTCCAGACGAAATGATAATTAGACAAAGAGGACGTCGTCGTATACCAGTCACTTTTAGTCCAGATATAGATGAACTGAAAAGAGTAGGTTTAACAATTCGTATTGAAAACTAATCTATTTCTTCTAAAATAAATGTTTATTTTTAGCAAAACCGTAACAATAACCAAAAAGATCGTACGCCAGTAAAACAACCTCCAAGTCCAGGTCCTTCTAGTTCAATTGTATTACGTAGCACTCCTCGGAAAAGACTTCTTCTTTCTGATCCTTCAGAAATCAATTCTTTATCTGATCATTCTCCAAGGGTAAGTTTATAATTTATTATCAATGTGAATAATAGTATTTTTGTAATGTATTTTTGTAACATTCAGTCCAGTCCGAAAAAAGTTAGAACAGATCAAGCAGATGCCGGTATCGATGGAATTTCTGATGCTCTTAAAGCTTTCACATCAAATCAATTGATTACAGTCATTAAAAAATTGTTAACGAAACGTCCAGAGCTTGAAAAGGTAAGTAAATTATTTTTTAATGATTTGAGCATCATAATTTTCTGTAAATTTTCGATATATATTATTTAGCTTATTATTTTTGATCAAAGGATTTGCGGGATATTATTCCTGAACCAGATTTGAGACCTCTTGAACAACATTTGACTTTTTTGAAAAAAAATATTACTAAAGCGCTACCAGTTAGTAGATTGTGTTCCAAGACTGATGCTATTGCTTATCATAGAGCAGCTTCTCATCTTTTGACTTTCAAAGTAAACTATTCATAATAATTAGTCAATTATAAAAATAATTATTCTCATGTGAAATAACTTGGAAAATGCAATAATTTTTTAGAAGACTATATTTGATCAAGGGCGTAGATTAACAGAAAGTAGGCAATGGAATTCCGTTATGGATTATGTTATACTAGCGTGGAAATTGGTTCGAATGATTCCTGTATTTGATAATCCATCTCACAATTTACCCAGAAGACAATGCTTCAAATTTTTAGCTAATCAAACTTCATTATGTATTAAAAACGGTAATTTTACAACTGAACAGTTACAGTATTACGTTTCAAAGTAAGTTCGTCATCCATTTTTTCACTATTATCGAAAAATTTGGCCCAGACTGGGCATAATTGCTTAAACTATCAAAACGTGAAAACTCCTCTACGAGTAAAGTAATTAAAACATTTAATTTAATTATGTTCTAGGATAAAGAATTTCGTCCCAGACAGCGATGAGATTCAACCATGCTTGACACAATTGGAGAACAAATCTGATGACTAATTCAAGTATCATCATGTTGGCTCGCAATTTAGTTTAATTCATTGTGTTGTCTTTGTTTAGGCAAGGACGCATTTTTTAAATAACGTTGATGTCGTTCAAATTAATTTATTCAATTATTTAAAATTTTAATAATTTTGATGTACTTATTGGGTTTTAGTCATTATTGCTCTGTATGTAAAATGTTTAGTTATGAGAACTTACATAATCACATTTAATATTTTTCTTTATTCTTAAGTTTTTTTTTTTCAAGCTCGAAAGTGTTGATCTGTAAATAAATTATTTTTTTGATTATCCAGCTAGTAAAATGCAAGTGAGAAGGAGTCATTTTTATGTGAAAATATTAATCCCAACTTTGTTTCAAAAATTTGACAAATTCCATTTTCAGTGCAAAATTGTTGTTTGAGCACTAACAAATTAATCATAAATTTTTTTAAACTCGTGATTCGTGAACCTAAAGTGAAATATGGTTTGGCATATTTCTAGGTATTTCATTTTACCCTAACATTACTCTAATACTGTTGAAATAAAACGTCAGATTACCTACAAGTGCATCAGGCACTCGAATGCAGACGAGTAGTGCAGCGCATGTGCGCTGGAGAATGAACAGATGATAGGGTTGCGTATTATAATATCAAGTTCCTTGCGCATTACTGCAACACCCCTTGGTACCCTTCTCCATAATGTTTCGATTTTCGTACTGTGTGTCTTTAAAAAGAGGTGATATATGTAATATGTTTAGTAGTTGTTTCTTTAGCGAGTATTTCAAAATTATTTTCAAGTTGTCAGTAATTGCAAACACGATGTGATTCTGTCTCAATAGCTTAAATTCGTTTTAAAAACTTATTTGTTCATTTTCGTACTCATTTATAAAACAGGAAAATGCCTGAGTTCATATGGCACAGTTTTCTAAATGACTCCACCCTAAAGCAGACATTGGTTTCCATCCTACAAAATACTAGTAATTTTCCTATTTTTTTGCAAAATGAAAGAGATTATTGTTAACGATAGCAAAAAGTTATGAATCATTTTTCATCCTTTCATCATCTCTTATTGAAGTGTATAATTCAATTTTAAATCATCGATTTTCCGAATTTTGTTTTCTGATGGCAACAGTTTTATGAGATTCGAAAATTGTATATATTTAAAGCGATAAAAATGATTTGAAAAATACAAAAGTCACCAACGAAGGAGCATGCGAAATGAGTCACCTCACTTCAGAAGACTTTTCAGAAATAACTTCAGTGAGTACTTCTCATTTTCAAAAAATAGATATTAGAAGTTATGTTTTGACTTCATTTTAATATAAAATTGATTATCTAAATTCATTTTTTTTTGAAAATGAAATTGTCATCATTATGCATTATTACAAACACAAAAAAAAACTACATAGAGCATATAAATAAACTTCAAACTTGAATTATGAAGATTTTCGTATATTCGTTTTACAACATTTTTTGATAATCTGTTTTACGAGGTAGAGCGAAACTGTTCCTGTTACTTAATTCAAAAATTAAAAATATTTTTTAGGAAGATCAGTATCCAGAAACCCTTACTATATGCTCTGTGAGTCAATGGAAGCAAAACTGGAAATGTCTTTTGCTTACCTGCTTGATATTTTCCTGCCTTTTATCCGTCCTTTTGTGTCATCATCAAATATCTCATCAAGTAAGTATTAATAACAACTTTTTTTTTTTCAAAATTAAAACTACCTGTTTTTTAAATTTTTCATACAATTATTTATTTATCATTCAATTGTAAAATAGGCATGGTAAAAAATTTACTTATCTCTTACAATTTATTGAAAAGAAAATCTAATCAAATAATGCATAATAAAATGAATTCAATATTTTAAATAATTTTATTAATTTAAGTATAGAATTAATTGAAATCATAAATAACGAAAATTTTATGATGTATTAATAATAAATCTTTGTTAAATGATTTTTCTCTTAGGTATCACTCAATCAGGAACATAATAATTCAAATAAAAATATGCGATGGATATTAATTTGCTGTTCCGTTATTTTGTATTCTGTATATTTAATGGAATGCAGCTACGCAACTGACAAAATACAACTAAGCAATAGAAACACTACAAATATCAGACAAGTGATGGAAAAGATAGATAAAATGAAAAATTCTGACCCTATAATTTGGTAAGTTTAAAAATATTTGAAGTTAAATATGAAACAACCGAGGTGGAAAAGCTATACAGAATTTTGTTTTAGGTGGAAAGCCACTTGCTATCATATTGCGAGGCGAAAACGTAGAACAACACAATATAGAAGGGGGACGTATTTTGTATCTACGAAAGTTTATCAAGAGCGAGTTAATTCTTTTACTTCGAGTTCGAGGTTCAACTTTTCGCGCTGTGGGGTAAAAGACATATCGAATAATTTGATATTACACGAGTCATGTGGACCAGTTATCAAGTTTCGTTTTAGTAAAGGTAAAAAACTCGAATTGCAGCTTGTATAAAAAATAATCGTCCTTAAGATGACTGAGTACAGAATAGAATCTATTCATTCCACGTTGTAAAAATACAGCAATTTATTTATTAAGCCTTAAATTCAAGATACATCGCCATTATTAGATTGTAATTAGTAATTACATTGTCCTGAGATATGAAGCACTCATGAAAGGCCAAAGGCCTTATACCGTTTAGCTCATTCTAGTCTGTCTTGCGGAATACTATGAAACATCTGGTGGCTCATTAACTCAAAAAAATCGTCCCTCCGTCTCTTTTTTTCTGGTCCTTTCTTCACTTTCCCTATTATCTGCCAAAATGTATTTTGTTGCCCATTATTTTTTTATTTTTTTCATAAAATATTTATGGGCAATTGAATTGGTATTTCTAGGTTTCGCTTTTGCAAATATGGCATCAGCAGTAGAATTTGAAGAACAACGATCTATGTTTTTTCGAGAATTGCGCCGATACGATGATTTTATGGAGATTCATGAGGGATTAGATTTATCAGATTGTCCAGTATTTGAAGAAGAAGTTATAGCGTTGAACACAACCGGCAAACCGCCATGGTTTACAAATCCTTTTTACTACTGGTTGTATTCGTGTTGTCTTCTTTCATGGCCATTTCGTTTGATACTATCGTACAACACGGTTCATGTTAATTATAAAGTAAGTAGTAGGTACACGTATATGTGTAAGCACATTTTAAAATAATATAAGCCTAGTGCCATCGCTAATACGGTATCTCTTATCTGTATGTACCTATGTATTTAACATATGTAGCATATATGTATGTAGGTACCTATATAATTGGCGAATACTTGAGTAATTGTTATACTTGTAAAATATATTTTGAATTTCGCAAAAGGTCCCGATAAATAAAAATAGTGTTATTATTTTCAGATAACCAAGTTATTCGGTGTCAACTACAGTAATTTATCTGACTCAGCGCAACAATTGGCATTGTTACAGTTATACGGTTCTTATAGCATAGATGAAAATGATGAAACGCCGGTATGGTCAGAAATAGCAACACTGGATGAATCAGCTAATGACATAAATCGTATTACTGGCACATTGGTACCCAGCTATTCAGAAGCTTTACTGTTGGATGATCATCAAGCATTAATACCTGAAACACAATCAGTAAACGATGTATCGTTAGATCCTTTTAAAGGAAACGATTTATTGTCTCAAAGAAAAAATAACAGAATTCATCAATATGCTTCTACCGGTGTACTCCACACTCGGTTCAGTGAATCTCTTGATTCCGATTTGGTGCAACCATTCTTGCCCCATACGAGTAGAGATAATCCGCCAACTTATGAAGAAGCGTTAATGTTTCCTATTGTTGAACATCCTATGGTTGTACGTCTCGCACAATCGGAGACAAATGCTAATAACGTCGGCAATCAAAATCTATCCCCCAGTCACGCTCAAAATGAAACAAGACTGCCAAATTCTCGCACTTTTTTATCAATCGAAACCAGTCTGTAAAGTATTTACCCACCTACCAGTCTACATTCTTACCAAAGCATGCACCATTAGAGACTTATTTTGAAAATGTCCTACTTTCATTATATTATTCTAATTACTGTGGAATTAACCAATGAGAACTCAAAATAGCACAAATTTATTCGACTTGAATGTTCTAAATATGAATTTTAGAGGCTAAACATACTCATAGATGAAACCACTTTGGATGTTGGTAACAATCATTTTTTATGAGAAAATTACTTTCTTGTTTTCATAGGTACTAAGCGAAAAAAAAAATAATAAAAACAATGAAAAAATGACGACCAGGAAATTTGGCGAATATATTTTAAATGATGAATCAGTAATTGCCGGTTTTTCTTTTTTCCGATTATCGAGGTAGTAAACTTCGTTATTTCATCGACGTGCGCAGGTTCGAACCGTCTGTATGTGAAAACTTTTTCAATTATTTGTGTTTTTGATATCGATTTGATTTGAAAATAGCAGTCGTCTAATAAAGATTAAGTGAAATTCGTATTAGCTAATTAAACCAAGTAATACATTTTCTTTCACTTTTTTCCAGTTGAATGGTGCATATTATTTCGCATGTTATGTAATTTGCTTGAATATTTTTATTGTTTTTCATTTCTTTATTCATTTTTTTCTTTAAAAAAAAAATGATAAATAAAAAAATAAAAAAGTGAAGAATACTGATTTTTAATTTTTAAACTATTTCATTTGTCACCAATTCAGGAACAGCTATTAAAAACCATCATGCTGTCAAATTCGACTTACGAAACAATTACTCACGAGTATAAACAATAAATAAATAAATGAATAAAAATACATGGAATATTATATTAGTTTTTAAAATAATGAATAGGTAATATTGAGATGAATAATATATAAACACCAAAAATAAAACTAACGAAACAAAATGTGTGAAGCGTTGAAGCGAATTTACAAAATACCAGATAATACAAGTGTTGAAAAAAAAAAAATTCAAAATCGTTAGAATTAAGATTTTATACTAGAAATGAATTATTTATAAAATGAACTTCGACAAAATAAGGCTACTTCTTCATCAACATGGAAAACAAACTGGACAAAATAAATAACTATTTCATCCTTACGTAAATATTTTTTACAGAACAGATTACACCTGACACATAACTGTATTGAATAAATATGATAAAAATACATATGTGTAATTTAAACAATTTATTTTTTAGATCTGGTGTTTTAAGCATTTGAAGGCATCATCATTTAATTTGCCTTTTTGGACTGCTTAGAATTAAATCTCATACAATTAAAATTGTAAAAAAAGAAATTTGGTTCGTATTTCTAAATAGCTTTGTGAAGCAAATACCTACACTTCAGGAAAACTATGAATTTTTTAAAACTGAAATATCTTTGAAAATACATTAGGAAGAACTAACTATGTTAAGTTGTAAACAAGTTAGTTCATCACAGTTGTTATACACTACACCAAGGAAAAATTCTTGAAAATCACGATTATCATGCTTTCTTACCAGGAGAACACGCACTTTATGTTATTTTATACGGACAGTTATTCATTTAATAAGTAATGTCTGTAAGGAGATATTAATCTCGAAAGCCTTTTTTACTTTCTTTGGTTATTCAATAAATGCAAATAACGCTACAGTGGTGGTCTTAATTACCGTTCCTAGGTCTGTTATGTGCTTCTTCAACAGTAACACGAACTGGAGCACGAGTTCCTCGTCTGAAAGTACTCAAAGATGGATACGAAATGGAGAATAAATCGTACGAATCTAAAATATCAATATTTTCTGTAGTTTCTTCATAGGCGTGTGTAGTTCTGGTGTAATTTAAATTTCGTAACATCGCTTCTTCTGAAGTGACAGAAATTGTATAAGTATAATTATCACTTTTACTGCTGTCTCCGATGAATCGAACACAACTGTGGAAACAAACAGGACAGCATTAACAAGAACTAAACAAATTAAGCAATAATTCGATAGCTAGGTAACAAATTTTTCGGCACTTACCCTTTCAGAATACCGAGAGTGGCGAAAAATATAACGTAGAATAATTCGTTGAATGCTGACATCAACCATACTTTTTTTGTTTGACCGGTAATTGGAATTAGTAAATTCTATTAGGGAAAAAAATTCAACATACCAACTTTTCAATATGAGTTAAAACTACTACTCTCATTACATAAATAATCCTAGATTAACCACATAGATAGCCTACCAGTATATTATGCAGGAATTTATCACCCATAAACGTTGAAAAAGGAGGCAGGAAGTTTTTTTACTAAATTGAGTAAGAATGTTCGGAAACAGCTCATTCGAAAAGCTTGACATTTTCAACATTAAAACATTTTTCCATCATATGGGTCTCGAACAATTAGTTTCGAGTTATTTTAATAAAACTAATTCATTTCTTAGAGCGCTCTCTGTGAAAGCGCTTCAGAACTAAAAATAAATTTAGCTTATTGCTTGTTTTTTTTTTGCAAATATCTCAAGAAATCAAAAACTCAGCTAAAAATATAGATAGAAAGTTTAGAAGTAGCTCATTCGAAAGTGCATAAAATTCTGAATGTGTTTCGCTATTAAAAAACAATTGTGATTGATTTATTTTATGAGATAATTCATATGTAGTAAAGTAAAAAGTAGAATTAAAAAAAAAACGCTTTTATGCGACGACAGTAACTTTAAAAAAAATTTGCGAGCCCTCTATCTACCAAGATATTAGCAAAAAATAACAATTCCAGCTCAGTTTTAGAGTGATGAAAATTTGATGCAGGGTTAGCAACCTATGTATGATACATCACTATGATAATCTAATTTTACAACTTACCACTGAACTTCCATGAATCACATGATTTTCATGAGTCTCTTGCACATGAACCAACAATTCAGGTTTATAACCACGCCAATTGCACATAGGTATAAAGCAAACATAATGACGAAATCCACACGATTGCTCGTGTTGTTCTTTTTGCAATAAAAATAAAGTTTCCAAACAACCAGTGATCGCATTTTTACATGGATATCGTAGTAGAGCAGCCACCTAACAAAAAAATTGAAAAAAAAGAATTAAAAAATCCATAATCGAAACCGCTAGAGATTAAATACAACACACCTTTTCCATAATTAAATTTCGGCTTTCTTGGAACATATTACGACAAGTTGGACAGCTGTTGACCCGCTGACGACAGTTGGTGCAAATTATATGTCCTTGAAGGCACTGATTTATAGGCGGAGTAGAATACTCGAAGCAAATAGGACATTCCAACAGTTGTATCAATTCGTAGTTCAATTCTTCGTAAGTCTGTGGAATTTCTTTCAATCCTCTGAAACAAAATGAAATGATTTCAAATTACAGAATGGAAAGATTTTTGTTTTCAAGGATCTGCAAAACATACACTGTCCTTGGAGCGGTACTGGCAGTAGTATTTCCTTGTTGATTCGTGTTAGCAGAAGATGCAATTCCAGGAGATACTCCTAACTGATTATCGAAATTAGCAGTTGTCGGAGTAGGAGAAGAATCGTCATCAGAAATTGGAGGTGGTAATGGAGTATTCGGTCTCTCAATTTGTGTACTTTGGTTGTCGTTCATGAACCCTTCGATGATTGCCCTATAATTAAAAATTAGAATGATGATGTGTAATTTTTACGTAAATCACATCTTGCTACTAAAAAGTTATTTTTACTATAAAAATATATATAATAAATGCTCGTAATAATTTTAACATATAATTCTGAATTTTTAATAAGCATCATTATTTTTCAAAATAATCTCATTTTTAGAATAATGAGGAATGAAACACTGTTTATTCATCCCCACCATCATATCTTGTACTTTTTTTAATATATGCCTCTTCTGAATAATTTTACCGCAATATTCATTAATATCATAAAATTTCAAAATTCAACTTCTGGATTTTTTTTTCTCAAAGAGACTTTCTTACCCAGAAAAAATAATGAACTTACGCTTAAGAATTTCAAAAATGTTGATTTATTACGTACCCTACACTAGAGCGATCGTTATTTTGATTCCGAACGTCGATGGCTGTGTCGTCCAATGAATCGTCGTCGACAGAATTTGGGAACCATGGGTGAGCCGAAGTTGGTGATACGGATCTCGCTCTAACACAGCTTACCGGAACGGGTGATCTTAATGAAGCTACTGTAGCAGAAACCATAAATAAATTTTCAATACATTTAAAAAACGTACTCATACGCATCAAAACATGAATAGCTTGAGTCAATTCAAGCCTTTGTTCTGAGCATTATACAGGATGTTTCATTCCAATATGAGTCCTTCTTCCCACATAATTTATAGGGCTACTCATATGATATCCATATAATATGATGGTTTGAATACTCCAATTGTTGAAGGGACAAGATACAACAGTTGAGAAAAATTATTTCGTTTCACCTCGATAACAACCAATTTCAGAAAATTTTATTCTGTCATTCAATTGGATAAAAATACGTTGTTTCCGGGAAAATGTGATGTATGCTATGTATTTTTACTGATAGAAAATAGGTAGCAGTAAAGGGGGTAAAAAACAGAGAAAAAATGAGTCCTTTTTTATGATTTTTTTTTTAGAATTTTCTAATAGAGACTTCTACTTCATTTCGTCCTAAGCACTGTGACGTAGATAGATGCTCCCTTGGTAGCTGTAAAGACTGAAAAATTATATTTTTGTTAAAATTTTTTTAATGAAATTTAGAAATGGAGAAAGAGGAGAGAATAGTTTGGGAGAAATAAAAAAAAAAAGATTAAAATTTGTAATTTTTAAAATTTGTGTTAGCAGATAACAAGAAAACAACTCAACAGGAAAATTGTTTACCAATCAATATAACATGACTTTTGCATATGCTAAGTGAATTTCATGGATTTCACCAACACAATTTTGAATTTCTAGGTAAATCAGTAGCAAAATGATTTTTTTATCAGCTTTATACAATCCAGGTGGCATGTATACAGAGTATGTGCTGGTTTTATGAAGCAAGAAGTCATGAAAAATTTTCAAAACATACTATTAACAGAGAATTTTCAAGGTTATCTGTAAAAAAATACGAAAAATTAATAAATTTTTTCACCCCTTTTACGCTTTTTTTCATTATTTCTTCACACTTATTCCTCCTCTGATTCGGATTTTTTTTTTTAAATCATCATTATTAAATTAACTCCAAATTTTAGGACAAACTGCACATTCTTCTTAGCTCTGATGCAGAGATACAATTTTCGAAAAAAATCGACGAGAAAATCTGTAACATGTCCCCCCTACTAACAAACTACGTTTCATCAGAGATTCTACGTCACCTTGCTATCCAACCTTCACTCACCCACAACAAGCAAGTTGATTTTACACGAATTCGTATCGGCCATTCTGCTCCAACTCACGCATATTTCACGAGTGAACCTCCTCCTCTTCTCAATTCTTGTCAAGCTCCACTAATCAACGGCTTATTCTTTATGAGAGAACGGATTTCCTCTCCTAGTGTACTCTGATCTTCGACTCCTATATGGTTGAGGTCCTTTCCAGCAATCGTCAGAACTCGGAAGCCCTAATATCTTTCACAGAAATTACAACTTCTATCCAGAATTTAGTCACCCTGTCTGCTCCGTTTCTCTGGACCAAGTCGCAGACTACTCAAAATACGCAGGGGAAAATGAAATGGAAGTCCATAAAACATTTTCAAAACATGTAAGGGTCAATACATTGTTTCTCCAAGTTATCAACAAAAAATGATAAAAAAGGACTCATTTCTTCTATTGCCTTTTTACACTTTTTTTTTTATTATTCCCCTCATTTAATATCTTCTCTGTTATCTATTTTTTTGGGAGCAATAGTATATAGCATACTTTATGTGCAGACAGTATATTTTTATATGATTAAAATGAAAAAAAATAAATAATTATGTGTAAAATTGATCGTTATGAAGGAAAAAAAAAACATTTTTTCAAGTCTTTGTATTTCGATCTCTTCAGCAATTCGAGCGGTCAAACTATTATTCTTGAGTGCCACATGATTAATCCTTTATCTGGTATGAAAGAACTCATTAAGGTAAAACACCCTGCATACGTATTTAATATGTATAAAACGTATCTTATGTCTGTTTATGTTATACATATTTGTACAAAAAAAAAGAAATGCTCTTTGGAAAACTGAAATGTGATATTTTAAAAAAAAATTGTGTCTTGTGTACTAATCATGTTGTTTACTCATATCACTGTCTGAAATAATTCTGAACACATTTTTCTTAAAATGCGGACTTGAGACTTGCATTTTTTTTGTTTTCACGTATCAAATTGTAATGCAACAGAAACGTATTCTAGTTATTATACTTACATAAATGAGAATCTAACATGCTGCGTAGAAATGTGCTAGTTCGTTGTTCAATTGAATTTGGGCGGCTTCACAGAGAAAAATACAATTAATTTTCAGGAGAATATACGATTATACAGTTATATACTGCTGTTAGTGTTATAAATGATACCTTTGCAAGTTAAAAGGTGATCTATAAGGATTGCTTTGAGGTAAATTTGAGTTAAGAGTTTCGATCTGAAACAGATACAAAAATTAACTCACATAATTACTAAATAATCAAATGTATTTCCATTTGAAAGGAATATTTACTTCATTGTCATCTCCACGAAAATATCTAGAACGTCGCCTACGACTTGGCAAATGCTCGTTGCGTTCACTAAGAGAAAATTTTATTCTCATAAGATTTCAAGTAAAATTATTTATATTAATATTTGATAGAACAACTGAAAAAAAACTTACGTAACATTGATATTATCTACACCGGAGTCTCGGCTTTCTGAAGTGTTGGACGTGTGCAATCGATTTCTTAAAAACTTCAAGAAAAAACAGCATTTATATATTTTATTAAAAGAACAGAACGGTATTCTACTTTTTTTTTTTGTTCTCACCAAATGCTCATACGTGCTGCGAGTTCGATTCCTAAGGGTTAGAAGACGAGATCTATTCAACCAGTATGAAGGTAACCTGAAAATCAAACATCAGTTTCTAACACGTCGCGAAATTGAGACTTTAATTTCTTAAAACTTTCAGCAGTAAAAAATTTACCTTCGTGAAGCACTTAGATTGAGTGGGCAATCACCCGAGCCCGGAGCTAAATAAACAAAAATTTTACATCGTATTAATTGTATGTAGAATAATAAATGTAAAAAATATTCGAGAATATACGTACAGTTTGTTTCTGAATCAAAACGAAAAGGCGAAGAAACTGAAAATCGATTACGAATCGTCGATCTAGGCAGAAGTCTATTCCCAGCTCTGAGAGCAGAATATCTTGCAAGTCCAGGCGCACCTAAAAATCAAAAATTATGAGAAAATATTTACACAAAACTACTGAAATAAAGAACGCAGACTCGCGGGAAAATATACATACTTAAGTAAGAGAAATACTGCGAAGGATTACAAGAATTGGTTAATCTTTGAGGTAGGGAAGATGCTTCTTCGTTTCTACTATTAGTACTACGTGAAATGCTTTCATCAAGTTCTATAATAATTATACCTAATTTTACTCCGAATTCAAACAATTTTAAATATCATCCTTGCTCAAACTTACCAGTTGGTTCTTCAGGAGCAAATAAATGATCTTCGCTATCAAGAGATTCTCCATGCTGAGAATCGAACATCTGAGAAGAATTGGATTGTCGTAAGCGCATCTCCATGCGATTTGTTAAATATTCATCGCCATTTTCGCCGTCATAAACAATTTCGTCGTTTTCATTATCATTATCATCCGTATTAGGTTCTAAAGGGGAGCCTGGATTAATATGCCTTTCCTCAGAGTCGGGAGTAGGGTCTTCGTTATTATCGTCCCATGCTACCGTTGCGTCCGAATTTTCGTTATTTTCATTTACAAAAAATGTAGAAGATGTCATGGATCTCACTTGAGGCTCACTGAATCTACCTGGAGAAGCTTGAGGCAACTCTTCCAGAGTATTATTATAATTGAACACTAAAATAAAATTGAAAGTGAAATTTCTCGCGAGATTATATAACTAAACAATTCAAGAAGTTACTCACTCAAAGATGAATCGAGACTCATGGAACGAACAGAAAATTCGGACATGGATGCCTCGTCATCTGATATCACTAATATAGGCGATATTCGGATAGGATCTGTTTCGTTTAATTCATCGGTAGAACTTGAAGAAAATGATGAAGGATTCAAGTTTTCTCCTTCTTCAACATCCATCTGTTATTAATGTAAAAAATATTATAGCAGACACGTATGATGGTTACAGCCTCAAACAAATGCCTATAATATGATTTTCGAGCAGAAGATCATAATTCATATTATTTTAATTCAAAATAATATTAAAAAAAAACACTGACTTTAAAAATATCAAGTTGCAGATTTCACATCATATGTTCAACTAGATTAAAATAACTTAAATAGTGCATTATTCATCATTACTTACTATAAAACACAATTCTTAAATAATTCAAATAATCACAACCGTAGAACACTGATAAGTAACCATATTTTACAACTATAAATTTGCTTTTGAATTTCAGTCTAAACATCAACTAAAATTCGAAACACCACACACAAATTTGCATATCGCGAATTCGTAATAATTATCAAAATTTGAAAAGTTGGGGATAGATTTTTGCATTGTTTTTATGTTCCCCCTTTTGGTTTCCATCCTCAGTTCCTCACCGCTCACGCCATTATTCGTATCTACTTCCAGGGCAAAGTGGTTTGAGCTATAACAGGTTACACCATTTGAGATCACGTGAGAAATTTCAACTTTATTTTTTCAAGTGCAATGTTTACTGATGACGTCAATATGAGCTACTGTGAGTTGATAATATCAATCAACAATATCAACAGCCAATAAGGCATCGGTTTTAATGAGTATTGATAAAATTTCGATCTCCCCTCTTACACCGCTAAAGTGGTAAGTCCACATGTACATTTAGCTGCTCATATTGACGTCATTCAGAACCAAATATTTTTCATTTTCATAGGTTGCTGTTCTCAGACTCTTGTGACTGGAAGAACCAATAGAAATTTATTAAAATTTCTTGGTGGCCAGCCGGAATGGTTTAACCTGTTGGCTGTTATTGATCAAACCACTTTGCTTCCAGGGTGCTCCCTTCCCCTTCCGAAAACAAATTCCAAAGAGAAATTATGAAAAGTTATGAAGGAAATACGCCACGTGATACTGATTCCTATACATTAGTGACGTCACGATCATATGCCTGTTAGATTACGTATGTTTCATCGTTTCATGTTTGCGTATTGCGTATCCGCTATCCGGGTATCACCTTAATAATTTCATGTTGATAAATAGTCGATCCTCGATCGAGGAATTCTTGACTTTTTGATTCGTACGCATTCGAATTTATCTCGAAGCCGAGTGATGATTAAAGAAAAAAAGGTAGTAGCTCTAATAGTCTTGTGGAATTTTACGTGATTTAATCGAATGGAGTGTGATAGCATAATTTTAATTACAATTTGTTCTATTAGTTTATCATTTTACCGTTTTTGATTCAGTACTCTTTGAAATTTACTTATTGTGACACTTGCTAGTATGAAAACGTTGATATGATTTAGAAATTATTAAAAGAAAATAATGATGGAAGATAGGGATAAAGAATATATTTTTAGGTGGGGTCTTTCTCTTCACGACTTATACGCTGTCGCGTTGAAGTTCTTCAAAGGTAAATATAATAGTGATTAGTAGTGTATATTAGCATTAGCCCAGTCGGCTTTTTTTGCTTCCATAGCTTAAGCTGTTTCAATGAAAGTAATTTTGAGCGAAATGTAATTTTTTAGAAAAAGAAGGTAGTGCTATCCAATTTTCTTACGAAGAAAAATTGAAATTGATCGCTTTTACGAGGCAAGTTGCACATGGAAAGTATAATGAGGACAAACTTCCTCCTTTAGGAGTTTTAGATGTCATCGGTCGAGATCGTCGGTAAGATTGGAATACCCCAAAACTATTTCATTTTCATTATCATTTAGATGATATATATTGTTTCTTAAATCCTAGACTTGCATGGCAGGCTCTAGGGGACATGTCGCCCAGAGATGCAATGGCTGGTTTCATTCAGCTCATCGATAAAAGATGTTTGCATTTTAATGCGTTTGTTCAAGCTCAAAAAGCTGAAATGGAAGAACAAAAACGATTGTTGTGAGTAATTCGTCATTATTTGAGATCTTATTTGTTTGCTTTATAACGTACTGTATTTGGTCGTATATATTTATTGAAAGAGAGGAAAAAAAGAAGAAGGAACTTGAAGAAGCAAAAGTGCAAGAAGAAGAGAAACTGAGTAAAGAGAAAATCAAGCAAAAAGAGGAAATTTCAAGGTAATTCAACGTATTTTAAAAATCGCATCATGTGTTTGAATTCTTATGCAGACGTATAATTATGCTTTTCTTTAGGAGACAAATACAAGATGCTTTGAATCAACAAACATATCATCAGTTCAAAACATATGCCGAACAACAATTTCCCGACAATCCTGAACAAGTTAATGATAGAAATAATTTTGCAATGTATGGTGATTAAATCTTTTTCATCTTTTTATTTCATTTTCAGCAAGCTGTTCTGATACGACAGCTTCAAGATCAGCATTATCACCAATACATGCTTCAGCTTCAACAACAAAAACAGAGACAAAAAGAAACTATTAACGATCAAGAAAGAAATGCTGAAGAAATAATTCTCGAAGGAGAAGGAGCGAGTACAATAATGAACCCGGAATCTGTGTCTAGGATTATTAGTGATGGAAATAGTGATACAGAAGATAGCGAGAGTAAGCACCAAAAAAATAGTTTCATGAACATTATAATATTACTATTTCGTCTTAATCAATATTATTGTAACCTTAGGTGGTGTTACTTTGGTACATCCTGCGTCTATGTGGACAAGAAAAGATATTGTGGAATTCAAAAATCAAGTTCGAAAAGAAGGCGCTGATACCGTTATGAAAGTTGGTCATGGAGAAACCGTAACGGTAAATATCTTTGAATTTTTGACGTGTTTATGATTATCCATTTAGTAAATAATCTATGTTTCAGGTCAGAGTGCCAACGCACGAAGGTGGATCCTGCTTATTCTGGGAATTTGCCACTGATAATTACGATATTGGTTTTGGAATTTATTTCGAATGGGAGAAACCCTCAACTAAAGAAGTTTCGGTTCATATTTCGGAAACTGAAGACGAAGATAGTGATGAATTCATTGATGATGAACAAGGTATTATTTTATTTTAATTCATTTTCTTTTACTATTTTGTTTGCTAAAAAGTTTTCGTACGAAAATTCAGTTTAACGGAATATTTTGTACTTTAACAGAGTGTAGTGAAAAAGACTTGGAACGAGCGCGAATGACTCGTTCCGGGCATAAACCACCCACATCAGTTATTGTGCCAATTTATAGAAGAGACTGTCATGAAGAAGTGTACGCTGGAAGTCATCCGTACCCAGGAGAAGGCGTTTATTTACTTAAATTTGATAATTCATATAGCTTGTGGAGGTCCAAGACACTCTACTATAGAATTTATTATACGCGTTGAAAACGTCATCGTTATTTCACTGCATTTAATTATTTATAGTGCTTTAAACATACTACGTTGTTTTTTTTCTAAGGTTTTGTTTTTTTCTCTCTCTGTACTGTCGTTTAAATATTTAAGTTCCTTATTTCTTTATTCGAATTTCTTTCTTATACTTCGTGAATAACTTGGTACTAAATTAATATTTTGTAATTTGAAGGAGGAAAATCACAACGCATTGCATTACTAATATTTGATATTACGTATTTCGAATTATTTAAATAGCGTTTTTTCTTCCATAAAATTTAATTATTTAGTACTCTTAAAGTTGGTTGGATCAATATTGTTGTTCGTTCGTTTATCGATTCGAAATTATTTAATGTAGGTTACCTATAATAATGGCGAATTTGATCCAGTTCACGAGTTACCTTTTATATTAGTTTTCCAATTTTTTTGTTTTTCGGTCGGTAAAATTTTACTCATTTTTTTTTCATTCTGGTTTGTGGAACATTCCCAGTTTAACTCTTTTATTTCTCCTTTATTTAATTGACATTTTTATCATTCGGTTTTTGACGGTGGATGATAATTAAGTTTTCGAGTAAAATTATTTTCTTGAAACGTTTTGAAAAAGTTGAAACAAATGTGCGTAGACGTGAAATGCTTCAACTATATTTTCCAACTACAATATTATTTTTGTATGTGTTACTCGTACAATGTTACTACTGAGCGCTATGTACAACCATTTTATAATGTTTTTTCAACAAGCATGAAGGTGTAATAATGAGGGAATAAACGAATTACTCAAACATGATTACTTTGCTTTTATATTTTCATCGATTACAAGAAATCATGCCTCTCTATGTGGTAAATAAAATTACTCAATAAAATTAAAAGTTTATTTTACACACCTTTCGTGCGAAATATCACTACTTGATTTTAAAAACGTGAAATGTATATAAATGTTAGCCAAAACGTAACTAAATAAAGTTAAATTGGATTAAACATATTTCATAAAATCATAATAACAAAATTATCGAGCATGATTTTTACAGAACGGTCGACCTCCTTTCGCGTAAAAGCTTTGTCCTTCTAAATTAGTTTTACACATCTGTGAACAAAAAAGAAAATTGTCATTTTAATTCCTCAACTAATTTTGTGGTGTAGTAAATTAGAGAATCATCACTTACGGTACAATTAAAACAAGGACTGTGGTAATTGTTGTTCAGTGCTTCAACCCAACGATCTCCCGCTTCGATGGGGAATCCGCAAGCGAAACATTTAGTTGTAAACAATTCATTCCAGTCTACGCAGATAAAATTATAAATAGCCATAATCAATACTTTAAATTGCTAATTTGATGATTATGAACAGTGTAAAATGTTACCATTTTCACAGTACGGTAACCCTTCTTCCAAAAAGAATGGGCTATTGCCGAAAAGTTTGTTGCAATAAGCACACGTGAAGCATTCAGGATGGAAATGTTTTCCAATGGCATTCAAGCAATCCTGATTTTAAAAAAAATATATTATTTACTTTTCACATAAAGATAAGTCTTGTTCAAGTAGACTAAAAAAAAAATAAATGAGAGAAAAAGAAACATACTCCTTTAATTTTTCTCGAACATTTTCCACAAGTTGGGGCCAAATATTTTTCAAAACAATATTCACAATGCAAACCTGAAGGTTCTTCAACGAATCCGATGTCAAGTAATGATCGTTGGCAAGTTCTATTTACGCATACAAAATGCTCGGGACACCATATTTTACCCAGAGCTGTTATGAAAGGTCCTCTGAAATCATCGTGTCGGTATATTCCATACAATATGGACTTGAATTACGTCTATCATTATGGTACTTAATGACTATGTACTTATTACTTGCTAGTACAACCAGCAAACTAACTTAGGTCTTAGGTCATTTACCCAAACACAATGCTTCAAGTCGAAAAATCACCGCTTGATTTGTGAACATGGTGAATCACCAGTCACAATCATGTGGCATCGATTTCGCATTTTAGGTACACGTTAATACAAAATGTAATACAGGGCATTTATATTGCTTCATAGCATGTACTACTCTTTTAATACGTTTTTTTGTCATAATAAAAAAAAGTAGTGTAACGAGAATATTCAATAGAAGATTATACGTCAGTCTGTAGAGTGTAGGGTACTTGATTAAACAGATAGGTAGGTATAGACAAGCTATACGCTGCAGTTTATATTAGTATGTGTAATTTTACAAAGGGCATGAAGAACACGCGAATATTTCGTAACTTTTTGTCCGATTTGGACTTGAAATGAGAATAAAAATAGGTAATAAAATTGATTAAAAAACTATAGATAAATATACCTGATCTGCGAGCTGCATTGTGCGCAAAGCGGAATCCGAGCTCCAGGAGTAAGATTTTGCGGATTCCAAACCCCTTTACCACGCCGAGGAGCAGAAAAGCCAGCAGACGTTCCACCTTTCAAGCTTCCACCGATTGTGCTACCTGTTAGGTTAGGATCGGATGAAGTAATAATGGTATTCGAGGTATTTTTAGAACTAATGTTAGATGATTGACTATTAGATGTCAAAGCGGATAAGGTTTTAAAAAGACTATGAGAAAGCTGCGAAGCGGCTACACTTTTGGATAAAGCTTGAGACGAATTAGTGGTTTCAGAACGATTCTGTTGTGAAACAGTCGACTGATTAGCATGCTCAGAGGATATTTTTGATGCGGAGATCGGAGTAGACGGTCTCGAAGATGTACATATTTTGGAGCAACATTGTCCTACATTTGTGTGGGACGTATACTGTTTAGGCTGACACGCTGTTGTGTTTGAAGTAGGGGTTGCTGATCGTGATGATATTTTCTTTTTGACGATGTGTTGTTCGGTCGCATTCGAATGCTGAACAGATTCACAAGACGTAATTTTTCCATGATCCGATACCGCAGTTGATTGTTGAATTTGTTTCAACGTTTTTTCGCAAACAGTTTTAACGCACTGTTCGACTTTGCTGTAAGATGATAAATTTTCGACAATTGAGCCAGGTTGGTAGCCTAAAACTGGAGGAATTTTTTCGCTGATCTCTTTCATTTCTGTGAGAAATGATAACGCTGATGGTTTCAGAAATGAATTACGAACTTCGAGGGTCAATTCGGGATTAAAGATTTTCTGCTGAGTGCATACTGTGGCTTCGAAATTTGTAGGCGTATTTTTACGAGAAGTTTCTGTTCTACTTGAAGGTGTCGGAGTATTTTTTCGACTTAAACTCGGGGTTTTATTGCGAGAAGATAATTCTTTAACGCATTGTTGATAGTGAGGTAAATTAACGGGCTTATGTAAGCCAGTATTAGGAGAGAAGGGACTGCGAGAAGTAATTACACATTTTTCCTCTCCAGATTCCTCCTGTTGCTTGGCACTTTCGGTGAATTTTTTGCGAACAGGTTTTTCGGTAATTGATCCGGTTCTTAATCTTTTCTCAAATTTAGCTTTTAGTTCATCACAAATCGGCGGAAATGCGGCTTCAGTAACGTGGAACGTAGAAGAACACACGTAAACCGGATTTGTAATCTTTTTAATCGGCTTTTCCATTTTTTTCATTTCATTAAAAACTGGCCTCGTTAGAATAACGCTCGGATCCTCGGACAGGTCGGGTATTTTTAGTCCGCTATCTGAAGACTTTTCTTGACTGCTCACTTTTTCTGTATTGCATTGTGATAGTGGTGTATATGATCGTTCTGGAGCAGTTGTTAACGCTTCGGCTAACGAAGGTCTTGGTTTTTCCTCTAGTTTTGGTTCATCGGTCGCCGCTGGAAATAAATCTTCGAATTTCGTTGTAGTCGGTAATGGCGAAAATGGTCTTTCGGAAGCGATTGTGAGACCCACCACGAGTGGAGATGAAGCTCTGTCGGAATTAGATAATCGATAATTTTCTTCTTTTGATGTTGGTAAATACGGAATAGTTTCTGGTGGAAGAGGTACGGGTTCGGTGAAGATTGTTGCTTTCGCCGGTTCTATCGGAGTAAATGGTCGATCCGGTGCGGTTTTCAACAACGAAGCGATAGAACCCGGTTGAGATGTAGGCTGAGGTAAATTTCTTAGCGATATGTCGCAATTTTCATTCTTTTCTTCAATTTTGTCCTTATTTGCAATGGGAATCGGCGAAATACAAGTCACTTTTAATGTTTCACGCGTTCTTTCGATCGTACATTGATAAGCACCGTCACCACTTTCGTTTTTCTTAGTTTCATTCTCATCACTGGATTTGGCATTTTGATTTTCAGGTTCGCTTTTAGTATTTCGCGCATAAATAGGCACCGGTGATGCTATATTCGATTTGTGCAAGCAACTTGGTACTTCTGGAGGGAATACTACAATTTGATTGGTGGTCAATGGTCGTTCACAAGGTGAAATTGACCTCACACTATGTGGTCTGCTACTTAAACAATGCTGTAGATGTTTATTCGCAAGTACTTCCGTTTTGCTTCGCTCGTAATGCTGAAATTCCTCAGCCGACTCGCTCGGTACTGGAGACTCCGGTCTGTTTTCGTTGGAAATTGATTCGGGCAAATTTTGAGAAACGCTTTCCAAAAGTCGCTTTACCTCTTGAGAGCAAAGTGACAGTTTTTTTCTATTATATATGTCAGAGGTTTGGATGTCGTCTTCTCTTTGGTCCGAGCTTTCGAACACTGTCTCTAATTTTATGTCATTATTTTTATCATGCTCGACATGATCTTCACGTTCACTGCTTTGAATTAGCGTCTCTTTACTAGAAACGTTTGAGTGAACATTGATACTTCTCATTACTGGCATAAAAGCTGAAGTTTTTTCTGCACGTGGTTTCAAAAATGGGAGTCTTCTTTGGGAAGGGTTATAATAGGATATATGTTGTGGATCGGAAGATGGTGACGAGAAAGGCTTTGCAGTGTTTTCTATGAGATTAATTGTATTTGTAATGAGTTAGTGATTTATTATAGATTACATGAAGAAGGTTAAAGAAAGACAACATACAAAGAAAGAAAAATAAACTGCCATTAATAAGCGCGAAAAGCTGTAGTAGGCAAACTATCACTGTATAATATCGCTTAATTGATATATAGGCACGCTCAGTGGCGCCCACGGGTGTATAAAGGTAGTACGGTACATGCAATGTATCGCTAGAATATGAGGTTTGTCTGAGAGAAAAATATCATAATTTTACCTATAAGATTACCAAAATTTTGTAAGGGAGTGACAGTAAATGTCCTACTTTTCATGTGTGTGCACTGAGTTCAACAGGCTCACACAACCTTTTTAAAATCCTGTGGACGACACTGTATACACTTATGAGCCAAGTTCTAGATATACCTAAGTATAAGTATTAGATATATGGGTACATAATATACTCTTATGCACAAAGATGTAATTTTTAGGTAGATATGCCTACTTCATCAATTAATCTTCGTTATGTATATGAGTATTTCGATATGTGAGCTCTACGTTCACTATTTTGTGCGTAAGCATTACCTTTTATGCCTTATAAATGATATGAAAATTAGTTTCATTAGTTTACGCACACAGTAGATAGATAATATACGTGTCAATTGTGAGTAGGCAATAAGCGTATCTAATCACACCAGAAAATTTTGAAAAGTTGTAGAATTTCGAATGAGCATTTTAGTAAAGATCATTGTACCCAGGAAGGCGCATTAGCTATAGAGCACTGTAGCACAGCGCGCTCATTATGCTTTTAAATAGTTTTATTGAGAAAAAAAGTTTGATTGAATTTAGATTTGGATGCGTGATTTTTTGGTGAAAAATGAATGTAAGTGATCGTTTTATTAATTGATAGTTCATAAAGACGTAATAGTCGAGTCGAGATATTTTAAAATAATATAACGCCTTCATTTTCAATTTATAATTTTTCTATACCATGAGCATTAAGTAGCTTTTCATATAAGTGTGTAGAATGCCATAAAATATCCTAAATTAGTACATGTGTATGTATAAGGTACAATGGTCTTCCATTTTATGTATATATCATGATCAATTGTCGAAAACAAATCATCAGTCTTCCGTTATGAAATAGTCGAGTCGAGATATTTAAAATAATATAACGCCTTCATTTTCAATTTATAATTTTTCTATACCATGAGCATTAAGTAGCTTTTCATATAAGTGTGTAGAATGCCACAAAATATCCTAAATTAGTACAGGTGTATGTATAAGGTACAATGGTCTTCCATTTTATGTATATATCATGATCAATTGTCGAAAACATATCATCAGTCTTCCGTTATGAAATAGGTGAGCGGATCTGATTCGAAAGCACACTTCTTCATTGTATGGAGTCCAAAACGAAAAGTTATTCAGATAGGGCACATCATTTTTAAAGTAGGTACTGAGGGTTAGTATAAGAGTGAATTTTATAGCATCAAAAGAGCATAGAAATAACTTGGTCTGGTTATAAAATTTTAAAATGAAAACAGAAACTAAATCGAAAAGTTTCTATGCCCTTTTTTTTGTTAGATGAAAAAAAGTGACTATAGGTATGAAAAGGATTTAATTTGAAATTAAAAAAAAAGGTCTTGGTTTGGGATTAAATGAATTGAAACTATCTGCAAAAATAAAAACCAATAAAGAAACATACCTATATTAATTGGTGGTATAGTATGAAAGCACAAAGTACCGATATAATATAAAATAGAAATGACGAATCTCCTAAGGTTATTTTCCTAATTCAAAATAGTATTCTATATGCTGTATACAAAAATGAGAAAAAAAAGATACTGACTTTTGCAAGTAATGAAAATTTAAAAAAAAATGTACATCGAAAAGGTTTTCATGGATAGGTAGACACAAGTAGGATGATTTGATAAAGAGTACGAGTATGTAGGTATATCAGAAAAACTGGATTCAGAGTTTTGCCTAATAACGCATCTGGCGATATTTCAACAAAATAATTTGAAAGACTCCATACAAATGAGACGAACGAGGGATGAATGATAATATACGTAGGTAGATAAGTAAGTACACTAATAGATAAGAGCCAAAATTAAGTAATGCGATTAGATATATACTGAGGCAAAAGGATGAATTATAAATAGTAGGTATTGTTAATTGAATAGAGCTACTGAAAAAATGGATAGTATGCTCAAGTGCGATGTGTTTCGTACCAGTAGTTTTTCCTTTAGAGAAAGGCATTGATTTCAGTGACTGAAAATATCCTAATGGAAGCATGCAAGAATAAAATCACAACATATATATATATATACATGTAAGCAATAATGAGCATACACCTAATTGTAACTCCATAATTAGAAGTACCTAAGCGGTGAGAACATAATATAGGTATAGTTCCATAAATTACACGATTACATTAATTAAAAGCATTCATATTGTTTAATTGATCTATGAGACAACAAAGTTACATGCATGCTATGTAAACTATAACACTGCGTTCGAACCAATAACGCGTAAGTTTTTGCACATAATTGAGAACATTTTGTCAGCATGCGTACACTGTGCGTTAGGGTGCGTCATGTCACATTTTTTTTGAAATTTTGCAGTCTTACCCTTCAGTTTTATTCCTTTTGATGAAAAAATGATACCCTTAAAAAATTTTCAAAAAAAAAAATTTAGAGGTTGCGCTTTTGGGTTGAAAATTTAATGTAGAACCCAATATGAAAAATTTTCTGAAAATTGACGAATTGAATTTTTAAAATGAAAATTAATTTATTCATCAACTATAAACTAAAACAAAAAGAATAACTAGAAAATTACACGCCTCTCATCAACATTTTTCCAATTATCGTTTAAATAATAGAATATATGGCACGCTTGATGGCCCAAAAATCGTATCAAGTACTTTGGTTACAATCAGTTTCAAAACGTGATGTCTATAAGTCAAATAGCCTAGTTCTTTATCAAATTTCACTTCTAGTAGGTGACACGCTTCCTTAGATTTTCCCTATATTTGACACGGTAGTACCAAAACCCATAAAAATCACTCAAGATGTTAAATTCCATTGTTCTATAGTCTAAACTTTCTTAAACGGGGTTAGCTTGCGCTATGCTTTTTTTTATAATGTTATAATTGTTTTGAATCGATATACATGCTTTTTTCTAAAAAAAAAAACAGAAATTTCATCGCGAGTAATTTTAGCACTTTTTGATATCGGGTGCTTCTCATTATAACTGTGAAGCTTAGTAAAAGAACTTACGAATTTAATTGTAGTTTTATTCCATCAATTTTTTCGAAAGTTGTAGGACCTACTAACCAAATATTTCGCTTGGATTACTTTAGTGAGGTCATGATGGCGGGAAAGAAAGCATAGTAGTGCATGTTTTAAAAAACGTTCAATTCATTATTGTTAAATTTGTAAGAGCTTAAAACTTACCAGTGGCGTAGAAACCTCTGGTAATTACGCAACAATTACCTTTCAAAAATAATTTAGAGGGGTAATTTACATCAATATTCTCCCCCCCCCAATTGTAATGAACAATTGAAAAAAAAACTAAATTCAATCAGTGTTCATTAATTCAAATTTAAAAACAAATCCAACTAAATTGAAACTATTTGTAAAGATTATGTAAATGGTCTAAAAAGAAGATCATCTTGAATGTTACCCTCCTAAAAAAATGATTTTACGCCACTGAAATTTACTTCCTCGATTTCGGTGATATTTTTTTCATTTTTATGGACAAAGAAACATGAAAAAATCTCCGTATAAACAAAAATAACGTTCGGTATTTAAATGTGCTACATTCAAGGAGCAAATAGTTATTGATAGGCTATCTAATAGTTTTCAATTCATAGAATTTTATTACCTAATGCGCTACAACCTTAACAGGACTTTTCTTAAGTTATATACAGCACACCTACTATACCTAACAGATGGTGGCAGAACGGCGACATTCGAAGATAAAGATAACATGTTTACATGCAAATGTTCTCAATATTCAACCCAGAACCGCCACCCCTCCTAAATACTTTTTTTTACCTGAAATTTTTTCTGCGGTGTTTTTTAAGTAAAAGGAATGTTTCTAGGGGTAAGACATCGAAGTTTCAAACTTCCAATTTTTTGCATAGGTATCTGCGATTTACGAAAAAATTAGGAAAAAAAGTGAAAATCTAAAATATTAAAACACCTTCAAATATTTATTTATGATGAAATTTTGGTTCTTTAATTTCTATTTTTATAGTGATTTGGACAGTGTAAATGTTCTATTGAGAAAGTTGCAGGCGAACGAAGTACTATGTTCGAACCAATGCATACTTTGCTGAGCTTGTAATTAAAAACTGTAGTTATTACATTCTACCTCATTTGCAAAGAAGAGACCGTGGGAAGGTGGGGTCTTCATATCTTTGCGTTTCAGACCATTTGTGATGATGATATATGGCGAATATATCCATATGGTTTTGGGTTGTGGTATCCGGAAATGTGGGCCATGCACGGGTTATTTTTACATACAAAGTGAGTCAAGGAAAAGTTAGTCATGATCGAATTGTCTATGAGTATATTTTATTATTATATTTAGTGAACCATCCAATCCAATACACGAGAAAAGTAAAACTTGTTTTGTTAGGAATGTTGAAGATTAGAATATAGGTATGATATATTGGTATTAATCTGAATGTATCATAAATAGCGAATCATCAAAATTTGAGAAAGGCAAGTGCCTCAAGTCGTTGAAATTTGATAAATATGACTAATATATGATTCCTCTCGGTTTACAAAACTTAAATTGAATTTTTCGAAGGAGTCGGAACGAGTGAGTTTACAGCTTCGATACTGAGCATGGCCATGAACATGAAAAGGTTTACAACATTATTTGCAAATATGAAAATGTCCCAATTAAACTCAGCTCTAGAAATGCAGTATGGCTGCTCATTTTTTTTCTATATATCTGAAGAAATTTTTCAACTTACGCACATTACCTAAACCTATATAGATATGTTCACTTATTCCTATGTATTTACAAATTACTCATATATGAATTCACCATTGCGTTGATTAGAAATGCATACAATGTTGGGTGATTTGGTAGAAATAAGATTAATACGGTATTTCTAAGTCACCTAATGAAACAGTATAATAATTTGGCTCTTTTACATTGACTAATATCTGCTGGTACCAACAGACAATTCGAACAAATATTCAAAGAAAATACCTAGCATGTAAGTATACATAGCACATATGAAGTATACATATATCTACTTATTATATTATTAATAACTTTCAAAAACTGATTACTAACCAGGTTTTGGTGAATTTGTTGAAGTAAACGATTTAGATCCATTCACAGATGGGAAAGACTAGAATCAAAATGAAAGTAATAGTGATAAAAATATTAACAATACGATTTTATAGATCAGCTACAATTGATGATACATATATGATTTTTTTACCTGACTTGGTGGTACAGGAGATGATACATGAGTAGGACTTTGCCTGGGAGGCTAAAAAAAATATAAAACTTGAAGGATGCAAAATTTAGGTACGTATTCAACAATTAATAAAACTAGATAAATTTATGAGCTATAATGTAAAGGTTTTACTCTCTAATATTAATTAAGGTTTTATCAAATTCACCACTATATTAAGTACCTACGCTATTTTGATAAACAACACATTCATCACTAAAAAAAGGAAGGCGATAATTCTTCGTTTGATTTGCAAAATATATATATATATTATATATATATTTAAAATAATATGAAGTACAAGAATCTAATGACAAAACCGCAGCATTCTTTATTACTTATCCATGATATTAGACACGTCATTTAGTAATAAATTAATGATCAACGACTTTATAAATAATCTAAAAACTGATTTCTACTTAGGGTAGCAGGAAGTAAGGATAACATATTCAAGTACTGTCACACGTCTATTCAAATAAAGAAGCTCGAATACTTACATGGAATGGAACAGGTGCTAAAGTTGGCTGAGGTGATAAAGGAGCTGAGGTAGTAGAATTTGATAACGCTGAAGAAATTATTTTTGTTGCACTAGTTTGTGACCTGTCGAAGAGTTTACTCATTATTATTAGGTAATTACGGGCACATAGCTGCGGAAAATTAAATTTCAAAGTAAAGCATATTCTCTTACGGTAAAATGGTTAATGGTTCTAAATTCGGTGCAGGTGGATTTTGTCTCGCTATCATTTTAGCGTGTATATCACAGTATAGTTTATTATTGATGCTGTAGTATCCGACATTCTTCAAAGATGTGCCACAAGTTGCACATTTGAAACATTCCACATGTAAATTTTTGTCCTTTATCCGCACAAAAACGCCCCTAATAAGGTTACATAAATTTTTAAACTTATATTAGTCATGCATGTCAAAAAAAAAAAAGATTTTATATGTAATGTGATTACGATCTTAACCTTAATATTTTCTTTCATTACGTCAGCTAATGTTTTTATTTATTTATTGACAACAAAATATCCAAAAACATAAAGAAAATAAATAAATTCACTTGAAGTGTAAGATTTTAATGAAATTTTCCGTAATAAATCAAACAATTCGAAATCATTAAATCATCATTACCTACCCGCTTGACAATAAATTTATATCTATTAATGTCATATGGATACTTGCATATACCACGCGTCCGATTGAACTCCATACAGACACAGCCCCAAATTCCCTTCAAATCAACAACCAACTAGATATAGCATGTTGGTAACACTAATTCTACTTTCACAAACAATCACAATGCATTTATAGCCAGCGATGAAATACGAAAGTATTTTGAAGTATTTTAAAAGGGGATTGGCTACTTTGCCTATATGGGGGGTTCAATCGCACGCACGGTATGTTCAAAATGTCTTACTTTTAATATCGTGTCGATACTGAATCGATTTTGTACCGTTTGAATGTTTGTAGGATGTCGATACGATATCTATATGCCTTTGATTCGATATTAAGCTTATTAATCATGAATATGTCAAGTGAGTATAGCAAATGAATGATATTACTCATTAGCATACCTACATTATGATTTACATCTGTATCGAAGTAGGCACAAGTGGTTGGCTAAAAACCGAATAACAAATAAAAACTTTTCATGTACAATAACTACAACATGAAATATGAACAGGTGTTTATAATTTTTATAATAGACCATGCGTAGGTATCGTTATGATAATTAGGTAGGTATGTAAATCGCACAGGTTGAAGTTGTATCGAATTAAACAACAAAATTTGGTGTAAGTAATAATTTTTCAGAAACCTTGACTTGGCAACATACTCCTTATGCCTCACAATTTATATTATACCGTGTGATCTATCGAATCCCGAACACTGGATGCTGGTAACACTGTTCACAGTGAAAAGTAATGAGCAAAAAAAGAAATTATTGAAAATTAACTTTTTGTGCTCAGGGTTCGATATGGGTCGTGTGGTATAATTATGTATATGTACTTGAAAAGTATACCACATACATTTAATATGATTTGTATGATACATAACCATTTAAAAAAAGGAATAATTAGATACTTTGGTAAGTAACCACTAATCATCCACTTTCTACTCGTAGTATGTGTTCGCTTCCAGTACGATCTAAGATATGTAATGTATATTTACATCTACATAATATGGATAGCATGCAAGAAAATGAAATGAGGAAGTAAATGAGATAACAAACAACGCATGCCAGAAAAATAATTGAGGAAGCAAATGAGATAACAGACAACGCAAGAATAAAAACGAAAAAAACTTCAAAAATGCGAATTAAAACAGACACTAAACAAACGCAACATTACAAGCTTAATACACGTACACTCTTTCAGGTAAAATAATAAATTAATAATTATCCAATCAAGAAGTCTACCTATATGTCTATCCATTATTCATCATAGTGCCCGAATAAGAAAAAATATTAAGGATTTATCATCCTTTAAAAATGGTTAAAATTTAGTAAGGTATTTATTACAGCGAACTCACACAACATTTTGTCGGCATTCCGAACAGTTCGGATTATCTGCCGTAGATGACGGTGAATTTGGAAGCGGCGAATTAGTATTAGATCTTGCATGTGGTAACATATTCGCAATGGGGGTTTGTGGTCTAGAAGAGGTGCTTTGACCCCCAATAGCATGGCTCGAAGTAGCAAAATAACTGGCGCTTGAAGGTCGCTCTGTATAACATTTAATTATAATAAGCAGCTTAGTCTTGTAATTTTTTTCAGCTGTAATAGCGTACATTAAACAAACACACGTATTGTGGGCAATGAAGGCTCTAGCTTTTATCAACAAGGATGCAAAATCTATGCGTAATGCATATCTCCTTGTCATTAATTTTACGGACCGAAATTATCATTCAAAAAATCGATCCGTGTGTATGAGCAAGAACAAAAAAGAACTTGAGAGTTTTCCTTCAAACTGACATATTTTTTACATAAAATTTCACATTAATAAATTAAAAAAATGTATCCATTTTCTTGATATAATCATAATTTTTAATCAATTACAACGAATACAACGTATTTTTTCTCATAGACTTTTTCTTTACCAAACGATGTGGAGAACTGGGACGTATAATGAAAGAATAGAAAATTTTTAAGAAGTACTTATGTGTTATTTCTTTATGATGGTTTCAGAAACTTTTCTTCAAAAACTTGTATATTATGTATCTAGCTATAATACTTAATAGGTATTAAGATGACCTTTTCTCATATTTTCAATATTTAATATAAAAATCAAAAAGCATCCGCTAGAGCCACCAATGGAAATAAAAACTCTAGCCGCTTAAGCACAAAAAATAAAAATGCCTTTTGTTAAAATTGTCACGCATGATGCTTGCACCACCTAGTTGAACCTGAATCTGAATTGCTGTATATGTTGCCGTCCATTACTTTCCAGCATTAATTTTGGATATTAGTCATCACAAGGGATGGGAATTTGTCAAAATAGAAGGTTGAAAAAAAAAGTTAAGAAATACAGCTGCGAATTTTTTCTGCTTTCACTGAGCTAAAATGATCGGAAAAGGAGGGAGCTGCATAAATAGTTATCATTTTCTTTTTTAACCCTCTAATGGCACACATAAAAGTAATTTAAATTGGAAAATAAAAATTGTGCTGAGTCACTCAAGAAATTGAAATATAATATGTTATTGTGCTCGCTGTAATGCAGAATTTCATTACAAAAAAATTGCATAATATCAAAATTGAAGGGGCAGCATACATAGGAGAAGAATAGAACAATTTTTGAAAATTTCTAGCTCCTTCAATATTGAAGATAGGCAATTTGTTCTTCTATGTTCTTTTCTTGCAAATCGTTCGAACTACAACATAGCATGGTTTTATTTTCAATTTTTGCGACCTGAAAAATGCAATGAATAATTTACATAAAAATTCAGAAGTAAATACCCCTTCAAAAATTGATGTATGCAACTGACACAGATTCCCAAACTGAAGAAATTGTGGCAACGTTCAACTATGAAGGGTGCACAGGCATGAGCAGCCGGTTACGCTGAAGCGCAGCGAGTTTGTATTACCGATGGGTGAAATTCACCCATGTGTGCCAATTAAGGGTTAACCTTGAACAATTTCCTTTATTACTTATGATGTTATGCATTATAGCACAAAAAATAATAAAAAATGGTATTACTTAATCACTATAACATTGCTAAATCAACTTTTGAGTTTCGAATGAATTCGAGAGTGAGGAGTAATGTATTTTAAACGGATTTTATAGATCAAATCAAATGCCCCTTAGTTCGAAAAATACTAAAAATTATATAACATTTTGAGAAACTTGTGTAATTTCTTGAAAATGACAGACCCACATAGCGTTTTGAAGTTTTATAAATTAATTAAGAAAAATCTAAAAAATTTCGGTAAAGTATTCGTACTAGGGTACCTCCACTAGATAACAAATTTCAAGTTAATACGTTAAAATTAGCATGAGACAGAATTTCCACCATACAATTCATGTGTTTCTAAGTAACAGTTCCCAAGGGTGATATGAAAAATGACTTACTGGTTTAAAAATCATAACTAAGTTGCAAATGCTAATCGAAAAATATTATGAAAATTCCAGCCAAGAGCATTTTCACCAAGCTTAATGGGCTAGAGCATGCTAGAGACTATGTATAAGGTAGCACATAGAAGAAAAATTCTGTTAAATTGATCACATTTCATTACCTATGTTCAACTGTTTAGCTTTTATCTATGAGTATGCGTACATTATTATACATCGTAGTAGTTTATAAAACAGACACAATAGATGTTAATATTTTCCTCTTCACAATAAAAAGCGTATTTCGATATGAAGCTGAAGCTAGTAACATAATTAATAGCGAAATAGTTATACAGAAGAGTCCATTAGGTCATCGAAAGAAACCCTAGATTAAAATTGTGATTTTTGATTCGACCTTTATGTACGCTCCTTCATACTTTTTAATACACAGAAGAAGGACGATACGAAGCTGCTGTACGCCACAGAGAAAACTTTTTCAGCAAAAATGCCGACAAAACACTAGCTTCAGATTTCTACTTACACAATGAGTCTTTCGCAATCAGCGCAAATATTTTGTCCTGGGGTTAATGAAGTAGGCGTAGATGTTGGAGATTTAGGTTGCGGAGCGGATACATGGCGTAACCCTGATACAGGTGGACTTATAGTCCCATTTTGTGTAGCATCTGTATTTTATATTTTTATTAGTGAAAACAATTTTCACGTATTTGTAATCCGTAAAAATTTCCCTAATGTTCCACGATATCTATTTCATACCTATAGATAAGAACATGAAAAACGACAACAATTTAACGCTTACCTGGTTCGGGCGATTTTGGCTCTTTTTCTGCTTCTAAAACCATTTTAAAAACTTCGCTACTTTCGGCGTTGTAATTTTTTTCATTTTTTTTGAAATTTACGCTGGAAATATTGAACTATAAATTTTACTTTTCCATTCTATAACTCTACCGGTATTTAGCTATTTACTAACCCTAGAACGCCGGTAGCTAAAACTTCGGCTTGAGCAGACAATGTTTCGGCAATAGATTCATCGCTGTATATACCAACTGGTGTATTGTACTGTTTATTGACTATTGCCTTTACCGGACTATTTTCATTCACATAACCACCGTTTTGCTGCTAACAAATGAAAGCTTTTGGATATTAAATAAGCTCAATATAAATTTCAAGCTTACTGAAGAGCTACTCTAACACTAACTTGAGGAGAGAAAGGTTTAGAACTAGAATTAAAACCAGCAGGGATACGCGGCGATTGTCTGTTTGTAGCTGCTAATGATGTTTTGGTTACGGGTGATGGTGATGCCGATTTGTACGGATTGGGAGACGGTACTGTGCCGACAGGTGAAACAGATGGTTTCCACGTTGAAGTACCTCCGCTGTGTGAACAAATGCGCAATATGTACAGCACATATATTGAGAGAACGATGATTAATGTACATGTGTAATTTTCTTGAATTATGAAATGACGAAAAATGTTTTACTGGAGTTCATTAAATGGGTATACCTACCCTGAACGTTTTAAATTTTAATTTCAACTAACATAAATCATTAAAGAGAATAAATTCCATTTTGACATTAAATACTAATTGGTAATATTTGCCAATAAGGAGGCTAAAAATTAACTTTTACCAAAAAAGAAAAAAAAAAAACATATCGTGAAGCGTCTATGTTGTAACGCATTCAGTTATACAGGTACTTCAAAATTTCTAAATGTTTGCGACATGCTTAATTAGCACGTAATCACCGTAGATATGTTTATAAATGTACGTAAATATATTACCGTTGCACGGTGATTTCGACGTTATTTCCGGCACGAACTATAGTATCTTGGGCGTCTTTATGCCTTACATCAGCAACTTCTTTGCCATTGACTCGAATGACAGCATCTCCAACTTGCAGACCAGCTTTTTCAGCCAAACTGCCAACATTCACCTGTAAAATATATCAATTATGAGTAATCAAACATGCAGTGACGCAACTAGAACTTTTTTTTGGAGGGGACTAAAAAAAGGAGGCTCGAACTTCAGTTGATACCACCTATTTTCATGAAGTGTAAAAATTTTTTGAAAAAATTGCAAAATGAATTGTATCACAGATTAATCATAGATAGATACCCCACCCCCACCCCACCCACCGTATATACGAATTTATCACTAATAAATAGTGAAAAAGAACCCAGAAAGTTGTTTTTTTTTTATTAATATCTAGGATAAAAATTGACCTTTCTGGTGTACTTGTCGTTACCGAAATTCAAATCTACGACAACACCCAAGATAGAACGACTAAATTTTTTCCCCGCAATTTACGTATATTTGTTCAATACTTGATTTTTGAAATGTTGAAGAATTTTTTTGGGGGGGCTTTAGTCCGCTAGCCTCTCCTAGACTGCGCCACTGCAGACATGAGTTCCATATGAAGGTTTAAAAAGACTATGTTTGAACGTATTACGGTAAAAGGGTGGGCCCTTGAATTTCGTTTTTTTCGAAAATTGGAGGGTACAGGATTATAATAGTTGCAAAATGATCTCAAAAAGAAATCATAAGAATTTCCTACTTTTAACCCATTTCTTAAATTCTCCTAATTGAGTTCAAAGTTGCCAAAGAACTGAAAGTAGAAAAAAAATTAATTTTAGGGCAATTCAACAATTTTTCACGTCCAAAAGACATATCTGATCATTCGAAGAGCGAAGCAGTTTAAATTTTTAATTTTTTCCAAATTTAGATGAACTAATCTTATCTCAATTTTTTGAAAAAAAATCGGTTATTTACAAGAATCGATGTGCAAATAGGTACTTTAAATAGTTTGCTTACGAAGTACGAATTTAATTTATAGGCTTTAGATTGCGGATGTTGCATAAAAAATAAATTCACTTAAAACCTAATGGAAATAAAAGACGGGAACATTAAACTTACATAATCGTTAAAATTTTGAAAATTGGTTGAATAGGTCGCGAGAAATAATTTCTTACATTTTGTTTGCAGCGAAAACGGTACTCCGTTGCGCACCCTTTAGTTGTGACGCCATAACATTGGAACGCGCGCGTTGATCTTATAGAGATGAACATGGAGAAGCTTTTCTCACGTTTATTGCGCCTAAACGGCGCGATTTACGTTATAGGTGATAAGGACGTTTTTTTTAGATTAAACTATGAGCTTTTCGATGGTATAATAATTTTTTCAATTTAATGAATTAGAAGCAAGATACGGTTTCGTTAAGTTGGTAATAAAATTAGTTCTCATTAAGGGGGGTTCAGTTTTTGCAAAACGTGGAAAGAAGGAGGGATCGGGGAAAAATTGTTGATATGTTATTACATAGGGTATGAAATGCGCTTCATTTTCTTCAGTGCAAACACCATTCTGGCTTTTCTCCTTCCATAGATATATTAATGCAAAGTTTGAAAAAAGTTGAAAAAACGCAAAATCACGCTATTTTCAAACTTTAGACTAAAATATTTCAAAAACTAAAAATGCTACAAAAATGTTTTTAGCGAACGAAATGTAGTACTTATTAAGGGCTTTTACGTTTCAACATAAAGAAAAGATATAATTATAGCGATATAAATTAACGCAATATTATTTTATTTCCAAGTGTAACACTTTAAGGGCCTATTTTTGTAATTTTTTGAAGGAATACAACTGTTCATTGGCTGAAAAGGTTCATAGCAGCTCTAACTTGCTGAAACTTGATTTTTATTTTCCCCACCATAAGCCAGGTATTCAGCATTTTATTTCTCTGCCTATAATCCTCCATCTTCACTATGTTGCCAGCATATTTCCATTTTAAATCTCCTCGCTGTGAAAATCGCACTATGGCTCTATGACACTCTCTACTTTCAAGAAGGTTATTGTAACATTGGACATATATTTGCAATCTCTTTTTTTCACAATTTAATTACTAAATATTTCTTCCAAAGCGAGTGAATATAATTTTGGGTGAACGAAGAGAGCTCCAACTGTTTCACTGCTTTTCTTATGCATCGAAATATTTCTCTCTATCATCGGTGATTATCCTGACTTTACTTTCGAGTACATTTCTTTGTTATCTTGACAAATGTTAGATAAACATCTTGGTGGGCGAGTGCAATTAACAATTCCATCCCTTCTAGAATTGTTCTAACTCACAAAAAATTAAATTTCCAAAATTTAAGCTCAATGAAAGTGAGAAGTTTCCCTATTTAAATGACATCGAGAAAGAGTTCAAAAACATTTTTAAGTAACGAATAAAAACCCGCCAGCTGTCTATAAATATAAAAACTTCAGAAATCATAAATGATTTTCGATTTAAGTTATCTGTTAGGTGAACTTTTTAATAACGTATATCGATAAAATGAAAAAAATATATATATTTCCCTCATTTAAAACAAGGAGTAAACTTGGAGCAGGTTTTGAAAGTCTAGAGAAATTTAAAAAAATTTTCATAAAAATTTCTACATATCTTAATGTTTTTAGAAGATGAATTTTTTCACATCTATTCTTAAGGGTTCACTCTAGGTCCTTATTCCCTATTGTGATGATAAATGCGTATTAAATGAATATAGATTTCACAAAAAGTAATAATAGTAAAATATATTCACACGTAAAAGAATGCAAACTTGACTGATATAGATTTCCAAAACGTAACTTAATATACTTGAATAGTTACGTATTAATAAATAACTTTAATAAACAAATTAAGGATATACCGGATGATGATTTCCATTTATGCGAAATGTGACGGGTGCATACTTTGAAAGAACATTAAACGATAGAAAGAAAGGATAATCAAGGGTAAATTTGTTAGTGAGAAAGAGAAAAGAAAATTATTTGGCAAACGTTTTTGGCATTTAATACTTCAACATCGCGCGGTACCCAATGTATAACCCAAATTTACGTACTAAATTTAGTGTAGCGCAATAGCCGATAATTCGCATCGCGGCGCTAATGTAAATGAAACGATTTAAAAATTAGTTCGATCGATGAATTTCAATCAGTGTAATTTTGGTTCAAACGCGCTATTGTGGTGGTAAACCACTTCTCAACAGTTTAATAAAGAATAGGCTTTTTATGCATTGAAATAAAAATCTATGCCTTGATTTAGCGTGTCTATTTAATACGTACTTAATCCCAATTTACGTATCTGTATCCATTCAAATTGGAATGAATGAAACTATGAGTGACTGCTTAATTATTGAAAATAGAAAATGAGAACTTACAAGCATATCAACAAAAATCACTTTCCATACTTTAATAATTTTTTTTTTAGGTCATCAAATAGGAAATAAACTTTCCTCACTACTTCTCAACTGGGCTTCCCAAAAAAAATATACAGTTCTAGCTATTAGTCATGAATATGTCATAATGGATAGTACGTAGTTATAGGAACTTATGTATAGATACGTACAAAATCGAAGCATACATAACGTATATAAGCATATAAACTATTCGAAATGACAATTTAAAAAATACTCATACGTCAGTCGTTACAAATCATATATGTAAGCTACTGTGATTCATGCGCTAGATTGACTAATGAATACGAATTCGCGTTGCACTTCCGTTTTCCAAGAAATGCTTCAACAAGCAAATAATTTTCTAAGCGGACAAATATATAGGTCTGCGCTAGGATGATGACAGGTAATATACGAATAGATACGTAATAAGTGAGCATTTTATCAAAGTTTGAAAATTAATATATAAATTTCACAAAGCATATGTATTTACTTATAAAGTCACCAACATTAAACCCCTAACGCTACACAATTCGCTATATTATTTTGCTTATTTTTGGCATCACTGAACCCTGCTGACTCTTCGATGAAAATAACTTCGCTATTATTTCAACGGTACAGATGTGGAGTAAAACAGACAACATACATTCGCATAGTTTACGAAGGCTGCGGTATATTTTTTGATTCAATGTTGTAAGTTTGACTACAAGAGATATCACGCGCGCTTCTATCCTTTATGTTTTCATTCAAATAATAAGGGTTTTTTCATTCCAGTCTAAAAAAAACTATGCGATATCAACATTTTACTGAACTGCATATACCTAAAGAAAATTCGTGAGAAACGCAGAACTTCTGTCACATACCTCATTCCTGAGGCGTACACACAGTGGTAGTATAATACACCCTCCTTATAGGAAGTTGGTGTATTTCCCTGTTGAATATCATCCTAGCTAGAAATTTATCATATTTGAGAGAGACATCTCTGCCTAACGGGCAATCATTGCTATCTTTTAAACCTTATGCTTTTTCTGAATCTAATGTCAAGATAGATGCCTCTAAATTGCAAGAATTACATACCCTCAATTGAGGTAACGAGATGAGATTTATTTACTTAAATTTATCTCCTGCTGTTTCCATCGTAAATTAAATCTAACATGATTTCTACTATCAAGCGGTAAATTCTTCGAATGAAATATGATCATGCGCTTCATTGTAAGTAGGTACCTATAGCGCAGCCTACAAATGTAATGTATTTTACTTTTTAGCAATCTGAAAAATATCTAGGTTATTTATGTAGGTACAGAAAATACAGGTAATTAAGTTACAGAAATATCAAAAAAAGGTTATACAGCACATGCAGTATATCTATGGAAAGATATTATTTTGTACTTCGACTTGAAAACATAAAAAAACTAACAGTGAGTAAATATAATATATATATAGATACATATATTCGACAACACAATCAAAACACTTTATTTATTAGTCATGAGTAACTGTAAAATTCCATTTGTTGAACTATACGTTCGTTTATATATGATAAAAAAAAAAAATAAAATAAAACTTTCACTGCGACAAGATAGGGGAATGTATTATCATAATATATGTTCGTTTCTTTCATGGGCAAAATGAAAAGTGAGAAATTGTGAGGGTGAAAAAGTAAAAAGAAACACATACATAAGATACGATTATGATTTATTAATTTTCGATAATGCGTAGAAATGATTAGGTACCCATCAGCAATTATTTACAATTAAAAGTAGGTATTTATGAAATTCAACAATAATTATATCGAGCGACTCATAATGAATCATTATCACTAAAAGAAAAAAATATAATATATAATAGGTACTTCGACTGACGAATTGAAATTTAAATTTAGGCATAGTAATGACTCTAATTCAATGAAAGCAATAACTTGTAGTTATAACTGTATGTTTAATAATTAAATTAAAAAAATTCACGTTCACTTTCGTTTTGAAATGTCATAGATATACCGTGTGTCCAAGTGATTCCCACAATCAGCAAAAAATCTCAGTTCGTTGATAACATAATAAAAGTTGAACTAATATTTCTAAATTAGAAATCTTTTTAAAATTACTTTAATGAATTTTAAGGCTGATGAATTCATTTCAACAGCATTACAATTTCTTTGCATTTGAAAAACTCAATTTCAAATAACTGGTAAAGAGATTTTTTCGCTGATTGTACCCGAATCACTTGGACGCACGGTATAATAATAGTTATCATTTAATACAACGGTATGTTTTTTAGTCAAGATAAAAAATTCACGCATATGGTGTTCCTAATTACCTACCTACACATGATATAACACATGTAGGGCAGGTAAAGTATAATATCTATCAAAATTTCGACGAATGTTAAAGCTACTCTCCAATTATCCAAGTATGTAAATAATTATAATAATAAGAGATTATAACAGATTATCCTAGGTACTCACTTTCTGAATCAAAAGCGGCGTACCAAAATCTTTTCCGCCTTGGAGTCGAAAACCCCAAGAATTTGAAGGATCACTTCTTGTTAACCTAAGAGTAAGCAATTGCGCCATTTAATAGTAATATAACGTAGCCAATTGTGTTACACTTGTTTTTTAAATCGCACTTTTCGATACTTAAACACACGAAAATTTAGCGTCCACGTACACAGCAAAATTTGAATCAAAAGCAAAACACGAAAATTACTTGAAAACTGCTTGTTTATTGCAGAAAAGTACATTTAGCGTTAAACATTTGAAAAAGTGTTATCATTATATTCTCCCACGCTGTGAGAAGTTATTTTTGATTTCTTTAACACCATACACAGTGTAATATATGCGTAATACTTGTAATAAATTGTCTGCGCATATCTTCTTACACTAATTTTAAAATTTTACGAGTCTACATCAGCAGTTATTTCCCGCCACAATAGCGAAGGTTTCACAGATAAAGAATTTGAAATGAGTTTTCTGTTTTGCTTTCTGCTATTCTGCCATTTCTTTTTTCGGCACATTGCGTACTCTGTAATGCTTCTAGGTATACTACGATAATTCTTTCGTGCCTTCGTGCTTAGGTGCTTACTCACATTTTGTTAAAATGAAAGAGATTTTGGTATTCCTCGAAGGCGAACAGGATTTTGAATTGGATTTTAAATATTGTGCCAAGTACACACACTCACACAGATGGCTATGACAACTTGGAATTTTTTACAACAGAGGAAGAGGAATGATTTCCTTACCTTCGCCATCGCCAAACAGAACGAGAACGGGAAAATACTTGAATGGTATGCTCATGCGCGAGTTTCAGTTCTTATCAGTAAGCAGTAATCAATTCCCAAAAATATAAATAAAACTCAAGTTTGATCCTTTGAGTATGAAAAGGTTTGATCATAAAGTATAAATGAAGATTGTTTGAGTAGTAAAAGTATACGAAGTTATCATTGTTTTGAAAAATGTCCGAAATAAATGCTCAAGAAAGTGCAGAAGATGAAATTGATGGGGAAATTTCTGATTCTCCAAAAAAAGGTATCTTTATACTCTTTTCATTTTGTAAAATGAAACACCAATCTTCGTTTTTATTCGCATGCAAGCAATAGTTTGGAATACTTTTAATTAAATGAAATATGATCATCGACTCTTTTCAGGACCTACACTATCGACCAGTACTAGTAGCTTCGAACCTTTAGACCCTCATGATCCTAATTTAAGTCATTTAGCAAATACGCTGTTCGAAAAGACCTCTGAGTACCTATTAATGGAATTGAATTCTACTCAGGTATTTTACTTGTTACCATCAATATAAAAATATAACAAAACATTTTGTTTTTATCATGTCATGTTTTTATTGTCAGGAAGACTACGAGTTACTAACCAATATGAATAATATCACCGCCACAAAGTATTCAGATATGAGACAGCTAGCTAATAAGGTGTCCGAACAAGTCAAAGATTTGAATAATAAATGTAAGTTTGTATAACAAATCGAATTTATTAAACGTTTCAAGGTATTTTCAACTTAGTGTAATTGTTTTCGATTCTAGACAGAAAATTGTTACCGTTATTAGATATAATAACACAGCTACAAAATAATATCTCAAAGTTAGAAGAAGCTGCATATAAATTGGACGCCTATACCAAAAAATTAGAAGAAAAGTATAAACTTTTGGAGAAAAGGTATAATACAGCAGTTAATTGATATTTATTTTTTTATGTTTTATACTTATTTTTTTATATTTTATGTAAATAAAAATTGGCATCTTGAGGATTAACTCGAAGTTGGAAATTATTTCAATGCGTCTACATTTGAGATATTTCAGATTCATTGCCATTTTTACTGCTTCGATCTTCATTCTGTAATATCATTTCATGGAATTGGTGCTTAGAGGATGATTTAATTTTTTCGTTGATAACTTTTACTATACCATACATTTCTAACTTACAGAATTTGTGCTCTTAGCAGCTAAATTAGCACAATAGAAATGTCTGGAACTTATCTGAAAAAAAAAAAATGATAAAAAGTTTAGTAATCATAATATATAGCATTAATACAGCGTAGATCATGATGAAAAAATTATAAATTTCCAATTTCTAATCATAATTAGCTTACCGGGGATTGATAATAATCTTGCAATGAAGGAATTGTATCTCTTTCGGTCAAACCTGTTCTTTGCGATTCGATATTATGTATCAGTTTATATACAGCCGAATTGGATAAGTCGAATTTCGGAGGCTCGTATTTGCGGAAATTTACTCTAAACATGAGTAATTTCACATCAATTAAAACAAAACACGTTTATTAAATATTGCTAGTAGTGGTCTACTTGAATAAAAATAGCAAATTTAAGAAACTTACCCCACAGTAGAACCTACTAATACTTCTGCTTGTGAAATGAGCGTTTCAGCGATGAATTCTTCGTTATAAGCATCTTTTGGTTTTCTCCAAATTCTTCCTCCAGGCAGTACAACAGGTCTAGGTAAAGGAGTCAAGGGACAGGTGGGTCGTCGTTTTTGAATTGTTTCCTCCTAAAATACTAATGTAGTTAATACTCACCAGAGTGGGATTTGGCTTTTTTGAATTTTTTCTTACTTTTTCAGTAAAGGATACATCTTTCTTTTCTTCTTGTGTTCGTTCATCTTGAATATTTTCTGAATCATCACTTTTTATCGAGTCTATGTTCATAATTTTATATTCATCGTTTTGTTTTTCCCATTCATACTTCTCTTGATCATCCATCATACCCTCATTCGTACTTTCATCGCAATTCTCAATAAATTTCGCCTTTTCTTCCTCATGACGTTCTTCTATCAATGCTTCACAGTCGTGGGATTCGTGAACGGTTGTTTCCGAATCCACGGCATGCGCATCATCATCAGAAGTTTTCACATCCTAAAAAAAAAGAAAATTTTTGAGCTAATTTCTTATTCTTTCTACGCTTGAAAAATTACGAAACATGTGAGATAACCTGTGTTTTATTTTCTTTTAATTGCATCAATTGATCAATTTGAACTTGAAGTTCTCCTAGTTGCAACTGTATCATGGAAGGTAACTGTTTCAGGGAATTTAATGCATTTTTTATAAGAGCTAGTTGATTTTCGAACTCGTTCTCCGATACATTTATTTTATTGTTTTCTATATTCAGCTGATTATTCTAGAATAACAGGTAACATCATCATGCTTACATGCCAATCTCACATCATATAGGTATTTGTTTATTTCATCTCTTTGTTTCAAAATAAGAGAGAGGTTACGAAAAAAACATACCAATCGCCAACCTAATTTTTTTATTTTTGCAAAAATGGTGTTTTCTTACCTTGTTTTGAGTATTTGTGAACTCTTCTGGATTATTTGGATTATCAGTATCATATTTTTTTTCACTTTGATTTTCTTTTTCGTGATTTACCCTGTCATGTGTATTTTGACTCTCCTTCGTAATATTGGATTCATTTTGTTCATCTTCATTGGGTTCGGTTGTGTTTTCTAAAATAAATACCTCAGGTTCATCCTTCGCTGCGTCATTTGTAACTTCTTGATTACTTTCCGTGGTTTCATTGCTATTTTCTCTTTTAGCTAACTAAATAAATAAATTTCAATACTTGAAATAAGGTATAGTGGGAAAAAAATTACATAAATTAATAATGCGTAAAAATAATTCGTTTAATAAAATTAGTCAAAGGGTTACACTAACATTTTCTTTAGGCGATTCGGATTTCGACTTGGGCTGAAGAATAGGCCTATCTGGAGGAGCTAAAAATGTTGAAAATCGTTTATTGGGCATTTTCTCGAGCTGTTCTTTTTCTGAAAGCTCTTTGTGAACTTGTTCTTCTTGTAAAACCTTGATCACATATAAAATCGAAAATTTTGATAGAAAATCAATAACTACAATATATTGTCAAAGTTATTAGTTGTTTATTAACTTACTTGAAAAACTGCTGAATCTTTTATAAATTCGCATTTTGGAATAAATCTTTTGAAATTAACTCTAACGTAGAACAAATAAAAATTGTATTTATTATTTTATAGTCAAGTTGAAAATTTTACCTTCATGAATTTAATATAAAAATGAAAAACAATTTTAAAACGAGTTAGAAGTTATGAAAATGAATAGCTTTCAATGTTATATAAGCTGTGAAAAATTGAAAGCAAATAGGAGAGTTGACTGATATACCCTATAACATTTTTTCCTTTCTCTTCTATTACTTCTGCATTCTCCAGTAACATTTGATTGATTTCTTCTTCGGTGGGTTCGTGAAATTCTGCCGTTTCATCATCGCTTTGATCTGCACGTGTAAAAAATTTTGAAACTAATCAATTTTTGGAAATGTTTTCATAAATAGTAAAAATATAAGATTAACCTAGTAGTTCGAAAGAATCGTCTTCATATAGCGAGTAAACACTCTCTGTTGAAATGAGTGATGAAGAGGTTTTCTTTTCTGAATTACTAATTAATGACGTGGACATCTAAGATATATCGTTCGTTAATAAAGAAGAAATTCATTTTTCATTCGATTTCATTCCTTTATAAAATGTAAACTCACCATTTCACGTACAGGTGTAAGGGCAGGAGTAATTATTGGACTGCTTCCTCTTGAAATGGTAAAAAAAACGTAATTGATTAGTTAGTCCAATTCACATGAATACTTTCACCTAAAATATTTCTATAGGTACCTACTGCCTCTCAATAGTTTACCTCAACACAATTAATTTTAAAAAATTTCCTCCTTCGGCTATGAACCGTTGTGCTTCGTTGTGGCATAGATTACTTGTTTTTTCGTTATTAATTTCAACGATTATATCGCCTACTCTTAATCCTCTTTTTTCTGCGATACTTTGACCAGTTATCTGAGCAAATGAATTTCATGAAAAAAAAACCTCAACATTTATATGCAACATGTAAAACATGAAAGGCCTACTCTAACTACTGTTAGTGGACCATTGAAATCTCTCCCTCCTGTTAATCTAAATCCCCATGGTGAGGTATGATCATCCCGCATCAATAATATTTCTTCAGTCATCTATGGAATTACATGAAATATGAATGAAATGTACGAGCCGACGTCTGTGTAATGACCTTAAACGAGCAATCACGAATTACAAAAAATGAAATAAACTTACTTTCTTAGTTATGTGTAGAATATTTCATTCAATAAACGTTTCAGCTAAGTTGAATGAGATTTTAATATATCGTTAATACTATGAATCTGGTGAAAATCGATTCCAAAAAAAACTAAAAAAAGAAACGAACAAACTCAACTCTTTAAAACGATCAACTGACAACATAAATACTTGGCTTTTGTTCAATAAATGATTGGTAATTGAAACTCATTTGGTCTATTTGCCTAATTACAAATTCAATTGTGACGGTAATAGTGGTTATATAGAAGTTTGATGCATACAATCTTTCTAGATCATTAATCTCAAAAATTACATTTTTTATGCATTGCACTTCATTGAAAAACTGATATTATTATTATTATTATTATTATTATTATTATTAGGTACCTATAAATATATATAAATTTTTTTGAAATTGAAGTTTTTTATTATTTAGAAAGTGTTACACATATTTGTAAATAAAAAACAATCGTAATATTAATAAAATCACAGTTGGAGCTATTACGATGAAATAATTCAACATATTAAGATACTGTACAACGGAATGGACTACACTAGGTACTTATGTTAATATAGCTACAGTACTTCTTCAACATATTCCAACGGTGCAATTCAAATGGAATGAACAAATAAATCAATTAACTTCAAGTAAACATACGAATATAATCGAAATTAGGATCAAGTATAAGTATTGCTGAAATGATTATGCATGGACGACAAACTTTTTCAACTACCTGGATTTAATATAGTATTAATTCTTAGCTCGTATACGAATAACTTATTTTCAATAGATATATATTTTAAAAAAAATCATAGGATCAATGATGCAATCATTTTTTCAACAAAAATATACATTCCTACTTGAAGAAAACAAAACAAAAATTAAATTTGTCATTCCTTACAAATGAATTTAGCATAGTATAACTCGTAAAAAAATCTACATGGGTGGATTTTGTGGCATATGATGCGAGTATAACTGCCTTACTTCCACGTTTATTTGTGAAAAATATCCAACTGGCTGAAAAAACGAATACAATATAATATATTAGACAATAAATCAATAATCCTTTATCTGAAATCTAATGACGAGAAATGGCAATATTGTAAACTTTGTTTCTATGCATAAATATCGATACTGACTCAAGCCAACAATAAATGAATCCATTTATGCAAAAGGCATCCACGTGACTCCGGAAATCCCACTATTGATTTAAAAATACCTTATGGCAGGATCTTTCAGTTACGCATAGATGGCTTTTACATGAATAGGTTCACGTTTAAATCATTGAAAACATTCGATACTCTTCACACCGCAATGGTAATCGATTATCGATATCATTTCAAAAATGAGAATCATTACTTACCATATGTCCTCCATAATAATAATAACTTGCATAATTCTGGCACATGGCACGATATCCCGGATGATAATATGGTGAAATTTCAACAGGAGCACTTATTGGCTGAAAATGAAATCATCTCTCCATTTAAGATCAACCTCATTCATTTACGATTCATTTCAATTTATAATTAATTAATCAGAATAGTTCCCAATTCATACACAAGCAAAAGAAAGCTATGATGCTATCATAATATGAAAAAAAAAGCGCAAAAAATAATTAAAATCAAATTACCAAAAGATCACTACTACCAACGCTACGAGTACCAACGCTGCTGTAATCCATACCATTCATCTGATTAATAGGCGAGAGATTCGAAGGAATAACGTGACTTTCAAACGCGAATGGTTGCTAGTAAAAAATATTATTGAATGATGGTAAAGTGGATTTTTCATTGTATACAAGAAAATATGTTTACGCGCGAAAGATATGGTAAGCGAGAAAAAAAAATGATAATATAAAAAGTTACCGAAACATTAGCACTAGCAACATCTCTGGGGTTACCGTCATCCAAATTATCTTTCCGATTATTAAGAGGAAGATTTGAAGCGATGGTATGGTCTTCAGACAAAAGTGACTTCTAATACAAACGAGCAATTGCGTTAAAATAAAATTGAAATTACAAAAAGCCATGTTTGGACATGTATAAGTTGAATTTTTCCACATTTGCACATTACAACCAAACCACCGCAGCAGCATTGACATAAGCTTTATAAATAAAAATAATGAACTACTTCGGAAGCAAAAATTCAGTTGCTTAATGTAAAAAGAATATTCGCTCAACAAAAAAAAAAAAAAAAAAAAAAAAATGAATCGATTAAAATTACAATGATGAGTAAAATACAATTTTTATCACTAACCTCATGTATTTTATTGACGTTCATTAAAGACTTTACAGCAGATTCATTTTCTTTACGACATTGCTCTCGGATGTGTTCAAAAGGGCTACATTCTTTTTTTCTATAAATAATGTTTCAAAAAGAAGAATAGGAAATTAGTAAAAATATTATACTACATGTTCACTACGGTAATGGATTTGAGAAATTTCAACATCGCGAATATGATTAATTATTTGCTCTTTATTTTGAAAAATTTTAGCAATTACAAAACATGTTTTCGAAAAATAATTTTTGTAACATAAAAATAAAACATGGATTTAACATTTCATTAATTCGATCGCCCGCGAATATTTATCAACATTTAGATGATAATATTTATAATATAAAGTAACTAAAAAACAATATAACCCAAATAAGAAATATGCCTAATTTACGAATTTTAACTCAGTATTAGGTGCATAAAGATTTCATAAAAATCCATGAAAACTTGATAAAAAAAATTATTCTGTATCACTGATTATCACATACCGTTTGATACTATCTGATGAAGTACACGACAAAGAACGTCGCTTCTTTCTATCGTGTCTGTCATGAGGGCTTTTGCTCCTCCTACGGCTACGAGATCTCTTGTAGCGATGATTGTAATCCCTCTCTCGACTACGACTCCTTCTTTTGCAATTTACTGAAGATGGACGAGAACGATTTATGTATTCATTAGAGTGAGATCTATGGCTGGACTCTTCCCTTTCTTGATTTGTATTTAGCAATATGACAGAACTCAATCTTTTCTTGATTTTGTCTTCGTCAGAATCGTTAATATTTTTTACATCTAAACTAGATTTCGATTTACTTATACTTCTACTTCTCGAATGTTTCTTTTCAGATTTTCTTTTTTTTTTCTTTCTTTTTTCTCGCTTCAATAAATTACGAATTTTGGTGATTTCTTTTAATAATGCTTCGGTGTCGTTATCTTTTGAAGACGGGTTATTGATATTATTGTTCTGAATTGTTTCTTCGTCGCTTAAATTTACCGTTAAATCTATGAAACCGTTTTGCATGTGAGGTGCACTCTTTATGTGCTCGATTATATCACAATCTGAATCGGACTCTGTTATCATACCTTCCACAGGGATCGGATTTTCAATTTCACTATTTTTCGTACATAGATAGTCAACACCATCTGGTAAGTCTCGATATTCTTCGGATATTGATTGGCTATCATCATTTCTAGGAACTTTACAAATTTTTTCTACAACGACATCACTATCTGAATCTTTCTCTTGCGAAAGCTTAATTACACTATCACTTTGAAAATGAAGTGGTATTCTCATTAAATTCAAATGATCAGATTTTGACGAGGAGGACTCATTTTTACTTTCGATCAGTTCTTCAATACTGGAGTCATCTAACAGATGAGCTGTAATTCCATCGGTATTCGCGTCTTCATTATTAATCGAACCTAGAATATTCTTAATATTATTTGCATTTTTATCAGCGAAAAAAGAGAGAGAAGTATCGAGCATCTCAGAGGTAAAGGTATCATCAAACGAAGAATTTGTGTTCTTATCGCTAGGAATACAAGTTTCATTCTTTTCGGCTTCTGAAAGAAGCTCAGAGCTTGAATTTTGATTTTCCTCAGTCACAACAGTTGCACTAATATCGGTTTCTATAAAAAAAAAAAAATGATATTGTGAAGAGGGCACTACAACGATTTCTTACATGCAACTAGCTTTACGTTTCTGATTCGGTATCCAATGATAAATATTAATGAAACACATGTTCCCATCGCAAACAGAACATCATAGGCGTTATTAATAATGTTGTATTACTCCTACATCATTTTATGGATACTCACTATCATTATGTGATTTTGTCAAGAAACATTTTTCGATCCCACTCAATGATTCCAAGAGTTGATCAACTTCTTCGTCATCGTTGTCCTTTTCTTCTTCGCTTGAAAATTCCATCATCACTTTTGGAGAAAAAAAAAACAAAAACTAAGTAAAATAGTGCATAACATTGTCAACTCATCAATTCATGGGCGATCGAAAAGCAAAGAAATGCGATCAGTAAAACTGATGAATACTCGATATGAAACTACACAAAAACTTACATTTCACGTATATTTTTGTTCGTGAAATTTTAAAAGAATCTCGTTTATTTGCACTCCACGTTACTTCTCTTCAGCTCAAGTTTGCTTGGCATAAAATAAGTTCAATACCCATGATAAAGTACAAAACTGAAATAATGTAACTAAAAGTTACAAAAATTTACCAGATTCGGAATTCTCAGCGAAATTTTACAATGACGAAATCTGACAAATTTCCTTCGAATTTCTAATTTATCAGTAGTTTTCCTATTCTGCTGCTTCGTGCTTCCCTTTCGCTGTCCCGCGCAACCGCGTTCCAGTCATTCTCATTTGACTTTTACCATGCGACGATGTGGAGATTTTTGTACCCCTGTAGACTAGTAGAAGCTACAGTTTAAACCAAGTTTGAAATATAGATTAACTTTTTTTTTCAAAGATTCATCGCAAAAAGTTACAAATTAAAGTATACAGATTATTTAAAATATCAATATTGACCTAATTTTATATTTACATCTAGGTATTTTGGAATAAGTTTGAAGAAAAATAAATTTTTAAGGCGGTGCTTCGGAAAATAAGTTGGTAAATGCGAAAAAGTTGTTTTTTTAATAAAAAAATGAAAAAATTGGAAAAATAAATGCTTAATCGGTTGAAACAAAGTCTCTAAAATAATATATTATAATTTTAAATCATTTAGTTGCGTTACTTTTGAGAAAAATACTGCAAATGAAAATAGGATATAATTTTCATTTGCAGTATTTTTCTCAAAAGTAACGCAACTAAATGATTTAAAATTATAATATATTATTCTAGAGACTTTGTTTCAACCGATTAAGCATTTATTTTTCCAATTTTTTCATTTCTTTATTTTAAAATCAATTTTATCACATTTACCTACTTATTTTCCGAAGCACCACCTTAAGGCGGTGCTTCGGAAAATAAGTTGGTAAATGCGAAAAAGTTGTTTTTTTAATAAAAAAATGAAAAAATTGGAAAAATAAATGCTTAATCGGTTGAAACAAAGTCTCTAAAATAATATATTATAATTTTAAATCATTTAGTTGCGTTGCTTTTGAGAAAAATACTGCAAATGAAAATAGGATATAATTTTCATTTGCAGTATTTTTCTCAAAAGTAACGCAACTAAATGATTTAAAATTATAATATATTATTCTAGAGACTTTGTTTCAACCGATTAAGCATTTATTTTTCCAATTTTTTCATTTCTTTATTTTAAAATCAATTTTATCACATTTACCTACTTATTTTCCGAAGCACCACCTTAATTTGCTGCACCAATTTGGAAACTGGAACTGAAACTGAATTAGAATCAAAACAAAAAATATTATGCAGTAGAGTAGGCTATAGAGTATTTATAATGACTGGTCTATGTTCTAATTGGTCATACGTCACCCCTGTAACAACCAATCAGCGAGTTGGAATGTGGTAAATTTACCTCGACTAACTCGTAAAATAAAAACACAAATCAGCTGATGATTCAAATCACAAACGAATTTTAGTCGTTCACTGAAAACTGAACGATATTATTTAGGAAGGTAGAAATGAAACTACCTACATTTTATCACATTCTAGCGTTATGATTGGCCATTACGCGCGTAACATATAACCAATAGGATTATAAATACTCTATTGCTAAATGCTAAGCCATAGCCCACTCATCAGTCTTCGGTTCTTCACCCCACAAAAGTTACTGAGTTTTACCTTAGTTTTACCTTACAAATACTTCTACCAACTTCCTCGCTTTTGTAGTTCATACACTTACAGAGCCTCAAAATTTGCCCGCTATGTATATAACAAAGTCATATAGAATATATGACTTTGGTATATAATGTAAAAAAAAAAACATTCATTCACAGCTAATGGTATTATAATAAATAAAATAATGGAAATAGAGAAGTCTGTGCTGAACTGGTAACGAACTTATCGCTTATGTCGTAAGGACTTCCAACAGCGTCCACACATAGTACACACAGTGAATTACAATCTAACCTCAATTTTTCCTCAAAACTGCGAAATTGCATTTTATGTGTTATAAACACTATAATAAATACGGTGAAGTACGTGAATAATTATTAGTCTCTCCTTAAACTGTAAGATGTCGCTAATCCTCAGTTTCTATGATTTAGTGAGCTAGTGAACTAGTGTACCGAATACGTGAATTAATGATTTATGTTTGTGTACATCAGTTTCCGGTTGTTAAGGGAAACGCAGTGTTGGGGAACTTCGTTGCAAGAATTTTGAATTCATTGTTACTTGTGATCACTTTTCGCAAATAAATAATTACCTTTACCTAACTGCTATTTCAGGTATTCTTTAGGTAACTATTCGTTTTTTTGCATATTATGAATAAAATTTAATGACAAAATAATATGAATGTTGTAATATTGGGGGCTGGAATCGGTGCTATTATACTCAGTATTTTATGGGCTGTGGCACTTTTGTTGTGTTTCATATCTTTACGTACGAAATACAATTTAGGTCCATTCGCTATTTCAGTTACAATTGTTGTCACAGTATTACTTCTTTCTGTTCCTAGGAAAAGTGATTTCATTCACTCTTTAGTTCCTGGTGAAAAAGTAAGTAAAGTAATCATTCTGAAATGTGAAAAACATGGATATATTGAAAAGAAATGTTATTTTCATAGATTTTGGACCCACTATTCGTTTGGCGAACATCTGTCCTCTTATTCTTAGGACTATGTTCAATTGCAAGCACAGTATGTTTGATCATGTCCAATGTAATGGAAGTTAAACAAGCGAAACCAATAAAATCGTGGTATTTAAAATCATAATCGTAATATTACATATTTAATAAGATGAGAAATGTTTTTATGTCTCATTTTAAATGTTACCTCAGGAAGTATGATGGTGTAAGACATTTTTCTCGAACTATTTTCGATAATAAATATTTTGTGGTAAAAGATCGAGAAGATTTTGTGAAAAATGTTATGAGCAGTAGTTTACCGGTGATAGTAAATTTTCACGCGGAGTGGTGTGACCCTTGTCATGCGTTCACTCCAAAACTTATAGAACTCATAAAAGATTCTGAAAATATAGTCTTAGCTGAAGTTGATATAGAAAAACACCCTGACTTAGTTCATACCTTTGAAGTGAAGGCAGTACCTGCTGTGTTAGGCATTAAAAATGGTATCGTCGTTGAAAAATTTATAGGTGTAGCGGATAAAAATACTATAAACAAATTGATACAAACTTTACAGCAGAATTCCTCTGAATAAAACATTATATACTATCGCGAATTTTTGAAACATCTACGTATGAAAAAAAAGTACTTCTCCGTTTTCTTTTCTTTGGAAATTAATTTTTCCTTTATTATTTATGAATGCATTTTAATTTGAATGTATGCGGTTAAATAGATTCTCAATCATTTAAATGTAATCAGTACTTTGCAAAATGTTGTGATTTTGGTTTTAATGAATTTCCGTTTGTAACTCCATCGAATGTAAAGTATGTTTTATCAATATTCATTTTATTTTTCTTATATAAGTTTTTATTGCGCTGTTTGTATTTATAACTTCTAGTCATAATACTTATATTTGGAATTTTTATGTTGAAAAATTGATTGTTCTCACTTTTTTCTGTTTGTCATCTTATATAGCATTATTTCCGAATTGTTGATTTTGTTTAAATATGAGTATCAAATATAGTTTCCATTCTTCTGTTGATAAGAGTTGTAAAATTATTTTGTGTATGATGTTTAGTAGCATTTACTTGTTATGTTTATAACACAGCTATTTACTGTCAAATTGGAGTTGACGCATCTTGGTGTGAACTGCTGTTACACTAGGATACACTATTCCTTTTAGTTGACATAGTTATATTACCCATCCTATTAAAAAATTCGAAGAGCTATTAGAACTCGTTTCTCTTGAAAAAGTAATGAAGCTATTAAACATGTATAAAGTGTTTATTCCATCACTAAATGAAAAGCCTTTTTAAAGATATGCGATCATAATTTTTATTGGAATTACATTTTCTGGAGATACGCGTATCTAACTGGTTACTGGTAATATTAGCGAAATAAGTATCTGAAATATTGAGAGGAATGATGAATAATCCCCACCAAATAACGAAGCTACTTTTTAAAACAAAATATTTAATTTGAAAAAAATATATGCGAAATAACTCTCAGATGTCGAAGTCACAGAGTGCAAAGCACTTTACTTATCTTCAGCTTACAATCGTACACAACGTGTGTGCCATATATACATATTATACAAACCATAAATTTTAGGGAGGGATAAGAAGAAACCTGTTATACAGCAATCTCTGCATGCTTGTGTTTGAATCCAAAACATCTTAGTTCAGAGCGTTAATTTGCCGGTGTTGGTTGTTTCGTGATTTCTCTCATTAAACTCTTTAATATGTTTTCGAAAAAACACTCATATAAAATTTTGTTGAGTTCTAATAATTTTTTAATAATTAATAACAAATTAAGCCAATTATGTAGACCATCTTTATTTGAACTGAGAACAATATCGAGTGATCGAAAAAAAATAATACAAAATAAAAATCTATCAAAATGTATGGTATTTCGATGGAATAGTCGACATTTCAGCAGTGACAATTACGTTTTAGAATCAAAATTTGGATCAATTGACATCCCAAATTTGAGCTTACCGCAGTATGTCTGGAAAGATGTTTCCAAATGGTCAGATAAACCGATGATAGTGAGTAAATAGTCAGTGATAACGCCGAATGTTTATATTTATATAGTGAATCCAATATTAAATATACCTATAATCGAGTGAAGGAGCAGAGTGAAGTATTCTAACGAGATATTCAAAGTAAAAAATCTGCTATGAATGAGAATATTTATCAACTTCAGGGATAACTTATTCATTGTGTACTACGGAAGTAGTCTATTTTTAAAACCAGACAACTATTGGCAAACTGTTTGGAAATTTCTTATTATTTTCTTGCTGAAACAAATTATACAAGTTGCTTCTAGATTTTTATTTCAAGTTTGAAAAATTATTATCTGTTGGAATCTACTGATATCAAAAACAAAAACTGATAAGAGATAAAGAATGCTTTTTCAGTTCAAGAGACTGTTCATTTTATTTATTACTACATACCACTTAGTTATAATATATCTATTTGCACTGAAATTGAAATTAGTGGAATTAGGTACCTATTTTAAAAAGTTTTATTTTTTCTGATTACTGGAAATTATTAATAAATGATTACATGATGAGTGAGTAATTGAAACAGTACCTCGATCAGGAAAAAGAAAAAAGACAAGGAAAGGAGAAATTACTCATTATTCTTTTTTTAATTTGGCCGTCCCAGTAACAACATTCCAAACTTATACAAAGACGATGTTTGTTTTTGGTGGACAGTAGAACAATAAATTGTATACAAAAGCAACTTACTATGGTTTTGTTGTATCTAGAAGTTTTAATAACTCATCATCAATATTCAAGTGCATTAACGTTTTTAAATGTGATATTTTAATTGTATTATGTCTGTATATGCTCGTTCTGCATAAAAACCTTTTCGAAAATGAGATTTATTTAAAAGAAGATGAAGAAAATCATCCATTTGCTTTAAAATATTCGAGTTGATTTTTTACTACTAACAAATTATACTTTTGCACATGATTTCTACTGCAAAAATTAAAAAAAAATTTTGAAAATTTAAAGCGCGTAAACCTTTACGATTGACCATACAACATCATAATAATAATAGGCCTAAATGAAATTTTCGATAACTAATAAACATTTAACATGATCTCGAAACAAGTTCCTGATGAAAATGATTTTCATAACGTGATGCTGGTTGTTATTGTTTACTTGCAGCTGCTAATTGCTAATAGGAAAAACCTTGATTTTATGTCCTGATAATGACTCGATAAATGAGACGCGCGAAAGTTGCTCGAATAATATGACATTGTTCATAATTAATAAGTCATTAACCCAAATGAAATTGGCGGAACTTCAAATCTAATGCAATAGGATTAAGCTGTAGGTACTTGATCCATCATATTGACGATGCACTATTGTAGGCAGTAAAATATGAGAGTAATGATTATAATTATGATGAATGATGATGAGTCGCCTATGTTAGATAGCAAACTATCTGCAATTATTATTATTATTATTATTATTATTATTATTATTATTATTTATATCTCAGTCTTAGTGTAACTTCAAGTTTTTTGGAGAGAGAGGAGGCGGTGTTCAAATGTTTTATGCTCCTCTCAACTCCAAAAATGTTTTTTATTAAACAATAATTAATGACAGATTCATTTGAAATTGTTATTCATTTTTATGCACATAGCTACTTTGGTAACTATTAATACACAAAAAAACTGAGGGGGAGGGTTAAACCCCAAAACCCCCAACTTGAAATTATCGGAAAAAATATTTTCGTGACACAGACAGACCTAATTAAAACATCACATGTTTACTTCGCAAAGCATATTCTACTAAAATACCGGGTGACTACTTGATTCGAGCACCCAAGCGAAAAAATTAGCTAAAAGGAGAAAAAATTCTAAACATATATGCATTTTTGACTACCAAAGTATAAATTAAAATTTTGCATTTCATTGATAAACGGTTTTAAGCATTAAATGAATATTATTTATGCCATTTATTCTTGCTAACATCATTCAAATATATAATTTATTTCTATCAGGGAAAGATTTTTGCGCTTAAGGTGCTCCAATCAAGTAGTCATCCGGTATGTGATGGCGTACATCACATATGTGTACAATTTATATTACACATATATTCTTGCACATATGACTTCATTTTATTCTTCTATCTTTAGAAAAAGGTGATGTACTCGTACCTCTCTGGACTGTTTGTGCATAATTATGTAAGATTGTGTTGGTATGCTCATTTTAGGAATAACGTAACCAGGGGGACTATGCTACTACCTCCCATATTTGGCTTTAATTTTTTGTTATAATCTTGAATTAGGTACCTAACTACCTACTTCAAAATTCTCCAAAATTTGAATCATCAATTAAACATCTACTTTGTTTGAGTAATTTTTATGTTTTCTTTCCTATTTTGCGTGATGATGAAACCAAAAACTTATTACGATTCATGCGATTTTCCGTTTAAAACTGAAAAGTACGAAATAAGATTACTGTAAACAAAAAATAATACTTTTAACATGATCTTGAAAAAATAAGATAATTAATCACTCGTTTTTGGGTGCAGAGAATTTGATACTGAAACCGTTAAAGGTACGATAAAATTACTTGGACTCGATGTAGGTAGATTTATCAACTATATGTTACTCATGTACTTAACTACTTATTTGCAATTATATACATAACGGTATCTCTATGTGTAAATACGCACTTTATGGTAGCTTGAATAACACTTGTGAAAATAGAACAAAGCTGCTCAACCTGCTGTATATCACGAAAAAATTATTGCATTCCTTATTTTCCTTTAACAGTCGGAACACCTATTATACTTCTTAGCACAATAGATACCAAATAATTACATTTTCTTTTCATGTTTGTGGAAAGCATATATACCTAATAAAATTGATTTTTTAGCTTCAGCACTACTGTCGGATCATTCAGAATGAATATTATTTTTGTTTATTAGGTCGGGACTGTAGCCAGGATGTATCGATGGTTGGGATTAAATTTTTTTTTTTTTGAATATATACATTTTGCTGGTATACAGCCGGTGTAGTCGGAGGAAGAGATTTTTTTGATACATAAAAATTTATGAATGTACCAAATACATCATTTAAGTAGGTAAACAAGTTTATTGTAATGATTCATAGCAATAAGAGTACGCATAATAGTATGGTCAACAAATTATAAAAAATTCGATTTTTTACTTATTTTTCATTTTAGAAGTCGATTTCAATGTAAATTCTTACGAAGACTGCGTTGTTATGAAAGAATTACATGATTTAACAACTTCTCAATATTAGGTATAAGGAACTGAGCTGAAAAGGTATTTTCAAATTCCGATGCCACCCGCCCATTCCCAAACTTCGCTACAGTCCCATATTAGATACACCCAGCGGTATTCCCTTGATTTTTTTTTGAAAGTATACACTGAAATGATACATATTTGAAACAAATCAACAGTATGAAAAATTGAATTATGGAGTCCTCCATCCACTTTGTTGTTCATGAGATTTGAAATTGAAAATTACCCAAAAATTATTGTACTAGTCATCACAAAATACTTGAAAAATGAAAAAAAAATGAAAAATTTCATTCAAAAGCTTCTACGAAAAATAGCTCTGCGCGGCTGTTCTTGACTGTTCTTTTTTAATTTTTCCTCTATGAGAGTCGTTTGAATTATTCTGTTCTTTAAGCCATAGACGCTACAGTATTACGTAAGGTTGAGAATAGTAACGTGAAGATATATATGGCGTACTTATAGGTTGCATTTGGAGAATTTTTCTTGAGAATATACAGGGTATAACTGTATACAGCATATACCACATGGGAACAACCCTGCATATATCGATGAATGTGCTTTTTGTTGGTGGTTATTGTTCATGAATTCTGAATAATAGCAGTAATGTTGAAAGAAAAATTTGTAGTATGAACTCAAACCTGTATCATGAAGATGAAAGATTTTTTAATTTTTTACAGACCTGTGGCATGACTAAAAAATCGTATACATATGGCAAATCTCGTGAAAATTGTACATTATTTGCCAACGCGCTGTTATCACAATTAAATTTAAGAGAGGGAGATGTGCTTGGATTACTGTTACCTAATACTCCGGAGTATGTTTTCGCTATACATGGTGCCATGGAAGCTGGAATAATTGTAACGTTCATAAATCCATTATATACCTCAGGTAAAACTTTGAAAAGATTAGATCTTACGTAGTTATAGAAAAAGACTAGTAAGTTGCAAAGCTGAATCCGAATCTTCAACGCAAAGTTTCTCTTCCGCTAATAACGATCTTAATAATTAAATCATTAAAGGCGAAGAGCGAGGTACAAACAGTTTATGTAAAGAAAAAATAGAGTGAAATGTATAGAATCAGAAATTTTGAAACCAGTATGCTAAATATGAGCCAAATTAAACCTTAAGTTATTGAAAAATATAAGTTGATTCCAAAGCTGAATGATCATTAATATTTTTTTTAAGCTTAAAAGTCCCGAAAAGCTATATAAGCTAAATCCGAATCATATTTTTTAGCTTTGCAACCCTTTGAGGAATAGTAAAAAACGAGCAAACTAACAAAGTTTAACCTATTTGAAAAGGAAAGGAACCGTCATGTATTTTTTCTAATAATCGCATATCAGTAATGAATACATTTATATGTATGCATGAAAGTGAGACTTAGATACTTTAATGGCATGTGTGGGTAACTGTTAGCATAGATTAACCATACATAAATAGCTTACCGTACGTTAAATTTTTATCACTCCAAAACTGGAGCTGGAATCGTTTTTTGCTAATATCTTGGAAACAGTTCAAGGTAGAGGGCTCACAAATGGCTCATTTTAAAGATATTGAAATGCAAACTGATTTAATGTTTTTAAAATTACAGTTATCGATTTACTTTTGGAATGAATTTCAAAAAAACCAATTTTTTACTTTACTATGAATTATCTCAAAAAGTAAATCAATGACAATTATTTTTTAAAGTGAAACACGCTCAGAATTTTATGCTCTTTCGGATGAGCTACTTGTGAACTTTCCAAGTTTCCATCTATATTTTTTCTTGAGATATTTGCAAAAAAAACCTAAAAAAAACCTAAGCCGAAAGTCGAATTTATTATTACTACTGGAGATTATTTACAGAGGTCGTTCTAAGAAATGAATTAGTTTTATTAAAATAACTCAAGACTCACATAGATGGCAATAATGTTTTAAAATTGAATCATGTATAAAATGTCAAGCTCTTTCGAATGAGCTCTTTTCGAACACTCTAACTCAATTACTAACCTAGATATTAATAAAAAACGTGTGATAAATTCATATACCATGCGTCCAAGTGATTCGGGTACAACCAGCACAAAAATCTCAGTTTATTGATAACATATTAATAAGAGTTAAACTACAATTTCTTAATCAGAAATCATTTTTAAAATTACTTCAGTGAATTTTAAGGCTTATAAATTCATTTCAACTACATTACAATTTCTTTGCATTTGAAAAAACCAATTTTAAATAATTGGAAAAGAGATTTTTTCGCTGATTGTACCCGAATTACTTGGACGCACGGTATACTGGTGGCTATCTATGTATGGTTAATCTATGCTATTAGGTACCCATTTCTATTTACATGTTATATACAGGGCAAGACAGAATATGCGCTAAAAACAGTGAAATATGCGCATATTTTATGCGCTAAAAAGAGGTAAAATATGCACTAAATATTCTGTAAAAAAAGGAAATATGCGAAAATATTCCCATACAATATGGATATCAAAATAGAGGATTTTTGAAGCAGTTTCGTCTAGGTAAAAAATAAATATCACAAATTCGTAGCATAGATTAAAATACCAACAAAGATTGTTCGCTTTGTAAACCACAGAACAAATTTTAAGATGGAAAATTTATATATTCAATTTTTTTTAGATTTTTTTTTTTAGAACAGAAAATTTTTGATCTTGGTAAATACTGAAAATTAATCGATAATCGAAATATTCCCGAAAAAGGGCCAAATTTAAGGAAAAGTAGCAAATTATTCTCAAATATTCCCTAAAAAAAAAAGTCATTTTATGTAAAAAGCGGGATTTTTGCCAAAATATGCGAAAATATGCGCTAACATGTTGGGCTTATTTTAATCAGAATGTTCCAATTCGTAAAGAAATCATCGATATGCTCGATAATCTACAACTAGAAAAATATGCAAAAGCATATTTTGCCTTGCTCTGCGGTTATATATGCTTGTAACGATAACAACGCATTTTCCTTTAACCTTCTATAATATAGGGGATGTGCATGCAGAGAAATTTAGGTACCCATTTTCAACGAACATGATGAAAAGTATATTATACTTTTCATCATATTTGTTGAAAATGGGTATCTAAATTTCCCTGCATGAACAATATACCGGGTGTCACGTGCCATTTGATTCAGGTACCTTTGAGCGCTAAATTCCCTATTAGATTTTCCCATATTATGGGTTGGTAACAATGATGTAATGCGGCTGTGATATCTGATAACATGATAAGAAAGAAATTGAAATTGAATATTTTTTGTTTTTTGTTCTTCTTACTGTTGATTAATGAAGAATATTTTACGTAATTTTTTTATTAGTTGTGCATTATGATATCAATTTATTATTTACTTCTTTTAATATTGTGCTTTTGTACATTGATGAACTTGTCCGTTTCTGCTCCGCTGCATTTCCTATTGGTTGAACGAAATGAACATGAAAATTGCAAATAACTAAAATCTTTAATATTATTTTTAATTCATTTTTAATAACTTCAACACATTTATCACAATTTTCATTTCGTTTTTATCATAAAATCTCATCCAAATAGACTTTAACGAGTTGAATGTGAATCTAGCTAATACATAATGATAAAGGAATCAAACGAACCAGCCTTAAATCGAATCACTCTAGATGTTGGGAACAGTAATGGCAGTGTTCTACCTAAATAACATTATGAAAATAAGATGACCGTTTATTTCAATGCGAATAATTTTAATTATGCATTCGGTTGCCTTGTTGATGATGTGCAAAATCTCAAAATTTTCAGCTTTGAATTATTACATTATACAAATCTCATATAGTGTACTTATTTATGTGATTATAATTAACAACATTATGTTTGGGATTTTGGCGCTCTAGGGTACCCGAATCGAATAGACAGCCGGTATAATTATTATACCGAGCGTCCAAGTGATTCGGGTACAATCAGCGCAAAAATCTAACTTCGTCGATTACATAATAAAATTTAAACTAATATTTCTAAATTAAAAGTCATTTTTAAAATTACTTCAATGAATTTTAAGGCTGGTAAATTCATTTCAGCAGCATTACAATTTCTTTGCATTTGAAAAACTAATTTCAAATTATTGGAAAAGAGATTTTTTCGCTGATTGTACCCGAATCACTTGCACGCACGGTATGCTTGCATAATTATAATTAGCAAAAACATTCATTTATGAATTTTTTATTTCATTTCATAGTTGTGCAGTTGAAGTAGCCTAAGCTTTTTCTTAGAGTAATTCTGTTGCTATAGAATAAATGTGGTATATTAAAAAAAAAACACGAGCTTCTTTTTAATTTGTGCAGGTTTTGACTCGCATGTATATATTATACCTACGATGTTGTTCAGGTTCAGGTCTTGTACCTTGCCCATTTATAGCCCATTGTGCCCCATAACTCATCAGGAGCCTCTGTAGGAGACTCAGCTGAGCCATTTTCATTGCGCATGGGGTCACAGCGCGACATTTGATATACCCCACCCCGTTACGTTAATGTTTCATGTTCTCACCGTGCAAATGACTACCTACTAGCGTGGAAAAAATTTTGGGTTTTTCTCAAAAGTCGATTTGGTGTAGCGGGTGATGCATATTTGCAATAATGAAAGTGGGGCGTTTCAAGAAAGTTTTCTTGCGATTCCATTAACTTGGACAAAAAATTTGTGATAATATTTTTTATTGGAAATCTGATTGGCTTCATTTTTTAACTCGACTTTTTTTTCTGTATCTAGAGTAGAACGTGTGGTATTGGCAAAAAAAATGGTTTTGGGGGCAAAATATGGATTTTGGGGGAGAAGCAATGGTACTGTTTTTGGCAAAAAGGTAGGGATTGTTACGGACGCTATTGGCTATAACCTTCCGCAGAAAAATTTTGGCCTCCAATCAGTCCCGGTTATCACGTTTTTTTGTCGCAATTTGATCAACACTTCATAGACATTTTGTAAATTCTATACATTTTCCTCTCAGTTTCTTCCCATCATGACTCATAAGTGCTTCATTCCTCTCAAGTGTTATTGACTTTAAATTAGTTTCAGCGATAGTTCAACCACCAATCGTTTTTCCAGAATACAGCTTTTCTTTTAATAAATGATTTGCTATCATATGTTATTTCAAATGGATTTACTTTACTATTTCTTAAAACTCTTCAAATTCCTTTGCCTATACCTTGAAAAAATATTGAGTGAATTAAATTTTTAAGTTTCCTTGTCTCCTCCCTCCTTAGGCATCCTGACAGAAAAATATAGTAATTTCTCGACTCCGCTCAGGCCACACCTCCCTTACCCACGGTTACCTCCTGAAGCTACAATCGCTCCCTGTATGCTCAACCTTCCAAACTTCCCTCGCTGTCTTCTATCTACTTCTCAACTGCCCCAATTATGCCCCTTCCAGACTTCAATGGGGATGTTGCACGTTTTCTGGAAAAAATATGTATGTATGGAAAAAAAATTAGAAAATGAATAAAAATACCGCACTCCATTTGAATACATAGAACTTGAAAAAAAAATTCCAAAGTTTGCATTTTGCGGTGCGCGCTAAAACGTAGGGTTCCCGCGGAAACACCCGTTGTTACGTCACAACCTTGGAACGCGCGCGTTGCTCTTATAGAGATGAACATGGAGAAGCGTTTTCTCACGTTTATTGCGCCTAAACGGCGCGATTTACGTTATAGGTGATAAGGACGTTTTTTTTTCAGATTAAACTATGAGCTTTTCGGTGGTATAATAATTTTTTCAATTTAATGAATTTAAAGCAAGATATGGTTTCGTTAGGTTGATGGTAAAATTAGTTCTCATTAAAGGGGGTTTAGTTTCAACCAATTTTCAAAATTTCAACGATTACGTAAGTTTTACATTCCCTGTCTTTTATTTCCATTAGGTTTTAAGCGAATTTATTTTTAATGCAACATCCCCATTGCTGATCCTGTATCCCTCTCCAACTTTTGACCTTCCTAAGGCAGTCCGGATTATTCCACCGTATCTATACCCCTAACATACAGGGTGTCTCTGTCCTAAGTTGCAGTACATGGCACGTTAAGCTAAATTTTGAGGAAGTTCCCAACTATATACTCAATAACAAATTACAGAATTTTGTCGAGAAACTCGATAAATACCATCCCTGCAGTTTATTGCGATGTTCTCCTAAATTATATCGTATTTAATCTCGAATATTATGAATATTTATTTCATTTTTTTTCACATCATGCAATATTTCATCACTTTCAAGATTACAATTTTGACAATTTTCATTGCACCCTCAACAAAAGTTTGGATGTTGATAATAATTGTTTCAGGTATATGCGTTAAGGTTTAAAAAAAACAGCTCCATCGGTATCAACAGGTCCGTAATAATAATTCTTCATTCGTGTAACATTAATTCATATTTGAAACTTTACCTTATCTAGGTACTTGGTACCTACTACCTACTCATGTTCATACTTAATGTATATAGGTGATGTTACATTTATAATTTTAACGTATACTCTAGCCTTAAAAGTCGTTCAATTTTATCGCGTTTAATTGGGTGTGAAATTGTTATACTTTTAACTCTTATTGAAAAAATTCAATGGGAGCAGCGCGATTAAATAAAGCAATTACCTCATTTCATCATGAAAAATAATCAGTGTTTTTAGAAATCATTCCAAAATTATTATCTGTTCATACATCAGAATATTTGTATATATACCTGCACATGTAAAGGTTATTTATTTCACTCTTTTCATGTGAAGTAAAATAATTTATCAGAATTTCTGCGAATTTTACAACTCCCTGAGGAAAATGGTAAGATTTCTTCAAACCAAATTCAGAATACTGTTCACTAGTATTTTCGAATGTATGTAGGCCATAGATGAACCGTTTTGAATACCACACCCTCTCGAAACTTTGCGTTACTTTCAATGATGACTTTCTTTTTTAAAGTATTACTCAATGGTGATTTTGAAAATTCGAAATTCGATTTAATTCGTATTTTCAAATATTCTCGGAAATTTTAACTCTCCACGGCTTGATTTCAGGCATCAAAAATTATTTTTTTTTTAAATTTCGTAAAATTTCTTGATATTGTTATAATAATCACATTTCGACGGTAACATTATTGTTCTTACAGATGAAATACAACGCCAGTTTGAAAATGCGGAAGTAAAATTCGCCGTCACAATTCCAGATTTATTACCCAATTTAGAAAAAGCTGTATCAAACCTGAAAGACTACAAGGGAACTATTGTACTAAATGGTGAAAAACAAGTTCTTCCACCCTCAAAGTTTAAAATATACGATTTAGAAGAACTGCTTTCTGGATCTAAAAATGTTCCTTTATCTCATGTGTCACCCAAGGATATCGCCGTTTTACCTTATTCCAGTGGCACTACTGGTATGCCCAAAGGAGTTATGCTAACGCATGAAAATTGCGTTGCCAATTTAGAACAATTGGATCATAGCAGTATTACTTCTTATGTACCAACATCAGGTAAACAGTTATTATCTATACTACACATCATTACTAATAAATTCCTATGTATACATAATGATAGTAATTTTGACTATATGATTTACTCTCTATAATGAAAACGTGCCAAATAAGCATTGATGATGCCATATGAAATCAATTTGAAGGTATGTTTTATCAATTTTATAGAAAACAGAAAAAATGTAATCTCTGTATCTACAAACAAGATTTTATTTAGGTATCTATCAATTTGCGAAATAAAAATGAACTATTTTTCGCAATGGAAGTTTTAATGGGAGGGTGGGGCAAAATGGACATGTGGGGCAAAACGAGCAATCGCTTTTAAAATTCGAATTTTGGCGCTACCTCGCGGATGAAGCGCTAACGAGTTCCCTTTCGATGTGCTGAACTTGTACAAGGCCAATTTTAGTGAATATCTGTGGTTTTCAAGTGACAAGCCAAGAAAAACAGTTTTGCATGGTGTTTTTATAATATTTCATTTCGTTGGAAATCGAAAATTCAGCAAGTAAGTTTGATAAATTTTCCATTTTATATTTATATCCGAATAAAATGAACATTTCTCTTCACAATGATTTGTTCATTTCGTTTGTTGCTTGATTTTTTTGATTTTTTTCGATTTTTTTTTCAATAAGTAAGGTCACAATTCCAGATTTATTACCCAATTTAGAAAAAGCTGTATCAAACCTGAAAGACTACAAGGGAACTATTGTACTAAATGGTGAAAAACAAGTTCTTCCACCCTCAAAGTTTAAAATATACGATTTAGAAGAACTGCTTTCTGGATCTAAAAATGTTCCTTTATCTCATGTGTCACCCAAGGATATCGCCGTTTTACCTTATTCCAGTGGCACTACTGGTATGCCCAAAGGAGTTATGCTAACGCATGAAAATTGCGTTGCCAATTTAGAACAATTGGATCATAACAGTATTACTTCTTATGTACCAACATCAGGTAAACAGTTATTATCTATACTACACATCATTACTAATAAATTCCTATGTATACATAATGATAGTAATTTTGACTATATGATTTACTCTCTATAATGAAAACGTGCCAAATAAGCATTGATGATGCCATATGAAATCAATTTGAAGGTATGTTTTATCAATTTTATAGAAAACAGAAAAAATGTAATCTCTGTATCTACAAACAAGATTTTATTTAGGTATCTATCAATTTGCGAAATAAAAATGAACTATTTTTCGCAATGGAAGTTTTAATGTATGTGGTTACACGAGTTTCGACATATTTTCGTAACATTTTTATGATTTTTCTAAGCTTTCAGTAGGTAATTTCCATTCATGTCCAAGCAAAAACAAAATTAATGCGATTCATGATGGGTAGCTGTATAATATTTTATACAAATTAATTAAAATTACTCATCCCAACTGATAAGAATGGAGGTGAGCCATATAGGCAACCAAACATACATTAAAACGCCCATAAATACGTGCTACCGCATAGATGCAAGCTTTTTTTATCTTTAGGTACTGTGCTTATTTACATCGCAAATGATATGTATAATATAAATATATTACGAAATAGATGCTTATTGGCAAGTACAAAAAAAGTTTCATAATTAAGTTGAATTCTTGGAAGCTCTTCAAATGAACATACGGAAATGTGTAGACTAATTACGAACTACTTCAATGCTTTAGTTGAAAATAGGTATAGATGATTAGTTAGTTGAATATTTAGTCGAACATTTGTTCGAATACCTAGATGCAAATACCTCTTCAAATTTGTTTATGCTTACAAAGCATGTTCTTATGAAATAGAAATAAATCTGGGCTGGTCTTCAAGGTGGAATCGGGCAGTTTTTTTTTTATAGACACTTTTGAAGGTGAGTATGTAAATACTTTCAATGTATGACTTATATAAATCAAAATTCTAATAGACAAAATTATTCACTATACTGACATGACGTATAGATACGTCTATATGATCCATTTCACCATGAAGCGTTGCAAGAATGTGTGTTATTCGATTTGAAAGTTTTCATACATACGTTTATCAAACTTTAGGCGATAAATGCGTCCGTCTTAACATTCATCTTTTGAATCGCCTTCTTCACGCGTTTGTTTGTGAAATTTTCATGAATTATTCAAAATCTCGTTATGATGATTAAAGCGATTGCTTTGTATATATAATTAGTTATCCTTTTAAAATTCAAATAGCCCATATATACACCTATATTCCATGAAAAAGATATTAGTTGCGACTAAACATGCCACGTCAATACATTTTAACGATATTAGTTCTTATTAAAATGCTCTTCTTACACAATTTCAGTGTATTTTGGGCTCTTTTGAAACGATGAATCGTTGGAAAAAATGTAATTAATTGAAATATAATTATTTGGGTACCTATTGTTTAAAAAATAAATTCAACCTGTTCTTCTTTCTGTTTCAATGATAGGTATTTTTGTGTATTGATTTAGAATTGCCTACCTTGTTTCTAATATTTATGGTTGATGTTAATTTCTTTTTCAGATGCATTCCAAGATGTATCACTAACGGTATTGCCGTTTTTTCATATTTACGGCTTCAATAGTATTTTAAATCTTGCCATACGCAATGGATTACATGTAATAACGATGCCAAAATTCACTCCTGAGATTTATATCAATTGCTTACAACAGTACAAGGTATTATAAGTTTGGTCATCTATATTACAAATTTTACACCAGATGACTGAAAAGTTGAGCATTTTAACGTACCAAATGATTAGCAGAAAATTAATGATAAAAATCAAAATTTTATGTGGTAATATAATATTGAATAAATTATAAATGTATTGCATACCCGTGATAGGTTGAGATGAAATTGAAGGGGTCGAAATGCTGAATTAGCTTCAATTATTTTTCGTGTATTCATTTTTTGGACATGTTTTTGCAAAAACTTAGAAGGCATTATTTGTGTTTAAAATGATTAATGACAAGTTAAAAATATTTTGAAAAAAAGTCAAGATAAAAACAATTTTTGAGATTGGAAATTTTTTTGAGAATTCCTCAAAAATAAAAAATGAGTTGAAATTTTGTATGATGATAATATTATTTGTGATTCTCAAATGTAATGAGAAGCTATTTTTTTCTACTTATTTTAAGTTCATTTTATTTGAAAACCATATTTGGAAATATTGCAAGTATACTTGTTATGTTACCAAGTATAAAAAAAGTAGGTACTCGTAATTGAAAATTTCAAAAATGCAGCTTTTCAGCGCACGTAAACAAAGTTCAAGGAATAAAATTATAAAAATTAAAAAAAAGCATGTGTAGCTAAGTTTTTAGTTGGGGCTTCTTCAGATTTTCAGATAATGTTGTAAACCTCCTTATATGTCCACACCCAGTACCGATGGTGAAAACTCCCACTAATGTCCTCCAAAAAATCACTTCAGAAATTCAATTATTTCACTTATACACTTAAAGATCTTCCAAATCTTCCTTAAATTTTGATAATGCACCATTTCGAATCTATTTTTATCCAAATTCAAAGGGCGTACCAATTTCGAGCTTTGTAGGTGCTCAAGATGTGGTGGGGAACGAGAGGTGGAGAATTTTCGATTATGGTTTTATACAGCAGAGTGAGCGCAGATGTTCAACATATTCAAATTTTAGTTTTCCAAGCAGGTTTGGAGGGGAGTTGAGAAAAAAAACGGGTTTTGGAGGGAAAATCACATCAGGAAATCTCATAAATTATCCATTTCCTCATTAAATCGACAATTACGCTTACGCCCCTTCTTCGTCTTATCCTCAGTAGTCATATAAGCATAAATGTATAAATTTGAGATACTTGAAACTCCTTATGCTTCCTCATATCTTGATGATCCGCCATTTTGTACCCTTTTTCAAGAATTTAAAGTATCGTATTTTGGTTTCTGAAACCCCCTGCATACAAAGTTTGAGCTCTCATATTCATGTGAAGAGTTTTTCAAAAAATTTTGAATGATTTTCATTTATACCCGCTGGTGCTGCAAGCGAGAGAGAAATATATGATGTATGCAGATGCACCTACATAAACCAAAATTTGGACAGTTGCCATAAGATTACAAATGACCTAAAACGCAAAGATGTGAAGTTCTCGTTTCCCCTTCACTGAATTCTTCTCTCCGAAATCAGAGCCATCATCGTAAATTGAAAACTCAGCTAAAAATCAACTTATGTAAAGCTTTATGTTTTTGAAGTAATATATTCCATGAAAAACTGCTATTTTTGCTATTTCTTACCCACTTACAATAACCTACTTTCATATCGAAAGCACTGTTTGGAAAATGAATTAAAGTATTGAAAAGTTTAAGTAGTGCGAAAACAAGAAATCGTTGGTATGCCAACACTTTTACAAGACTTTTTTTTTTTGATAATCGGGCCCTCTAACTTATTTGACGTTTGCCATTAATCCCTCTAACTTGAACAAAAACGATATTATGCCTCCGATGACATTAGCGCGAGAGTAAATACTTATCTTGAAGGTAATAAATACTTCTATATCAGAAACAGAGAAAAAAATTCTTTTTTTAAGGTTAAAATATATCGCTAGTTCAATTTGTTTTATCATATAATAAAAAACCAATGCTTGGAAAACTATCAATATTAAATTGCTCTGATTGTGAGAAGATTGCTGATATACTATGTATTTATATACTCTTTTTGCTTTTTTTTTTTAACTTCAAATGTATTCATAAATTACTACATTCATTGTTGATGATTTTCAGCCCACCTTGTTATTTGTCGTCCCTTCGCTGCTGCTTTTTTTAGCTTCTCATCCCGCCGTAAAGCCTGAATACCTCGCATCTGTAAGAGAAATCGTGAGTGGAGCTGCTCCGGCAACGAAATCTTTAATAGAAAATTTTAGAAATAAATTCAATCATGAAGGATTAACCATCCGGCAAGGTAATAGGAAAATAAAAAATCGATTTATGAATCTCGTATTATTGTTAAAACTATTTGATATTCAACTTTTTTCTCAGGATATGGTATGACTGAGTTATCTCCATGTGCTTTATTAACACCCTTGAATTCAAAACTTGAGAAACACGGTTCTGCTGGCCTTCTAATAAAAAATACAAAAGCGCGAATCGTTAGTTTGAAAGATGGCAAGAATCAGCCTGCCCATGAATCAGGAGAATTATATATTAAAGGACCACAGGTATATGCCTTATACTTTTATGTTAATAATTAAAGAATGCCCTAATTCTTGTCATGAAATTATCCTTTCATTTAAAAACAAATATTACTCTTATGTTGTTTAGATAATGAAAGGATATTGGAAAAATGAAAAAGCAACCCAAGAAACTATAGACGAAGAGGGATGGCTGCATACAGGCGATGTAGCATATTATGATGATGATCAATTTTTTTTTATAATCGATCGTACGAAAGAGCTTATCAAAGTTAAAGGAAATCAGGTATGTTACTTCCTTCATTTGAGCGTTTGAAATTTTCACTTAATTATGTACAGAGAACTACACTATTCTTATAAATTATGTAGATAAATTTTTTTGAAGTGCAGCAGACCAGACTTATGAAGTGATTTTTGAGGGAGGGTAAAGGAAAAGAAACTAGCAACTCAGCAATTACAACATTTTTTTTTAACTTTTAAAAAATTACAAATATCCTTTGTTTTGATTTGAGGAGTGGGTAGGGAGAAAAAGGTTACCTGGCTTTCTTTTAATTTTTTTATGAACATTTCATCACAAAGTTTGAAGTTAGGTTGTTTATTATTTATTCTTCTCTCTTCACGATCTATTCTATTTGGATTAGGTAGGCTTTTCTTCCAGTTTTTACATATTCCTAGTTGATTTTTTTTCGTATTCATCAGTTTCAAATAAAAAGATGTTCTTTAGCACAGTGAAGCGCAATTTACGATATTTTCATAAATTTTTTTAACAAGTACAGGCATATATCCGCCTAATTTTTTATAACTCCTTGGTAATCGATAAAAAATGTTACTTAGTTTGTATCTCAATCTTGAATTGATAAAATCTCACATGAAAAGTAAATCAGGTAATGTGAAATTATGTTTAATTTCTATTGTTATAACTCATATTCAAAAATTAAAGATTTTCCTAGTTATCAGAAATTAGATAAATTTGACATCTCTGAATTTTATATTCGAATTTAATTTCATCTCGTCACAATGTTGATTTTGATATTTAGTTCTTAGAGTTTTCACAAAAATCTGAATGACTATGATTTATTAACGATTAATGTGAAAGTCAGTGATTTTTTTTAATGTCATCACTTTATTTTAAGAGGTAATGACTTGACGAAATGCAAAAAAAAACATAAATAATAATAATTTACGAGTCTACTTCTACTTGCACTTCCCGAATAATAAAGCACGCTAACCGAATAATTACTTATACATGTAATAATAAGTAATAATGCGGATAATGCTACCTTATAAGCTTTGTATTCTCTGAAAACAAGGAATATGAAAAATTCAGACGTTTTCGTTACTTGCATTATTAAACATTTTTTTTATCAAAAAAATAAAGAATAAACTTTTTTCAAAATATTCTAGAGTATTTCTTATAAAAAACTAAATGTACATAATATTCTTCAAGTATTACAATTCGGTAACAATCTAAGGCTAGAAATTTTTTTTTAAATTGTCTCATCTGCTTTATCAGTTTTTGAAATATGCAACATTTCATTACCTTTAGTTTCAACTTTTGAAATCACTACTCCAAGTTATGAATAATAATTATGCGAATAGCTAAAATGAAAAAATCGTGCTTTCATATTTTTCTCGCTTCACTCCGTCACTAAATTCGTTGTTGCGAGGCAAAAATATAGAAAACGAGGTTTGGAAACTATGTACATCATACCGCATCCCCTCATATGCCTTCCCTTACTGCGAATGAACTTTCATTTTCAACATCTTTTGCAGAAATGTATGGTTTACAAGTTGTAAATGGTAAAACAGAAACAAAATGGAGTCTCCTATTTGATTAAATATCAAGGGAAAAAATCGATCTATTAAGAAATTTATTGTTTACTGCATATAATTTGACTACAACAGTATTCAGTTACTAAATAAATAAATGATGTTTAAAAAGAAATACTATAATAAAATAACGAAGTCGCGTACTTAATATAAATAAAAGATTCCACTTTTTTTAAAAAACATAGATACATTCCAAAGTAATTTACTAGATACAAAATCTTCTGATAAGTAAATAAATAAACTTAAATTATATTCATCTATAATTACAATCACACTTGATGGATCGAAAATACATTATTCCAATAGTGAATCTCTAAATTCATCGGTAGATTCACACGATTTATTGTACTAACTCAGGCGTCAGTTCAATACTTTGCTTCAGAGAATACGGAATAGAAACCAGTTATTGTTTTTGAAATATTCAACACTTAATAATAAATTATTTCAAGAATAGTAATTAAAAAATAATAATTAAAACATGAACTTAAAGTTAGTTTTGTTTACGTAGCGATTAAGAAATAAGGTAAAGGCAGTGCCGAATTCGTTTGATTTTACACTGAATGTGTAAGATTTTATGGATTCACTTTTATGAGACAGAAAATATAAATTCAAAATAAAATGTATGTATACAGTTGAGAAATTTGAATTTAGGAAATTAAAAAAAAATATATTATATAAATATATAAAAAAGTGGGTGCTTTATTATGGAAAAAAAAAACTTACAACATGATATAATTATCTGAAAAAATTCACATGTAATTTATAAAAATTTTCCTGTGGTAATTAATGTCTAAACTATTCATGTCCAACGTTGTTTGGGTCTGGTTCGCCATGAACTTGTGGAACGAGGTCAGGCTCTTTTGGACATTCAGCCGTATTAGAACAAGAGGATGACTCTTTATCTCCACAAGATAACGATTCATTGTCGTCGTCGTTAGAATTGGATTTATCTGGCGAAAGATGAACTTCATCAGTAACACGATGAGACATTGCATTAGTGACTTCAGTTGAAATTAAATTATCATCAGTAAGAGAGGTTAGGGGGAATGTAACTTTTTGAATTTCATCGTTGTCATTTTTCGTATCAATAACATTAGATAAATTATTAGAATATTCTAAAGTTACATCTTCATCCTCATTTTTTGAACTGTCGGGAATAAAATTATACTCGTTGGAATTGTCACTTTTTGATGACTTTTGCGAAAAATCGTCATACTCGAAAGAGTCCTCAGTTTTGCATTGTTCGTTTTGAAGCTGATTTCCTGATTCGAGACTTTCGTCATTCGTAATATTTTCGGAAAAGGATTGATCACTGGAACAAGGTTTCGAATCATCTTTAGGATTGTTTTCTTGACATTTGCTGCTACTTGCTTCATTGGATTGACCAAAAGACTCATTTTCCGATTGAGATACTTTATCGCTTTCCGGTGTAACTGATAATTCACCCTGAACCGATATGTTGTTACCCATTTGTGAGTTATTGTCGTTGAAATTGAAACCGGCATTATCTTCTGCTTTATTACATGCTACATTGATTTCATTCATTGTAGATTCTGCCGAGGTGGTAGGTTTTAATGCTTCATCGTCGTAGTGAATATCGGTGTTCTCAACAATCATATTTTGTAAACTAGGTTCAACAAGTAATGAATCATTTTCATTAAAAGAGGTGTTATCTGCGATATTTTTAGATTCAGTTTCGTCGGAGATTTCTTGTTTATCATTATTAGAATTTTTCTCGCTAGCAAAATGTAATCCATTATCAAAATTTACGGATAATGATGAACTATTAGTTTCGCTTACTTTGAAAACTTCGCCATTTCCACTTTCAGTCCATGTTTCGTCTAGTATTTGCTGTACAGCATCGTTTTCAGGAACATCTATTTTACCACTCAGGTTTAACTCGTCGACATTAGATTCATGAGTTGTAGAAAATACATGATTCGTGAAACTGTTTAGTGAATCATTCACTTTATCGTATAGCATTCCGTTCATCATGGAATCGTTATTGTCAGGTTCTAAACCACGTTTAAGACTAAGCTCACAAGCACTAACTACTAAAACGTTTTTTTCAACTGCTCGCATAAATTTATCTATCCTACTATATTCTTTACGTGGCGCGGAAAGTAATTCACATATTCTCTGAATGGTAAATGGTGGCAAAATGAAAGAATCCAAACGTGATAAGAGATTGTTTTTCATCGTTTCGTAGTTGAACGTATCAACATTGGGACATGGTGGAATTTCTAGGGATGGATTGTTTTCTTTGAATTCATTCAAAACAGCTAACAATTTCTCCTTGATCAATATCTTCACTAATGACCACTGAAATACGGGGTCACCTGTTCTAGCAACGTAACTGATATATTCTTCCAGCTCTCGAGGTATTTCTTTCGTCTTAATCTTGGCAAACACTTCTAAAATTTGAAATGTATATTCAGGATTATCCATAGTTGAAATGTCTATTCACCAAAGATACATAATATGCTATGCAAAACTTAAATATTTCGAAATATGCACTAGTAAAATAACCGCGATTACTTTGAACGCCAACAAAAAAATTTCATGAAGTAAATAACGAAATTCACGAAAATGACTTTCTTCGAGAATGAAAATTACACAATAGAAAATAATACGAGATTATTATTGTAACTGAAATGTAAACTGTAGTTTTCACTTTCTCTACTGGAATAATTAATTTTCATAAATAATCATTATATCGACACGAATTTCTGAATTCTTTGGCGATATCGACATAAATATCGTATCGCTTTTCTTCCTGTACGCTATACGTATAGTCCATAGACATTACAAAGATGGTAGTGATACAAATGAGTGATGACGTTTTTCAAGGTGAGGCACATACCTATTTCTGAACCTATCTAAATCCCTATTTCAAGAAGTGCCGTACTAGGTAGCGCTTCAGATATATATATATTTTTTTTTCTTTTTATTATACTAGGCGTGTATAATTGCCAGGATTGTTAGGCCCAGTGTAGAGAGTTTAATTTATATTCAGATATATTTTAATTTTTTTAAACTTCTTCAAGTCTTTTACTGAAAATTGTAAAGAATAAACCGATCATTTTATGAATAAAATGATTTTGAATCGTCATATTGTACACATACTGTGTCTAACTGATTTTAACATCAAAATTCCTTTCATGAAAAAAATATCACTTATTTCATTTTGTTTGACTTCATTATGGCATAATGAATAATTTTATTTAAGACTTTAGAAACTCAAATTCTACGATTTAAATAACTTTTTTACTGGTTATTTTTGATTTATTTAAATTCATTTCTTCCAAAATCAGTGTTGCAAAATTAACTGAAATGAAACGTTGAAAGTTTAAAAATATTCATAGTCTTGTAAATTATGAATTGAAATCATAAAGAAACACTTATTTAAGTGTTAATCCTTAATCTCATGAAAAGAAATGAAATAATGAATACTTTTTTGTGGATGTAGGGAATTTGGCGCTTGGGGTTGTTAAAATCAGTTAGACACGGTGTATAATTCAAAAACTGATTCTCAACAAAAGACATCCGCCACCAGACATTCTTATTAGTTGTTACAAATGAACAGCTTTCGCTTCAAAAAATCACTTAAGGCGGTGCTTCGAAAAATAAGAAGGTAAATGCAAAAAAGTGGCCCTCAAACAAAGTCTCTAAAACAACTTATTATAATATTAAATCATAATATATTGTTTTAGAGATTTTGTTTGAGCGCGTTTAGTACTTATTTTTCCAATTTTTTCATTTCTTTATTATAAAATTAGCTTTTTTTGCATTTAAATACTTATTTTCCGAAGCTCCGCCTTAATTAGAAATCTTAGGAAAGGTTCCACGTATTAATTTTAATTTCAGATTTATTATATTAATATCTCATTATGTACATATTTTTTGTGTGTGGATATGAAATTTATAATTAAATTTAATAAATTGCATGAATAAATAAAAATATTTTAGAATACATTTGCATTAATTTATACTTTTGTTCCCATTAATAGTATTTATTTCATTTTATTGTTCTGATATTTAGGTTTCTCCAACAGAATTAGAGAGTATTATTCTGAAATTACCAGAAGTAGCAGATGTTGCTGTAATCGGAATACCTGACACTTTGGCTGATGAAATACCCAAAGCGTTCATAGTACTCAAGCCAAATTCACAAATTTCCGCAGAAAAAATTATCGAGTTTGTTAATGAAAAGGTTGTTAATTATAAACGGTTGGCCGGAGGTGTAGCGTTCGTAGAGAATATTCCAAGGAATGCCGGAGGAAAAATTTTACGCAACGAACTGAAAATTTTAGGTGGCTCGAAGGCCAAATAGAATTGTGGTGATATCAAAAAATGTTATTTATATTTCAAATTGTTTGTTCTACTTCCCGAAACCGGTTGAAATTTCAACTGAAACTAAATCTATTACTAATTTAGAGTAGGTCGTAGATTTGATTCGATGTGTAAGTTAAAAAAAAAAAAAAATTATTTATTTGCAATTAATTCTGTATTTGGTGTAAGTATGGAATTTTCCATTTTCATTTTATGATCGTGTAATAATGAGAAATTCATTTTAAATTCTTAGACATAACGAATATATATACAAGATAACCATTACCTTTATTGATAACTTAATTAAAACATCTTTTTATTATTTCTTTTTAATCTTAGTGGTCTAATATCAAAATTGCTCGTATGAAAATGCATTACGTTCAGCGAGCAATTCTTAAATTTAATGAATAATATTTTTTACATTTCTTCGAAAAAGCGCAGAAAATTTCATAAATAAATATGAAGTGATGTCTTCATGTACTTCTTCAAATTGATGTTGCAATTTCAATTCATTGTATAGAAAATATTTTAATGAAAATGGGAACTGCTCGTAATTGGATATCGAAGCAAGAAAAATTAGTTGAAAGTAATAATGCGTCATCGTGCATGAATACATAAGATAGATGGAATCATGAATCACTCAAATTCAAAACGTCTTAATTAATTTTAATAAAATTTTCTTTGGTCCTTGTTTCAAATATTTCTTCATCTTCGAATGTTATTGAAGACTCATAATAATGAAGATGGGCAAACAGCCAATTTGAATTTAATTATAATAATAAAAATTGAGTATTTAATTAGTAAGCAATGGTACATATGTACAAAATTCTGACGTTATCACAATAAGATATAAATTAAAATTAAAAAATGTTTTTCAAATCAAATAAAAAAGTGAATTTTCAAAATCTATCTATTTTTCGATTTCAAATATTTCAAAAACTTGAAAAATATAGAACGGAAAAAAGCAATCTTACAAATACAACTCCGTAAGAATAAATGGAATAAACGATGGAGAAATATACTCTCGCCATGGAATACTGAACCGATTTATCAAATTAGAGAAAATCTTCAACAATACAAGTGCATATAACTGAAAAATTTTAAAACAGATTCACCAAGTTAATGGTGTCAGAAGTACATATTATATGTACAAATACACAGATATTTGAAACAATGGAATATATAAACGAAGTGACAGAAAGAAAAAATTAGCGTGTGTTCAAGGATAATTTCAAATTTTCGAAACAAATCAAAAAATTAAAATTAGGTTGAAATTATACTTGGATTTTATAAATATTTAGCAAAATTTACTTGCTATAAATTTATTAATATCATTACTAATTTCTTTAAAGATACGTCTAAATCGAATTTTATTCATTATCGCAAGTATTCCAGTAAACAAAAACGAAGGAATTGATTTTAATACATTGGTACTAAGCTTTTCACTTCAAATTAGTAATAATTATTGATCCAGATAACCAGATTTGTTAAATTTTAAAGTCTTAAAAACTATTAAATTGATATACTATGTATAAAAAAGAAAAAAAGTGTGTTTTTTCATCATTTTGAAAGTTATTACTCAAATTTTTTTAGTTCAGCAAACAAAGAAAATTCATTTATATTCATGGAGAGAATGTTTTTACCTAACCATCTTTTGATACCTCTTTTCAATGTTATTTAAGGTGAGGCTTCACACGTTACAGATACGTAAAGCGCTCATGCATAAAATAGGAGATTTTCTTCGCTGAAAAGCAAAAGAAATATTCAAAATTTATTTTTACGAGCAATGGAGGAATTTTTTTTTGCTTCAAAATAAAATATGAATCATTTCATTTTACCATTCACGTTTGAAAATCTGTTTTTAAACACTCGTAATGCTTTAACAATTTGTTGAAATAAAAAAAAAAGATAATTTCATATGATACATATTATTTGAAAAGAGCATAGTTATCAAAAACCTTCGATATTCTGTTCCATCCTGTCCAAGAAATTGTCTGTGATTGAGCAACATTGGGTATATTTCTCCAAGTGCTGATTTTCCAGTTATTCATAACATATGGAAATTACTAAAATTATTAGGATTTTCTTCATTCTACGTGATATTTTCTTAAAAACATGTTTTCTGTTTTCTTTTTGTTGGACAAATTTTTATTTCCTACTTGATCAACAAGTGAAGTCTCGTCTTAACAGTTTTTTTAAAACAAAAAGAATCAATTAAACAATTGAAATTCATTTATACGGACGAAAGTAATGACTGAATCTCATATTTTACGTATTCATTTAAAAATTATTTTTTTCGGCATAAGAAAAACAGAAGTAGAAAACTTCATTTCCGCTTAGGAGGAGTGTTGGGCCTTCCTGAATTCAGACTTCCGTACTGATACTTAGCTTTCTTTTCAGACGGTTTGAGAATCTAAGAAAATAAAATATGATAGAATTAATATATCTCCACAATATCCGACAGAATAAATGTGGCAAGTTAATGTCTTGACTGCTTTAATTCTGATTAGGAAGAACCTAAAGGCTTCCGTCTATGCATCACCAATATTAAGAATATAGCGAAAAAAGAAATATAATGCACAATTCGAAATCATGTGATTCTAATATTCATAATGTGAATTTCAAGAACAATTGCTAGATTCTATTTCTCCATAACAGATAAATAAAACCAATAACACTGAAATTGCCTATCTTCATAATTCTATATAGAAAACATATTATCGAAGAACATTACAATTTTGAGTAATTATCGCTCATTTAAAGAAATTTTGAAATAAACAAATTCAGACATAAAACTGATAAAATTTTCGTAATACTCTACATACTTTGCTTTTAGAGAACTGTCAAAATAATTAAAACGTTATAATTTGGTATTTGCGAATTTTTTAAACTACTGGCATGAATATCGAATATAAGAGAATTAACAGAGTAATATTTAATTGAAAATAGTACCTGAAAGGAACACATCAACTGGTCATCGACGGACATCATACCACCCGCATTATCAAATTCTCCGCAATAATTGGGAGCAGAAAACAACGTTACTAATTGTCTTTTGGCAAAAAATTCATATCCATCTTCCACTACCTTCAATCACATAAATTTCATAACAAGACTGCAAGGAATTAAAGATGAAAATTACAAACATCATACTTGATGAGCACGACAGATAAGATCCAGATCATGTCGAGCAAGGAACTTGCTGACAATATCAGCTCCAAATGTGAAAGAAACTCCTCGGTCATTATCTCCCCAACCTTGAACATCTTTATCAGGATCGGACCATAACAAATCACACAACAAACCTACAATTATTCATAGGTTTTAAATGACTAGAATTAAATATAATGGAAGTACGTCGAAATGTAATCAAATTCAAATACCTGTATCAGGAACATCTGTAGGTCTCATGATACGACGAATTTGTTCCATACCTTGAAGGTCTGGACTAAGTCCTCCATGACAACAAAATATTTTTTCATCTATGATTGCAGCGATTGGTAAGCAATTAAAACAATCGGTGAAAGTTTTCCATAATTTTATATTATACCTTCGTTTACCTGAAATAAACCAATAAAAACACGATACCAGTCATATGAAGAGCATTCAACTGATTTTTTCTAACGAACCAAAATACGAAATACACTTTAAAACATTTTAAGCAATAAGTATGCAAAAAGGAATAAAAATTTGCTCAAAAAAATACTTACATTCATCATAAAATCCGTAAATTCTGTTAATACTAGCACATTCGTGATTGCCTCTTAATAAAAAAAAGTTTTCAGGATACTTAATTTTATAAGCCAATAATAAACATATTGTTTCCAATGATTGTTTTCCTCTATCAACGTAATCACCTAAAAATAAGTAATTCGCATCCGGTGGAAAGCCACCATATTCGAATAATCGCAATAAATCCGTATACTGTCCATGTATATCACCTATGAATGAAAAAATTCAGTGAAATGAAGAAAATCAATATCCACTTATCAACACTACATCCTAAAGGAATATACAGTTCTTCAAGAGATGAAACGTGAAAGATTAAAACTTACCACAGATCTTTAATGGCGCTTCTAATTCTAGTAGAATAGGTTGTTGTAGGAATATTTCTCGGGATTTCAAACATAACCCACGAACTTCTTGTTCAGACATGGAAACTGACTTCCCAGGTCGGCATCCTCTAACTGTTTAACGACATACATTTGATTCAAGATATTACAATATTTGTAATTTGTGTACACCAAAATCGGGGATATTAATTTTTAGGAGTTGAAAACATTATGTAAGAGACTTTACTCTATATTTTCTCTTCCTTTTGAGAGGCTCTGCAAATTTTGATTAAAAAATTATTCACGGTAAAAGCATGCAAATATAAAATAACCAGAAGTTTAAGACAGTGAGAGGTATTTCGAAAATTCTATACATAAAAACATCTCATAACACCTACGTAAAATCTAATTATAGATCATAAATAAAGCAATTGCCAAAGTAAATTAATGGAAATATTATAACAATTTCTTTAAAAAAATTTCAACTGCGACAAAATAAACTAGAACTGAAGTCAAAGTTGACAATATGATAGCCCCGAATTACTTCAAAGTATCAGAGAGGATGAAAAATTTATTTCAATAATGTAGTTACCTTCTAGTAACCTTTGTATAAGACCATCGATATTAAGTTCCACATCAGCCATTGTAGAATATAGATGACTACAGGATTATTTTCCAACAGTATCAACCTCTCATGTTTCAGTTCAACCATAAAATAAATTGTTAATGATATAAAATAAAAATTAATTAGTTTAAAAACACTAAAGGTAATAAAAAACAAAACAAAGTTCGAATCAATAGATAGTATCAAAAACTACCATAAACCTAAACCAAAACCATATTATAGACCACTAGACCATAAACCAACAACAACAAAATTAATTTCAAGGCCGATTTTACACGAGCGGATCACCAGCACCAAAGAGCCACCAATAACATTTACCTTTACGCATTCTATGTACCAATAAAATGCGTGTACTGTTATTTCGTTGTTTTTTACCAGTTGTTTATTTCAAAACACATGAATGAGTTTTTGAACATTTTGGCGTTGGTGTGTAAGTAATTAATTGCGCGCACGGATGTAACATTGATATTATGAATCAAATTTCTATTATGCTCCTGCATTATGTTTAAAATGAATAAAAATAAATAATTTCAAATCTTCAACTTGTATTCTTTATTTTTAAAAGAAACAATAAAATAACAAATAAAAACTTCATTAATCGAATTATTATATGTACTCCAATTTTTAACATAAAAGAAGATAAAATAATAGAATTTTTAATAAAAACTTTCATATGAATTTTTATTAATAAAACAGGGCTGTTAACTTAAACGTATATTAGTTAAATTCAGTTAAAGTTTTAGTCTTTCAAAACAAAAATAAGAGTTAATGTTTGCAGTTTTATTCTTTTCACTTAAAGTTTAAGTTATAGTTAAAGTTGATGTAAACTAGTTTTAACTTAAATAAAATAAAAGTTTAGAGTTAAGGTTAAAGTTAAATTCTTCTTTATAGTTAAAAAAGTTAAAGTTAGTTAAAGTTTTATTCTTCTTCTAAAATAGTTGAAGAAGTTGAAGTTATAATGAAATAATGTAGTTAAAGATTATATCATATTCACTTTTTATGTACGATGAAAAGATGAAATAAGACATAAGAGTTTCCAAATTTAATAAATCAAGCGTTCAGAAAAATATAAAATGAATTTAATTAAAAAATTTTCACATTTAAAATTTTAATTTTCAAAACCACTTATAATTATTTCACAGTAACAAAAGATCGTTAATAATAGACCCTTTGAGACTGCATCGTAAAGGGTCGAAAATGAACCTCAAGTTGCTGAATGTTCGTTCAAAATAATGGAAAATTGGAAATTGGGTTGAGACTTTAACCAAAACGATTTTTTTTTAAGTTTAAGTTAAAGTTTGATGTAGTTTTAGGGACTGAAAATATTAGTTAAAGTTTTATTCAGTTACACATATTGGGATTTATAGTTATAGTTAAATTCAGTTATATTCTTAATACGTGAAAATACGAGTCAGTTTGAGTTAAAGTTAAGAGTTTTAGTTATTGTTAACAGCCCTGTAATAAAAAATGAAGTGAAATATAAAAAAGCTATCTTTGAAAAAAATAATATATATGTAAAAATTATTAATCAATTATTAAATTTATTTAAGTAAATTAATCTATAAAAAAAAACCAAGTAATATACTATAGGTATACCAAATTAATTATTAAGGAAGAAAGAAACAAAATATCACATTCACATCGAAAGCAATATTATTTTCAAAACATAGAGCAGTGAAGGTTGAAAGGTACCCTGATGAAGATTACAATAAACCGGCAAAAAACAACGAGAAGCACTTAAAACAGGGAAACATATTTTTAAAACGTAAAGCAGTGAAAGTTGAAACTTGAAAGTATAGTTGAAAGATATTCTGATGGAGATACAAAATTTTGAAAAACTAGTGTGATGGAGATTACAAAAATAATAATAATAATAGGTACACGCATTTCATTGGTGCATAGAATGCGTGAATTTTATTGGTGGCTCTTTGGTGCTGGCGATCCGCTCGTGATTTTTACCAATTTTGACGTTTCAGATGCTCCAAGTAACGTCACCTTTACAAAGCCTTTACGTGAGTAGACGTGAGCATCGAGGGAAGTGATAGCCTACCGCTAGCCTACTAGCGATAATGAATATTGGTTCGAAGTTTTCAAGGTATATAATTCAGTTTATTCAATTCAATCATCGCTCTATTTAATACTTATACTTTTTTGACATGAAAAATTTAGATTTTGTTTCTTAGTAAGAAAGAAAAGAAAATATTGTGTTTGTTTATTAAGTTTCATTGATTTGATTCAATTTATTTATTTTAATGATAAAGTTATTGATGTGATACTGTTAAACATTCAGTTTAAGATTATCGTTATGGAAAATGTCTTACTGCTTTTGTAAAAAAGATTTTCTTGTGTTTGATCTCTAGAATTAAGATTAGTTTCGTTATTTTATTTTCATCTTTCTAGTATCATGTCGTTGCATAGGTAAGGCGTTCAACCAAATGCGTTTACGTGAATTGTTCGGTGCATAATTTAATTGGATATGCATAATTTTTTTTTGCTTGTAGACTTTTACCTAAACCTACCCAAGTTACATGGGATGAAGAAGAAGCTGAAGCCGATAAACAAGCTAATAAGCCTTCAGCCGTTGTCGCAGTTGGAAAAGCTCCGCCACTTGGGGAACGTGATGGCTGGGTTCCTCGAACAGAAGAAGTAAAGAGAATTTCATTACTCATTGGTCCTAAAACACTTTTGATAAAGAGATATTTTCCAGGATTTCGGAGATGGAGGAGCTTTCCCAGAAATTATCATGGTTCAACATCCATTGAATATGGGAAGACCTAACAACCAAAGTACATCGAATGCTCTGGCAGTACAGTTAGATCATGAAGGAAAAGTGAAGTATGATGTAATTGCCCGACAAGGGCATGATAAGAATAAGGTAACATTCTGTCAAGTTGTATTCATTATCCGTTGTATAAAATGGTGATATAATCCTTAACTTTCGTAGATCGTATATTCCAAATTGACCGATTTATTGCCTTCCGAAATTACTAATGAAGATGACCCTACGATACAGAAACCAGATGAAGAAATAGTGCAAGATACAGTTGAAAGAACAAGGCAAGCCTTGGAAAAACTAACCAACTCTAAAATTGCTGCAGCGATGCCTGTCAGAGCTGCTCCTAAACAGGTTAGTCGTGAACTAACAAATTTATTTATTTCAAATCAACTATGACTTATTATAATATTTTATTGTTTCAGGAGCCTGCTAAGTTTATTCGTTATACACCTTCTCAAGACGGCGTTGCTTTCAATTCCGGCGCCAAACAGAGGGTTTTTAAAATGGTAGAACTTCAAAAAGATCCGATTGAGCCACCAAAATTCAAGTAAATTCATTTACATGTTGCACGCATTTTTTTTTGTAAATGTTCATTTTAAAACCTCCATCATCATTGATTTTCAGAATAAACAAAAAAATTCCCAGAGGACCACCATCACCACCTGCTCCAGTGATGCACTCACCAACGAGAAAAGTGAATATCCTGATTACTTTTTCTTGTTTCACTGTTAACTGCTCATTTAAACGTTTCGTAATTTTAGGTTTCTGTGAAAGAACAAAAAGAGTGGAAAATACCACCTTGTGTATCTAACTGGAAAAACGCTAAAGGTTACACTATACCATTAGATAAACGATTAGCAGCCGATGGCAGAGGTCTTCAACAAGTTCATATAAATGAAAAATTTGCTAAACTCGCGGAAGCATTATATATAGCCGATAGAAAAGTGATTTGATTTTTTTTTTTAATTTTATTCTTAAATTCTTTCGTAATCCGTTCATTACAAAAAATTCACTACTAGTTATGTATAATAGTACGTTTACTATTTAGGCTCGCGAAGCTGTAGAAGTAAGGGCTCAAGTTGAGAAGAAAATGGCTCAGAAAGAGAAAGAGAAAAAAGAAGAGCATCTTAGAGCATTAGCACAAAAAGCAAGAGAAGAACGAGCCGGCATCAAGTCTGGAATGGCTCCTTCTACGGGTATTGCTATCAGAACTTAGCAGGTCAAGTTGCTGATTCGTATTTATTCTAAATTCCTTACATTTTGATTTTAGATCGGAATGACGAAGCTAGAGAAAGAGATATCCTACGTATGGAACGCCATAAAGAACGTGCTCGTGAACGAAATTTGGCTCGCGCTGCTCCTGATAAGAGGTACAGTAATTTTATTACACTTTATTTTTATTTTATTGGAATTTTAAACTTTCTAGTAACTTGTTATGGTATCATTCACAGAAATAAACTACAAAAAGAACGGGAACGTGATATTAGTGAGCAAATTGCTCTCGGTTTACCTGCAAAAACAATTATGGGAGGTGAAGGACAATTCGACCAGAGATTATTTGATGGAAGTAAAGGAATGGATAGTGGTTTCGGTGACGACGAAGCCTATAACGTTTATGACAAACCTTGGCGAAGCGAGTCTACCATGTCGCAAAATATTTATAAACATCGCAATCTGGAAAGGGAGACAAACCATATCGGTGAACGTTCCCAAGCTACAGGGCATAGAAGCGGCCCAGTACAGTATGAAAGAGCTGAAGAGGATCCGTTTGGTTTGGATCAGTTCTTGACGCAAGCCAAAAGGGCAACGAAACGGCCGCGCGATGAAAAAGGAGGAAGAGATGAAAAAAGGTCGAAAAGAAGAGATTAAATGTAAATATGCTATATGTTTTTGTTTTATATGAAGAAATCTAATAAAGTTACGTTCCATCTACAATCGTAATATAATTTTGTTTAAATAATATGCAAGGTAAAGAGGAAAACATTATCAAAAAGTGGTCTATCGTCAAATAGAGCAGATGTACTCGATTTTTAAGGATTTTTACAATGATGTCTCTTCACTGGATCGAAAAGCAACAATCATCATCTGCAAATGCAGAACACGTTGTACAGAAATATAATTGATGTAATTAATGAAATGACGTTTTCAATTTTTATTAAAATTAATATGACAAAAAAGATGCAATTAAATTTTACAGGAATAAATTTTGTACAAAAACACGTATGGTATTTCATATCTTGTAAATATATATGATGAAAAGAATTTAGTAATAGTTGGATAAGATATATGAATGAAAGTTCTTTGGATTCATTAAAAAAAAAAGTTTCAAGCAGGAATATATCTATGCAAATATACGTTCAAAAAACGCCATAACTGCTTCAGGATTGCTACAATCTTTTTCCACTAATCTACCGATTTCTTTTCCATCGTCCCAACAAATTAAGGTTGGTACATTAGTTAAACGCAAAGTACTATCCATTCGATATCTATTATTTGGATTCTGCCATCTGAAAAACAAATAACATATTCATTACTTTTGAGACGAAAGTTGTGGATAGTCAGGTAGGTGAATTGAAATGGAAAAATTCGAGATTTTTTTATCATTTTAACAAAAAAGGAATCTACATTTAATGCATAGATAACATACTCAAGTCAATGATACCATTGGAAAACAAAATTCTCCCTAAAAAAGTTCACGTAAATTTTTCTCTTTCTGTAAGGTTTGCACATGTGATAGGGCATAGGAAACAAGACTCGGAAAATAAAATTTTACAAGGGAGCAATGTAAAATTTGCGTGACATTTCGTAGTAATTGTAACCAAAAAAATTACTTTTTTTTCGTAAATTTTGTTTTGTAATTGTTTCCCTCGATAAAATTATGTTAGCGATCTAGAACTAATTTCAATCGATTTTTCATGTGATACCATATCTTTTCCGGTGTAGCATGGCATACCTATATGCTCGCAATTGTAATGCGTAATTATTCAAATTTTGTAAGCAAAATTCACTTGTTCTACATTTCACCAACGAGGAAATTGAAATGTTATATTCATTATCTTCTAATAAATTGTGGCAGTAACGTTATCAGACTTACTCATCTCTGTCAATACCGATAAACAGGTAACTTATGTGTCTACCAGGCTTTACAAAGCTTTGCACAGTACTATGAATAATTGGCATCGCTATATTCGGAATGAATGAAAAATAAAATTATATTAATGGTTGAAAGTATAATATTTAACAAGTGCATTATTTGCAATACCTTGACTAACAGTTTCAACAACCTACCATCTGCCAACATTAATTTTATTTAATTCAGTTTTTACTACACATGACAAAAAAATTGACAACTCTTCAAAACCTTTGAACGCTTCAAAGCATATGTAAGACATACCTTTGAGCACAAATGTGTCGCTACTTCATCTGTACAATCTCATTAAGAATAAATACTTATAGAGAAGTCGAAAATGTATTTCAAAGCGCTGTCAATAAAGAACTTAAAAACCATACTGTTAATCCAACTCCGATTATAACGTTGACGTTTAGGAGCTTCAACAAGAAGTAGGATGTTATATTTCTTCAAAAAGAGTAATTTTTCCTCCAAATGTATCAAGTTGGATGAATTTTTCATTGTTTACCTTCTCTACAATCTGGACACCAACTCCGACCGGTCGCATCAAGAGCTCCACAAAAAAGTGTCAATATACGAGTCGTTTTTTTGGCCAATAACTTGAATTGACGTAAATAAAGCTTGTAACTTTCCACGGAATAATATTCCACCATGATCCCAAATTTACAAATTTACAAATTATAAATAAAAGAAAATATTCGAAATTTCATTTATCATCGAAGTAACTGAAGAGTGAATGCTGCTCGAAAACTTTACTGTAAGCGTAAACGTAAGAAATTTAATTATCTCACTTGTAAAGTTGTAAACAAACAGATCAGATGAAAGAGCGGAACGTCAGTAGGTTAATGGAGTAGGTATTTTCTTGTATTTTTTGTTTTTTCTTTCTTATTTTTTTCCTCCCTTTCCCCAAAAAAAAAGTGGAATGAAAGAAGCTAAATTTGAAGAGTTCCTTTACTAAATAATAAACAATATTGAAGAACACTATATACCTATTTTAAGAAATATTCGCACTATCGATCTTTCATCATCCCTTTACGAGATGATATGAAAGTGGATTCTCAAACAAGAACGTAGAACACAAAAAATAACTTGAATTTCTGATCTGATTTCTTTTTCTCAAGAATTGTAATTTATTTGCTAATTACAGGATGAAATCGCCCTTTTTCCTATTGTTTCTGATATCCTATACCTAATCTATTAGAAAAGCCTATGTTCAACCATAAAACACATACTCCCACGTTATAATCATGATACTTTAACAACTTCTCTACCAAATAAAAAAATTCGATTTTAGCATAATTGTTACAAAAAATTTTCTGTTACTCGAATTTGAATACTAACATATATATGTATAATGGATAATTAATGTAATAAAAATAAGTAAAATGTCGATTATGATTATGCCATTGGCGATTGAATTTAAATACACATGAAGAAAATTTTTGAAGTAACATAAATGTTTTTCAAATTTTGTTAAAAAAAAAATTTATATTTTTTCCAATGTAGCATGAAAAAATCATGTATTTTTGCATCAATGAAACTAGGTATCGTATAGGTAATTGAATAACTAAAATTATAATCAGAATTAATTCTGAACCTATTTTCCTAGCATTCATTCTTTTTTCTGTTCACTTCTTCGACGATGACTTGAATGAAATTGCGAAAGTAATCGCATTCACTCGTAATTTTTAAGCGGGTATAGTGGGGGGAATTTAACAGTTCATTTGCAGCAATTGCTTTGAAAAATGTAACCTTTCTTCACACTTTCAAATGTTGAAAAACATATCTATAATGGCTACAATCACCATATTATATATTTTAATTCAATAGTTTAACATATCTATGACAAAGCCGTTGTCCTAGATACTGTAAATATTTACATCTTTCGACAATTTTCAACAAAAAATATACATATACATGAACATTTCAACAAAATTTGAGCAAAACACCATCTCACAATTTAATTATTTATTTCTCAAATATTCAAGAATCTAATGATGTTACCTCATAAATACAAACAAATTTTGAATAATTATGATGAAACTAAAAAGTGTAATCAGGCATAATAGGCCTCACCAGCGAGGAGATGCTTTTTCTCAGCATCTTTTTAACACTCTTACCACCCAAATTACAATTATTACCAGATTAAAAATTATTGAATTTTTTCAAATGTTTGCTACATTTCTTGAACATTTTTTTTCGCACTGAAGACGACTCTTATGCAATTAGAAGGTATGCGCTTTTTTAAAATTATATTTTGTAATATTGCAAGTCGTTCCTCATACAAAAAATCAATTATTTTAAAAGTATGCTTGAACAAATAGTGATTGAATATGCTACAAAGCTATTACGACTTCTTCATATTACCAAAATCAAATTAAAAAGAAAAAAAAAACTTGAAACCTAATTTGCGTTGAATGTTACCTAATCATTTTAATAGGCGATACAACATGCGACATATTAAACATAGTTTAATGAAATGAAATGAGTAAATGAAACAACAAAAGAACAACAAGCTTATTCACTATTTTATAGCTTTTAAAACATAAAAACATGAAACGGTGGAAAATCAATGATAGACAGAAAACTTAGGTTCAATTTCAGTCGATGAAAATATAACTATTCAAAACTTCAGCATCCTAGAAGAAAAGAACACAGATGAAATTTTACAATATGAACAAAATTTAAAATCCAGAGTTTACAAATGAATTAAGTCAAATTCAAAATTTACTTTTGCGATTGCAGTTCGATAAAGCTTTTTTGATCGTAGTCCAATCTTCCAATATTTCAGAATCTTTCAGCATGTACACAATATATGGTCCGGAAACAGTAACTGGTTTACGCCTAGAACTGGATTCTAAATCCCGATGAATCCCTCCTTTAAAATGAGTGATGTATTTTTTATCTTTATTAATTTTGCCGGATTTCGATAAACCTCGTTCAACCATCCATAAATCAGCATTTAGATCAACATTATTTCGATCTTCTTCAAGATGTTTGATTTTCTCTTTTAAATCTTCTTCAATTGAATCATAGAGCAAACATTTTTCGTTCTGTAATTTTTTTTTGATTTTCAATACTATATTTCTCATTAATTTTAGAGATGGTAACATGCATAATTACTTCAAAATTTTGTTTAGCTGTAAGTTCTTCGGCTTCAAATTTATTATCTAAATTTTTAAGCTTGTATTGACGTAAAACACCAGCGACTTCAGATCGAATTCTCATGTTTTCTTCTAGCTCAGCTAGAGGTAGTAAATATTCTGGAGCTTCTCCACATTTAATTTCAGTCAGTTTCATAGAAATCTGATTCAGTCTCTCGTTTATGATTCTATAAAAATAACATTTTTACTAATTTACTCAATGAAAGTTAATGAACATTAGATTAGGGAGAATAATTAATATTTAAAATCACACAGCAACTCACATATCGTATAATTCAATGTATTGCTTTTCCAGTTCTGACATTTGTTCAAGGCAAGATTGTCGCCGTCTAACATATTCTTCATCTAATTCTATTTGTTGATGTAGAAATAATGGAACATCAAAATCGGACATGTTCAGGTAATCAAAAGATATTACGAAACTAAACTTACCTGAAGCTTCATCGCTTTCTGAACCTTCTGAAGAATCTCCGGATCCAGTGCCTGACTGGTCAGATTCTTCGGAATCATGTTCCATTTCTTCTACATCACTTTCTTCTTTCTCTGCTACTTGTTGTTTTTCTTCATCATTTTTACCTTCCGATGTTTGCCTAAAAGAAAATCATACGAAACTTAGATCTGATAAGGGAACTAGAATATTACTTTGTATTTACATAAATCTATGTCGACCCAAATAAACGTCGAGTGCGAAGAATTCCTTACATGCTTGGTAAGATGAAGATTAATGCTCAGCTTATGGATGAAAGAATGAGTCCTGAATTAACATTTTCTCAAAACACTATAACAACTCCTATTCCCGAATTAAGTGAGCCAAAACTGTATTTTTGAGTGTTTTTGCTTTTTTGTTTGTTTACTTACTTTATTGTTTTATCAAGGCCAACGTAACGTCGGTCAACAACAACTTTAAGAACGTGATATCGTCCATCACGCTCTCTATACAAAGCTATTTGAACTAATAAACAAGTCTTTTACTCATTTGCAACAAGACACAAGACGGTTTTTGTGAAAAAATGAGGCATCACGCTACAACAATATGCGCCTGTTATTCGTATTTAGTCCGCCATCTTATTAATGTGACGCGTAAGTTGACGATATTAAAAGTAACAGGCGTTTTTCGAAATTTAATTCAGTTTGAAAATCTATAAAGTTTAACGGCGATTTTATTAATTTAGAGGAACTAGTCACTAAATATTTATGTTAATGGATTCAATTATTGTGGTTAATTTTTGCTTATTTTATTGATATGGACATGTTTTAATTACCGAGCGCCCTTATTTTCGAAAGATTATTTGTGTAAGTGTACTTGTAATGTTGTGTTTTGTAAGTTTCATTATTATTGCATGAAATGATGTGTTTGAGATCCTTCTTGAGCAGTTCATGAATTGAAAACCAAAATATTTTATTTACTGTCATCATACTGACTTGCCGTTCTCTTCGATTGTATTAAGTTACCAATTTTACTGGATAATCCGAATTATCGTAATTTCATCATTATACTTCCATAGATATTTGAATGTATTTCATCCAAACATCAAATTGGAAATTTTCTAATTTTTCTTAAACGAAGATCTTTTGGAACCTAAAATGAATAATGATAATTGAGTGAATGAAATGAGGTGAAACACTCTTGAAAAACACTTTACGCCAGGCCCGTATGCATGAGGAGTTGAGTGTAAGAACCCCTTTGGTTGAAAAATTATATATGGAAGCAAAATTTTTCTGAAATATCATTGGAATTTCTACTTTAAAATTTTGTACACAATTATCATTTTTTTGCTAAGGTTGAGAAAAAAATTCAATAAACTTTTTCGAAGTAACGCTCAGATTTGCGTTATGTACTGCAATTTGAAATCTTTCATGTTTGGCGAATATTTTCAGGATCCGAAAAAAACTTTACTATGGCTGCCGAAGACGTTTATAATTTCAATGCAGAACTTGAAGATGGAGGTATATTTTAATACCAACAACATTTATTACGAAAATTTATATTCTTGTAATGCATATTTTGTCAATTTAGATAAAAAAACAGCAAAAAGCAAAAGGAAATCCGTACGAGTGAATGATATTGCCGACATACAAATAAAAAAGGAATTCGGATGCGATAACTGTGATAGAAGTTTCAACTCATTAGCGGTAATTGCATTTATGTTATACGTCATTAAGATGTTAGAACTTTTTGAATAAAATATCCTTATGCTTAGGGTTTGAAACGTCACACAAAAGCTTGCGATAAAATCAAAGAAGAAATAGAAGATGAAAATGTCGAAAACATGGAAGATGAGAACGATGATTCTATGCAAGATGCAGAGAACAACACTATGGACAATGATATTTATATTCTACCTACCGGTAAAAGAATACGCCTAAATTATTTAGTCGAGAATATGTAGGTTTATGTAATTGATACTATGTCGAATAAAATTTTTCTAGGAGTGAATTTGGAGCATAATGGAACAAAAACTGATATAGTCATTACCACCGTTAGTAATTTCACCAATAGCAATGGCATTAATTCGTACATTCAACCAGGAAGATGTGATTGTTGCGGGGAGGATGCGGACACCGCTCACACTGTATCTATATATTTTTCGCCTTTAAACTTTAATTGCATTCTATCGAAATTTCTATTGAATGTTCTTTCTTCCAGGAAGGTGATTTTAACTGCGAAGAATGTATGTTTCTATTCACAACGGACACAGCTTATGCTCGTCATCGTATTTTGGTTCATAACGAAGGCGAAACCTTCAATTGCAGTAAATGTGATGTAAAATGCCCTGATAAAAAAATGTTACGTTATCATTTGCGAATTCATAACCCGAGTAAGGAATACGAATCTTGAGTCGCTTTTGGTGATGATAATCGTGTATTTAAGTAATTTTTCTTCGTAGACTTTAAACCAGTGTCTTGTCCTGTATGTCACAAAGAATTTAGTAGAAAGTATCATTTGGTCCGTCATAACATGCAAACCGGTTGTGACGGTTCTGAAAGGCCAACTTTTCCTTGTCAGGTAATTCGGAAAGAAAACTATGATAAAAAAAATGTAATTCGTAGTTGTTGAGAATTTTGTATGTGTCAAGGTATGTCAACGGGTGTTCACAAGAAAAGATAATTTGCGTGAACACTTACGCGCCCACGCTGGTCAAACCAAACGTAAGCAAAAATATACGTGCGAATATTGTTCTCAAGAATTTGCTGGCATGTTTGTTCTCAATCAACATAAGAAACTTCATTTAGGTACGTGAAAAGTCATATTTTAATCATATGTATCAATCGTTGTTGATTTCTTTTCACTTTCAAATTTAGGCGATAAGCCTCATGCATGCGACATGTGCGAGAAGAAATTTTCTACCAGCGGGGCTTTGAAAAAACATCGTCGAAAGCATACTGGTGAAAGACCTTACGAATGTAAACAGGTAATTTCTATTTGAAAGAGTAAAAAATTGATTAAATTCAATAAGCACCAAAAACGAACGTTTGGCTAGTGATTGACTGTACTCGAAATTGGAACCCAACTGGATAATGGCAACTAAAATTTAAATCAACAAAATTACCCTATTTACATAATGGAAAAAGCTAGAAAAGTGTGACGCAGTTACAACTTGCTTAAATTGTTTCCAAGTCCTTAGTTATATTAGATTATTACATTGAGTCATGCTGTGGTCGCCATATTCAAATCATGTATCAGGCTACCCCAAAGATCGGAAAAGTGTCTGCTGGGTGGATCGATACTTATGGTTTTTCAAAAGTCAGTAATGGCCAATTGGCCAAGCGTAAATTTGTAGTATATTTGAAAAATCTTGGCCCTTGATCAATATTTACTATCTCCACGTTGGAGTCGATGTTTGAAAATTCTGAATTTTCTCAAAAAATATTTTCAAGTTTATCCATTTTTTTCGCAAAATAGTAAGTTGTATTATTATTATTATTATTATTTTATTTATTTATTTTTTTTTTATTTTTTTTTTTTTTTTTCATTTTATTATACTGTACGTGTGCTCATAATTGCTGGAACTGTTACGTCCAATGTCGAAAATTTCATTTATATTTGGTTTTTATATTTTATTTTGTAAATGTTTATTTTCTTAATTTCAAAAAATGTATAGTATTTTTTTATATTTTCTAGAGTTCTAAAAATATTATTAAATTCTGCGATTTTTTTTCGTTATTCTGTGACGTAATCAGTGAAACATCACTTTATCAACATAATATAAGCTCATTTCAGTTGAAGCTAAAGTTTATCTAATCGGCAGAATTTTTCCTCTTGGTGATTTCCTAAAATGTATGGTATGGTGATTATGTGTATATTTATTCATGCATAAGATCTGTATTATATCATATTTATAAAACCACTCAGAAAGAAAGTTCTTCCTATTACATCACCTCTAGTTTTAATCTGATAAAGCTGATGTATCATACTGATGAAGTAATGCTGTATCAATTATGTTACAGAATAACACAAAAAATAATAAAATTTAAAGCAATATAATATTATTCTGTGAGGAAAAAAATCAATTTAAATTTTAAACCCAGTGTAGGAATAGTGTATAATACTGAGCTAAAGGGGCGGGGGTTTTTTGTGCGTACTGTACTTCTTTCACGTCTATCATAGATTTTCCAAAAGAATACAAAATCAATTACATACTTCTATACCTACCAAAAAAAAAAAAATAAAGTGATATGTATCTTCTTGTTAAGAGATAAAAAATCAATGCTTGTTTTTTTTTTCTTTATATACACTACGAAAATGCAATATTACTCCCGCTCGGCTACCTACGAAAATGAACGATTTCAAACGAGTATTACTTTTAATCACAGTATGACGAAAAGTTATTACTTTCCATCATAGTGTGATGAAAAGTATGATTCTTTAGTTCTTTATATCACACTGTCTTTCTATCATCCCTTACCACTACACTCGTTACCAATTCTAGCTCCGAGTTCATGAGATTAAGTTTAATTGATGAAGTGAAAATTAGTTATGATTATACCTCATTTGGTATTTAATTTTATATTCTGCTGTTTCATAATGTGTATAAAGAAAAATAGCTAACACTACAAGAGGCGAAGTGAATATTCTTTGTCTTGTGCGATTGGCTTCACTCACCTTCGGCTCGTTCCACAAACGTCTAAACCTTGCACCAAAACTGGGGGGACGCAAATTTCTTGAACTTATAAAAATTTAATATTTATGTGTCACTGAAACTCTAAAGCTTTGGACGGTGGAAAAAATAATAAATAAATTAAACCTAACCAAACCCAACTTTAAGGTGAGAAACATAGGTCTGAAAGTTCCAAGTCTGAAGGTTCGAACGATGGAAAAAATAATAAATAAATTAAACCTAACCAAACCCAAGTTTGAGGTAAGGAATGTAAGTCTGAAAGTTCCAAGTCTGAAGGTTCGAATGGTGAAATAAATAATAATGCAAAAATTGTAGTAATAAAATAATATTAAAAAAAAAAAAAATTGACCCGAAAAACGGTAAAGAAATCGCGGGACAGAAGAGGCATTTGATCTCACATCTACCACCTCAGTAAACCGTGGTTCGGCAAGACACGCCAACAAATCCGTATACATACGCGTTGCATCAGAAATACACAAGGGTACATAAATGTTCAATAGTATAGAATTAAAATAATAATGTAGTCCACCAGTATTTGGTGCAAGGTTTAGGCTCTAGTGCTCGTTCCGCCAACATTCGCACTCGACAAAAAGATATCACTTTTGCCTCCTGTATAGTAATATACTGTTACTGAATACTATCTCCATTCTACATATTTAAGCACATAAAAAAAGTAGTTTGCTCTTATCTTTAAAGTCAGTGGAAGTTTGAAGTACTTTTTGGTAGGTACACTTCTTGTACCTGTCTGTTTTATGTGAACGCATGCGAGATTTTTACTTACCTATTAATTGCTGTCATAAAATATTTTTTCTCAAAAATTAATCACGGGTTTCAACTTTTTGAACGTAGCCTGTAATATGTCATACATGAATTTCTTATGTTAATGGTATCCTGTTGTATTCTAATTGGGGGTATTGTCAAGTACTTGTCAAAGGCTATCAAATTTCCAAAATGTATAAAAAAGGGTCAGGATTTATTTTACATATGGTTGTTTCAGTGCTTTGCCAAATTTGCAGCCAAAGAGACGCTTAACAGACATACGCGCATTCATACAGGAATCAAACCACATACTTGTTTGTTTTGTGGAAAAAGTTTCATTCAAGCTACTCAGCTGCGAGCTCATATTTTCCATCATACAGGTGAAATAAAATCTTTTGCATTTTCTGCGTATTTTGGTTGTTGATTGAGTTTATATTTTATCGAATTCATTTCTCGCCGTAGGAGAGAATGGTTATACGTGTGAAAAATGCGGTAAAGCTTTTAACAGGCGAACTCGTTTGGATTTACATGTGAAGTACGTTCACGAAGGTGCCAAACCATTCGACTGCGAGAAATGTGGAAAATCGTTCATTAGAAAGGAAGATTTAGCTCGACACGATATATTACATTCTGGCGTGAAAGGTGAAAATATCGGTTCCGGAATTATCATTTTTTTGAAATAATGAATTATAGGAAAATGATAGAATAAATATATTATGTAAATTACATTTGAATATTATTCACGAGGTAAAAAATCTATATATGTTCGACGAAAATAACTCGAAGTATATTGGAGCAGGAGAGGTAAAACGGTTGCGGTATTATGCCCAATTAAAACGACCTATGAGATGCTGCTATTAATTAATACCTCTTTTGAGTTGGATTTATCGATAAATGTGGATTTTATTGCTTATGCATCTGTGGTGGCTGGTTATTTTAAGGATAAATGTATTTCCCTTCTTTTTCTTCATCTTCTGTCCACTTTTCTGTTAAACTCTTCATTAAACCACATTTACATTATAATTTCAGCCCATAAATGCCCAATTTGTGAAAAAGGATTTGCGATGAAGTCGTCGTTGAAAATTCATCTCCTTACTCACACCAAGGTTGGTAATGAAGGGTAAGCGTAAAAATGATAGGCAAACTGAATGAAATTCAATAATCGTATTATAGGAACCTCCGCGCTCTTGCGACGAATGTGGTCGCGCCTTCATTCGTCAGGATTGTTTACTGCGTCACATGAGAACGAAGCATCGTGAAATGTTGGAGGAAATTATGGCCGAAGCGGAAAAGAAAAAACTGCAAGCTCAGTTATTGGCGGTAGCAGCCGCTAGTACAAACGATGAAGAAAGCGAATCTCCAGAAAATTCGGAATTTCATACCTATTTACCAGATGACGCTCTAACCGAATCTATAGGAGAACTACTCACCATGTTGGTGGATGAAACTACCTTGAAATCATTCGGTTGGCCTACCGCTTCTGTCGACAAATTATTGGAATCTGTTATTAGGTATATAAAAAATTAATTTTGATGAATTTTTTAAAAGATACGCTTTTAACGCTTTTTACTTTTATAGGCGTTGCGGACATACACCTGCTACAGCTGATGATTTACCCTATCCCGATTGTTTGAGAGAAAATGCGAAATTATTGTTCACCGTTGTTATCGATGATTCAGCTGTGAAAACTTTATTGAATAATCAAACCGTGGACGAAGTCATTTTACATGTTTTAAAACTAGCCAAAACGTGACCTACAATTGTTACTTCTCGCGAGGTGAAAAATATTGAGGATTATCGAAATTTATGCATTGAAGAATTGAAGAATGTATTGATTATGACTATCACCATAGGATATATTAATTTTTCAGTAAGAGTTGAATTACTGAGAACTTTGCAGCTCGTATTCATCATAGTTTTGGAAGCGAATACGTGGAGTGTCAGTTATTTCTTCAGTTATCGTATATTTTAATTAAAAGAATGGTAAGGATTTCAATATATATTTTAATTTTTATTATTAGTGATATTTATTTATTTATTTATGAATTTTTTATTCATACAAAAAGGGAACAGTGAATTGATTTATTTTATGATTTTTCGAACTTGATTATTATCATCATCATCATTATTATTATTATTATTATTATATATGAACATATAACCTAAAAGTGATCGCTACAACTTCCAGCGCTGTTGATATGGACGCTTAAAGTTTTTTACGTATGTTGAAACAGTTGCGATTATACCATTAACATGAGTTTCTTTCAGAAAATTCCATGTATAATTGTTCAGTCGTAATTATTCTTGCGTTTAAAAATTGTCAATTATTTTTTTGTAACTTGGTGTTTTCTAATCGTTTACCTTTATATTTGTAAATTGCATAATCGAGAAGACTAACTTCACTTTTGTTTTCCTTTTATTCTCTTTCTACAGTTGTTATGTTAAGATGGTAAATTTATAGTTTTATTCATTTTTAATCAATTTTCACCATTGTCTACGAACCGTTTTAATTTTAATAAATTGTGTTGATATACTAAATTGCGGCGTGTAATATTTTTCTCTGTGATTGCCGTAATATGTGGAAAATAAGAATTGAAAACATTCATAATTATTTTCAAGTAATAATTTAGGTTAAAAATTCTATGAAAATATATTCGATAAAAGATATGATAATATGTATAAATAGTTGAAGTTTCTCAGTCGACAGTGGTAATGTTACTTCTTGGAAAATTTATGGTAAAGTAAAGATGCTAGGATACATATTTCCATGATTATGATTAGGATAAGTAATAATTTATTTGTAAACACGTTACGTTGTGCCATTCTCAATAGTTGTTGAGTTCTAGATAATTCATAATCGGTATTCACAAGTCTGTCTCTAGCCCTTAACAGTGATTCTCGCTGTGAATCCAATTCTCTAACAACGTTGGTGCCTATTTCTTCAGTTTCCAAGGCAGTTTGTTGAGTGCGATTTAAGCATTCGCTAGTCCTCAGAAGAGCTGCTTTACCTTCGATCAGAGTTTGTTTATGTATTTCTTCCATTGCCAGTGAACTTGTATTTTGAAAATAACTTTTTGAGTCGTAACACGTTGGAATAGCAAAAAAAGAATTTTAAATTACAGCCAAATCAAAAGAAAGAGTAAAAGGAAATTATTATAGGACACGATTACTCGCAAACAAAAATATTAACTAACGAACAGATAAGAAAGGTATTTCAATTTTTTTTGCAACGACACCATACCAACATCACGCTATCGTCATCGCCATTGAACTGTTGATGTGCATCAAAAGAGTTGGCCTCTAGCGGACAACGAAGGAACTTCGCGTGTCAGTGATTATGGAACAAAAATTAATTTAACGCAGGATTAAATTGACAGGAGCTTAATTTTTTTTTATTCTTATGCAATAACTGTAGTATTTGAAGAAAGTTTGTTTGAACTTATTTTTAGAAGAGCAAATTTATTTTACAACGATCAACGATGCAAATATATTATGCTTCCTATTAGAGTGACAATGTAAATAATGATTTACTTATGGAAGGTGATCAATGTTTTCCACGTTTCTTACCCTGTGCGTCCAAGTGACTCGGGTACAATCACCGAAAAAATCTCTTTTCCAATTTTTTTTTTTTTTTTTTTAATGCAGAGAAATTGCAATGCAGTTGAAATGAATTTATCAGCCTTAAATATTTCTGTTTTATAAATTGTAGTTCAACTTTTATTATGTCATCAACAAATTGAGATTTTTGCGCTGATTATAACCGAATCACTTGGGCGCACGGTAGTTATTTCCATTTTTACTTTTCCAAAAAGCAAAAACTATCAATTTATTGCAAAATGAAAACTTCAAAAACATTACATTTCGATTTCGTACATAAAAAAATAGAAAATATTAGGCACATTTTTACAAAAAAATACATTTCGCACCGGGACTGCAATAACACCACATCTCAAAACACGTCAAATGACCGAAACTCAAGAAAATTGCTTTTTATTATTTTGCTTTGTAAATAACGAAATACGAATTCAAATTCATTTTTTTTTTTTTTTCAAAACTTTACTAATTTTTCACGTTCTTTCCTTTGACTTATATAGTCAAAGGTTCTTTCCAATGGTAAAGACAGATTTTCCCAACGCAAATTATTTTTGGTAGTTTTTTCTTTTTGAGATGTGGTGTTTTTGCAGTCTAAGATTTTTTTGTGATGTGGTCACGAGTTGTAAATTTAACGAGACCTGTGAAAAACCGCGAACTATGTGAAATTGTGAATTATGAATTGTGAATTTTCAATGTTTTTTCACTTTTTTCATTACAATATAATTTCATTTTTCTGAAAGCAAATTCTAATAAACTTTCTCCTAAATATCATAGTTTTCTCATAACATCAAAAAAACTGAATCTCTTTCATTTAATCCTGTGTTATAAAACTTAAATAAAATTATAAAATAATTAAATTCCTCCATGATCACTGTTACAGGAAACGACACTAGCGCGCCAACCACTGTGCACGGTGTTAGAGGTTACAACGTTATATTGCGTTATCGAAAAATCGTAAATAGGTAAATTACGGTTTTAAAATGGTTTTTAACAATACATTACTGTGTTATCAGTAAAACGCTAACTTTCCAGTTTTTGAGTTTTCAGCGAGCACCGATTTTCTATTTCTGGAAAAATTGATTTTCCCTTGGCGAAAAATGGTTTTCTACTGGAAAAATTTCCATTGATTTGCTCATTATTTTCACCTCAAAAATTTAGGTAGCTTTCTACTGGCAAGTTACAATTTCCAATTAAGTAATGCATGTTCAACGAGAGATTTTTGTTTCATATTCTTCTATTTTCGTATGTTTTCTACTTTTTTTTTGTATAATTTTTCATTTGTCTTTGTTTAGGTTTAAAAAATAAATTTTTGTTGAAATTGTTTCCTTTGTGCTTCTGAAATTATTTCCCAAAATGACTTATCAACTTTATAGAAATACGACCCTAGGAAATACATTACAAGAGAGTTTGGATGAACTGATTCAAGTGAGAATGCTCATTTCTATTTTGTTTTTTTTTTTGTTTTTTTTTTAACATACAAGTTATAATTATGAAATTATGTTTCAGTATGGGCAAATTACTCCTCAGTTAGCGATTAAAGTTCTTCTCCAATTCGATAAAACTATCAATAATGCATTAGCCACCAAAGTTAAAACGAGGATTTCATTCAAGGTATCGTATATTTTCTTCTAAATGAAGGTATATGTTGTTGTTTGCTTTTGAATTAACGCAATTTTTATTGATAGGCTGGAAAACTGAGCACATATCGATTTTGTGATAATGTTTGGACCTTCATGTTGAATGATGTGGAATTTAGGGAAGTTCAAGAACTAGCTAAGGTAGAAAAAGTCAAAATTGTTGCTTGCGATGGCAAAAGTAAGATTCTTCAAAGCTTCACTTTTCAATATATGTATGAAAATATTTCAACAATCCATTTTAACTTGTTTGATTTTTCAGATATGAACGCATCTAAATCAACAGCTAACGATGACATTTAAATGAAGTTTACATTATTGTATATTCTTAATGGTGTTGGAATTGATTGGAACATAGCTATTCATTCATTACCTGAATTGAATTGAACTCCAAGCCACTTGAGCAAGTGATGTTTGTTCCAATTTCGTAATTATTATTACTTTTTGTGTCATTTGATTTTTTTCTTTATTTATCCGCAATACAATTTTTCATACTGTTATGTGTATCAGTTCATTGATTTTCTGCTCAGAAATGAGAACATTTCCTTAAAATATTTGTGATAATTTGTCTCAATTCATTATAAATAAAATGGTCAAACATTTTTCGAAGATTATTTCTTTCCATTAGCAATATAGTGATACAGAGATGATGAATTTATTTTTTAAGTACATCACATTTACTTTTCACAATATGTACAGAAGGCAATATATGTTTCTTACAAGCACATTTAAGTCCTGAGATAAAATCAAATGAACCGATTCTTGCATCGCAATACGGACATTTCAACTTTCCTTTTTGCCATTCATCCTACAAGCAAATGCAATTATTACCATATATAACGTAAACAACAAATACGAAATCATGTTTCTAAGTTTCAAGATTTACCTCATTTATACTACTGATAATCCATTCCGGAAGTTTGTTCTCTTGTAAATACCAAACCTCTGTAATTTTACCAATACAATCTACATAAACAGCATTACTAACATTACTGATTACCTCTCCATGTACATCAAGAATTGAAGTATCATCTTGATTTACGAGTAAATTTCGACATTTACGACATTTTAAAGATGATGTCATCATAAAGTCTCAACTTTCTACAATAATTAAGACATTCTCAGAAAAATTTCAAAATTGTATTTTCTATTTATAATTTACATACGCGAATTCTTATCAGTCACATTCTTATCACGATGATCAAATCTATGTGCGATCTGTGTGCGATCAATCTGCAATGATCAAGTTGATAACCGTTGCCTCCGTCAGATACTTGTGAGTTGTGACCAAATTGTGAGCTTGTGATCTACCTGTGTAATCATGAATCATATACGGTGGACTCGCGGCTCCCGGCCAACTATCATATTATTTGAATTCATCAGATATCTAATCTGTATAGTTGAATTTATAGTGCTTTAGTAAGTTGATTGAATAAAAATCTTTTTAGCCAACAAAAAAAATGATAATAAATTAAAATTTTGTCTTCGGGAAGCCTTAGGCTATAATGGTTATGATAAGAGATGCATTGAGAGAACAAAGTTGTAAGTTTGAAATCAAAATGTAGTTTCCATGACTACTATGTTGATTGTTTGGCTATCGCTTCATGTTGGGAATACAGTTTTGGATGGAAAATTTGAAAAAGTGTTTCAAAACAATTATGCAGGAAGTAGATTCATCTTTGATCAAAGAAGTGCAAACGAACTTGGGAAAATACATAAAGAAACCACCTTTGAATGAAAAATTACTCAAGAAACCTCCATTTCGTTATTTACATGATATAATTACATCAGTAAGTTGACTAGTATTGAAATTTTTCTCACATTTTAAGGTTTACTTAAGTGTTTAATGATTGCTTTTAGATAATCCAAGAAACGGGATTCCTTGAGGGATTGTTCACAGAAGATGAATTAAATTCAAATAATGTCAAAGATAAAAATGCGAAATTAAAGTTTTTGGATAAATTAATTGCAGCACTTGGTGCGTATAGGTAACACTAGATTTTTTTCTTGAAATGCTCCTTTATTCAACGTTAATCCAGTTCTTTGTTGATTTTAGAAAAAGTCACGAGGAAAGATGTTGCTGCACGTTCTGCCAAAATTATTGCTGGCTTAGAAGTAAATAAAACATTGGAACTGTTATTAACAATAGCAAAAGCTATTGATAATGATAATAAGGTAAGAATTGAATGTTTCTTTCTTTTTTTTTCTTTTTTTTTTATGAGTAAATTGAAACTATTATTATGAGCCAGATTTTTTTTAGGTAGATTGTTCAGCTATAGTTGAAGAAGATGTGAAAAAAGAAGCAAAAAAGGCACCTAAAATGGTAAGGTGTGGCAAATTTGTTGTTCATATTTCGCGTAGATATTAAAAGGTGATATGTTCATTTTAGGTTGTCCCAAAAGAGAAGAAAACGATCAAAGTGAATACACTAAAAAATAAAGGAAAGAAAACTGAATCCACTGTCAAAAATACATTTGTTTCGGTCAAAAACACAGAAAAAAAAGTGCCTCCCAAAGACTTTTCTGTCGAAAATTCTTATACATTGGAAGAGAAAGAAAAAAATCAAGGTGAGGGAACTAAAGAGCAAAGTATTCAGGAGCCTAAGACTTCTTCTGAGCCATTCGCATTGAATGAAATTCATGGTGATGAGAAGAAAGGAAGGGAGAATGAAGGAGCAACGCCTAAAACAAGTATAGAAAAACGTAGCGTGTCATCTGGAAGAAATTCTGGACGCAATAAATCTTCGCCAGTGAGGAAAAATTCAATCAAAGGAAGTAATGCTCGTTCGAATTCAATCAGAAACTCTATAGAAGAAGTATCCAGTGATGCTTTGAAGTATTTTATGCTGATCAACTTTTCACTATTATTCTCATTATCATATTAAACAGACTGATGTTTTCTTACATAAACGTTTTAGAACCAGAAAAAATCTAGCCGATGAACACAAGGAACAAACTCTTGAAGAGAATCCTATTGAAAATCATGCCAATATCGATGAGGAGAGAGAAAAATCTGATAATCATCACGTTTTTGCTAATGAAGGAATGGCTGGGAGTTTTTTAGGAAGTTCTAGAGACAAAGAAAAAGAACACTCAATTGTGCAACGGCCTAGCTCAGCGAGACCTGGTTCTCGACGATTTTCTTACAGTAAATTATTCACATTTTTCTACAAATTAAATTTAATGAAATGAGGCTACATATATAGACAAATTGTGGCTAGGTAATTCGCTGCAAAAAGATGATGCCAATCTTGCACCACTGAAAGATGTGAAACTTGAAAAGTGAGTCTAATTTCAAAAGATCATCTAGTTGTTTTGTATATTTCTATATATTTATTGCATTCATCTTTCTTTCATGAAAATGTACTTTAAAGTAAAAAAACTGACAATGGAAAAGAAGTGCATTCGTTGCCACTTCCTAAACCACCTAATGCCTCCAGGCCACCGAGTGCGAGACCAGGAGCTCCTCGTATTAGAGATAGAGGGGAAGTTTCAGCAACGGATGAGACAAAGTACGTTTATACTTCTAAAATGACGTAATATTTAAAACATGTTATTTCATCATTGCATATTGTTTCGTGAAGGACTGTAGTTACTGGTGTAAATGTTATCGAAGAAGGTAAATTAGATCAGTTCCATGATGAAAAAGAGAATTTCATTGTTATTGAATCCGAAAGAAACGAACCTGTATCAATAGTAATTTTTAATGAATTTATTCCCTTGATGGTGCATTCATACCGCAGTTGCCAACACGTTGTCAACACTTTTTCGCAATATAATAAAGTTGTAAAACTATTATTCGGAAGTGACACCTACCTTGGTAGCGCTAGTGTTACGCTGTTTGAAAACGGGGTAGAAAAAATCGTTAACACTTTTGTTTTCACAGAGTTCTCGAAAATAACGGCATTTGTGTAATTTTTTGTTGGAACAGTCTGATGAAAAATTATGTATCTGCCATCGTCTTCAAGAAATTTTTAATATACTAGAACACTACCATATAAACTCTATGTAAAAATCATTTTCTACCCCGTTTTCAAGTTAACCCATCTTCACTCCGCGCACCCCGCCTAGCTTGACGTGTCAATTCCTAATTAGCAGCTGTTGACTACAAACTTGCTTCCCATCTCATCATATTCGGATCAGAGAAGTTGGTAACGAAACCTTTTACTAATATTGTTGTCAACATTTTGTTGATAACTGCGATGTAAATGCACCATAAATTCTATGTGTTACATAAGTTTATTGTAATCGTCGTTTTTATTTTTGTAGAATCATTCTTCCGCGATGAACGATCAAGAACAAGGAAAATTAGTTGACCAGATTTTGAAAACTCAGAAAGAATTGAATGATAGTGTTGCTGTTGATGCATCTAAAAATAAACATTCTGAAATCGTTAGTAAATTTTTCTGAATATTTACGATTATGACTTAGACAAAATGCAAACATTTATTTTTCAATATCGAAAATAAATGAATAGGAATGGGAAATAGGAAAGCAACGAGAAAGAGATATCGTCATCAAAGAAACTGATAAAATCAGAAATTTCATACAAACATTGACTAGTGCGGCCAATCCGCTCGGTAAACTTTTCGATTTCTTGCAAGAAGATGTGGATGAAATGCAAAGAGAATTGCAGCATTGGAAAAAAATTAATGAAACTTTGCACAAACAGCAGTCTGCTGAAATTGAGTTAGTAACATAAATAATTGTATCGTTTGTGAAGAATACTAATTTTTTGCCTTAATTTTCTCCCTTCAATTTTACATTTGCATCCTACAAATTGTGTTGAATCGTAAATCAAAACAAAAACGTTTCTACATTTTATTATTATTATTATTATTATTTTAATTCTAAAGTGTAGGTAAATGAAATCATTGAAGTTTGAGTGAATAAAATTATTTACCTAAGCTTTAGAATTGTAAAAAAGGTTCATATTTTTTAATTTAATAGCAATAATAATAAATTTTAGATTTGGAAAAACATTTTTGTTACCTCTTCAAAAACAATTGGAAGAAGTGGAAAACAGCATTCAAGAAGAGTACCTTCATATTACCAATATTAAACACAATATTTTAATCAATGATGGCAAAATATTGAAATTATTAAGTAATACCAATAAAACACGTACAAAGTGATGAGTCAAATTTTTGCGTTTATTTAAAATATTTAGTGGTTTATGGTCAAAGTGGCATCACTTTGCACATTCCTTTGAAGTGCATCTAATGTCACATTAATGACACCGCTATGGTGAACGGAATGTACAATTTCATAGTTTTTTTTTGGAAACGAATTTTTAAAATGATGCCACTTTACCTGTAAACATCGAAAAAATGAGGCTACTACGACCGTAGACCGAAAAAAAAATTGTGTAAAAAATAGAATATTTATGTGGTAAAGTGGCATCACCCAAAATAGCCACACTAATGACGTCATGGCACATAACTGAATCGATGAGCAATGTGATCGTAAAGTGCCATCAAAAAAAGATGCCACTTTACCGGTAGGCGACGAAAAATGATGCCATTTTATCCATAGATATATCTATTATATATAATCATAGTTACATGTAAAAGTCAGCTCTCGCAATGCAAAAATGCAGTTATAAATTGGTTCCATGTGAAAGTAGACACCGTATATGGAGCTAACTTTCACGAATCATGCATTAGTTTTGCCCAGGCGCGTTCTATTTAATGGTATACGTAACAGGAGGAGCCGACTTTCTCTATAAATGTATATTTAAATATACAGCTCCATATACGGTATCCACTTTCTCATCATCTCATGGAGCCAACTTATAACTGCCTTTTTGAAGCATAGAGTTGACTCTCACCTATACTTCTAATTGAATTTTCGGTTATCATCAATTTAATGTATTTCTTTCATTTATAAAATGGACATATAACAATTAACTGTTCACTGGAGGCAAATAGCTCTTACAATCATTTTTTGAAGTACATTCTGCGAAAAAATCTCTTCAAATTATTCAATTGATTTTTTACAATGCAAAGAAATCGTAATGCAGTTGATTATCAGCCTTAAAATTCATTAAAGTAATTTTAAAAATAATTTCTTATTTAGAAATTGTAGTTTGACTCTTATTATGTTATAATTATCAACAAACTGAGATGTTTGCGCTGATTGTACTCAAATCGCTCGGACGCTCGGTATATAAAAGTCCTGTGGTTATTTGAGTATGGTTATTTTTTCATTATTATATAAAAAGCCAACATTCTGTTATCCATACCACGAATATTGTCCTCATTACACTAAAAAATTCGTTACATTGGTAAAATCATTATGCATGAAGAAACTTTTTTTTTTTTATAAAATTATATTTTTTATTTGAAACATGTAACAATAACAAATTACTAGTCATAAAACGATATGTAAGTAAACAAACGATATTACAAAACAACTACTTTAGGAATAACAATTTGAAAAAAATAAAATAAAAGGGTAATCTGCTTTCGAATGCATAGTTCATGAATGGCTAGCTACAATACAGCTTTATTGAAGATAGAGATACAAAAAAATCAACAAATTACAATCGATTAATAATGTACGCACACATTATTTATATAATACAAAATGAAATAATCTTATGTAATAAATATTGCACAAACTGAATCATCAAATTCTTTATCTTAGCTCACCTAATATCCAATGGTAGAAACCACAGCATTAAAATTTAACAAGAAAATATGAATAATTAGTAGTTATGAAATGTTTGAAAAAACAAAACTTAGCATGGCATTAATTACTTTGTTCACAACTTTTTTACATGGAAAAAATCAGGAACTTTGGACCAGAAATTCAGATTATTAAAAAAGTGAATGTTATAGGAGAGAACCACGATACATGTTTTGCACTTTGTTCTTACTACTTACGGATTATATGAACATTAATATGCTTTCAGACAAAAAAATTGAATTTATAAAGGCCATCAAGAAAGTTACTCAGTGCAAAGCTCGATTTTAGGTTTTCTCAACGCAGCAAAATAGTATAATGAAGGTGTTTTTTATTTAGTCACAAATGTCAATATTTCAATTTATAAACAACAGCGAACAACTATCGTTCATATAAATGATAAATATCACCAGAACAAATAACTTAATCAAGATGAAATATTCAAACATATTTGAATAGCTGCAACATGAATAGAATATTGTAAGAAAAAGAAGACTATAGTTCAAACATTTCTTCTTGTTTTTCTTGTAATCTCTGAAGACTTGCACGAACTTTCTTTCCATGAGTTACTACAGAAGGCATTTCTTGTAAACTGAAGCTATTATTATCGTATTGACGTTGTTGTTGAAGCTTTAAACGAGATAAAGCCGGTTTACGTTTAGTAGAAGGCCCATTTAACTCTGATGCAAATCTGAAGATCAAAGATAAATTTTAATTTGTTTTCGTATGTAAACTGATTCTATAAAACAAAATACTTACAAACTTTTATCTTGAGTAAGTTTAACTTGTTGAGCTTTATTGGCAATATCTGCATCAATTCTATTCAAAAAATCATTATAGCTATCCAGTTCATCATCATTTTTATAACTGGATGCTGATGAATGCGAATCCGCTTTATGTATGCCATTTGAGATTTGTTTAACCTCATCCAAAGACTGATTTAAAAATAAATCTGACTCTGTTGGCGAATCAAATGATGAAATAGAAGTTGATGGTAACGATTTACTTTTAACAGGAATGAGTAAACTTTCTCTCAAGAATAAACTATCATTAGCCCATAATTTATTTGCGCGTCGTATTTGTTCGGTCTAAAAAGGAAACAATGAACTAAATTAAAACCTTTTTCATACGTAATTGGCTTGACTGGACAATGATACATACCGTCACTCCGTATTTCAAAGCAATTCCTTGTAAAGTATCATTATCTGTCACCATGTGTTTAATAAATTCATCGGGAAATTTGTTACCAATGTTATTTGAAGTACTGCCGTACTTTCTGAGACAGCGCAAGGAATCTTTGATCGACTGCCTTTCATCCATCATGATATAAAGTTTAGAACGGTCGTTACATTGCATTGATAAGAAATTTGAGGACCTACTTTGAGTCAAACATAAAACAAAAATATGTTAATATTTTTGAAATACTCCACTAACTAAAATACTTTATTCTAAACAATTGTCCAATTCAAGGGAAAGAAAACTTATGAATCTTTCAGAAGGATCTGTTAGTCTCAGGAATTCGCGAATGTCTTATTTGCCATTCCTATTTCGTAATTTTCTGATAACTCACATGAAAATAAAAATAAAACGTGTACGTAGAGAAATTATTTACCTGAACTTAAGATGTTAAAAATCTTAAATTTCACTACTCGAAAATAAATTTAAATTACGCCAACAGAACAGACCAATCACTTATTATTAATTTTTCATTAACTATAATGCTTTAGGGCGAATGGGTTTTCCTTAGGAAATTTATTTCAATTCATAAATGAGATAAAACAGAAGTACCAAGTACCAAATTCCATAATCCAAGTTAGTGTTCAGTAAAACTTTTAGAACAGACAATTCAAGAATTTGATAGCGCTCATACAAAAATACATAATAACTAAATTAGTATGTATACACCAGGTCAACTTGTGTGGTAGTGGTGGTAGTAAGGTGAAGCTGTGATCATCCCTCGGTCTTCGGGTTGGGTCAGTTGGGTCTTCGGTAGTTTTCGGTAATACCTGATACGGCTGATAGTATATTGGTACATAATAACCGTTCGATATCAATTTTCTTTTTTCGTTTCTTTTCTTTTCATCTTTTGAAATAAATATTGAATTTTGTCCATGTAATTCATCTAATTGGGAATAATCAATCATGGAAAGTTTATTTGATGGAATAGATTACGGATTTGGAAGTGGATTTCCAGAATTAGGTGATAAGAAATTCAACGATACTACCCAAAAACGTGAGAGCTCCTATAATGAAAAAAAAATTTTTGACTTTGGTAAAAATGATTCATCTTCCACATCAAGAGATATTGAACACGACATATTGAACGAAATTAGAAGTTTTTCTGGTATAAAGGGTGAAACAGTTGTCAACCGAAGTGCTACAAATTTCGATGATAATAATTTCAAATATTTACTCTCAAAATCACCAGGTGATAACGATAATAAGAAATCTGGTAAAAATAAAAAAGAAACTGAAGAAGAAGAAAGAGAAAAAATGCAGTAAGTTTCCTTATTTAGTTGCCTTAATCATTTAATTTTTTTTTTTTTCATTTAATACATTATCAATTTTCAGAGTATTAGTTTCAAATTTTACGGAAGAACAACTAGATAGGTATGAAATGTACAGAAGATCAGCTTTTCCAAAAGCATCGATAAAAAGAGTGAGTTCTTTCGATTCTTCGAATAGTAACATTCCATCAATTATAAATTTATTAAGAGAAAATGGGTTTCAGATTATGCAAGTAATAACTGGGAATTCAGTTTCCCAAAATGTTGTCATCGCTATGTCTGGTATAGCTAAAGTTTTTGTGGGAGAAATTGTAGAAGAAGGTAATTTTTGTATATTTTCGTTTTTGCTATCATCAGTATTTTAATCATATTTATCAATTAAATGCAAATGCGTAGCTCTTGATATTATGGAAGCGCAGAGAGATGCTGGTCCTTTACTACCTAAACATTTGAGAGAAGCTACAAGGCGATTAAGAATGAAAGGAAAAATTCCTAGTTTAAGAGAAAAAAAACCTAATTATCGGTTTTGAAAGGTAACAGATATCACCGAGTATGATTTTGTTAATATAGTAATCATAATTTTCAAATAGTACTCTGAAAATTACAACTGTGACGGAAAGTCTTCGATCGGACAATGTATAAAAGCTTTTTTTCGCATAATGTAGAATTATTAATATCTATGAAAAAAAAAATGTTTATTGAATTAAAATCATTAAATAATAGCTGTCGTTTATAAGCTGAAAACTCAGCTAAAAATATATATATACATATATATTAAAATTTCTTTTGTAGGTATGTGTATATAATTATTTTTGTACCACACTTATTTTTTTAATTCCTTAAAATAGATTCGTGTTTTTATATGTAATTATTAATGTGTCTATTGTTCTTCGTAGTGGTTATTAATTTCAATTTTCACTCCAATTGTTTTGTTTGTAGAAAAAATAAAAAACTATTTATTTGTCAATCTGTTTTATGAATTGTAATGTAATCACGTGTTCAGCAAGGCTTTATTTAGAAGCTGCTGTGAACAAATAAGAGATGCAGCGTTGAACTATATTATTCCTGTCATGGCATGCCTTTCAGAATTTTTTCAACTCGGATAACCTCTTTGTTAAATATCAATTCGGTTCGAAATCAATGTACGTATTATAAAGACTAATTTTCAAAATTTTTATTGAAAACTGTATTAATCATGGCAAACGAATCACCTCCGTTTCATGAATCCGACGAGAATACAACGGACAGTCACGAATCTATAAATGAAGGTAAAGACAACAGAAATATCATTATTCGTCGGAATATATGTATTTTTTTTTCAACAAAATAATCATTATAATTCGATTAATAACATGAAAACAAAATGAAAAGAAGTTGACAATATTTACTTTTAATTCTTCTAATGCAGTAGGACATGATGCGAACGAACATAATGAAAGAAAACGATCAAGAATGAGCCATAATGGCAATGAGTGTGATACAAATAATCAAACCGCAACTATCAAACCCGAGCGAACAACACGTTTCAATTTTCAAAATTATAGACCTACCTGTCAACATCGAGTATGTCAAGCATCAACTTCATTTCAAAGATACGCGGATTCGACCAATACAGTTGGTGAATTAATTGAAACGCAAACATTTTGGAATACCAGTTATAAAGACAACAAAGAAGCTATGCCTTCATATCCTCCATCCATGACCCAGGTGCCTTTCTAGAACGGCCTAAATATCATTTCTTTCTTTTATTGTTATTCACACTACCTAATAATGCTCAAACATATTATTATGTGTTTTAGAATAGTTCAACCACTGAATCAGTTCCATCAACCTTGAAAGGATTTTCAGCCTCTGAAATGCTGCAACCAGAAATGGAAAAAATTTCCATATCTCTATCAGAATCGACAATGCAGTGCCCTTCATGTCATTTATACTTCCCACTTTTCGAATCTGATGTGAGTTATTTACAGTATGCTCAGGCAACATATTCTTACAAACCCAACATAATTTCATAAGTTAGGTACCTAATTTCTTTTATATACATGATTAGAGTGAATTAAAATGTTTTGTTTTCACAGGCTCACATTGCATCGTGTACCGGACAGTTATGAATATGAAATGTGAATGATACCTATATGTATAAATATCCATAACTATACATTATTTGTTTCTATGCTGTGAAAAGTTTTCGTTACATTTGGTAGGTAAAGGTGAATACAATGAATCCTACATAACTTAGGAGTGTTATGTCTCTTTTAAAGTATATTGCGGTGCAATAAAATTCCTTCTTGACCATGCCCATAATATACTCATGCATTCGGTGAATCTTCACTCAGTGATATCTAGATTGTAGATTCACTGGACGCGTTTGTGGCGGACGCACGATATTATACATGAGTACTTATACTTATATATGTACCTACAATGATCAACTTTTGGGTCAAATAAATAATAAATTGCAATCATTTTTTCACGAGATATCAGGTTCACATATTTACTGAATTAAAAAAAAAATACGTGCTAAAAATGTATCACTGTTTTTTTTCTTTTTCGAAATCATTCATTCACGCATGGTAATAGTTTATTTTTTTGTTTTCATTTGTTTCAGCTTGACATTGGCCTATACTTTGCACTTGAATAATAATCATTTAAATCAGGAATATACTTTCATATATTTCATAATTTTGTATGTATTCTGCTCCCAGCATTTATTTTATTAAGCTCTTTTTTTATTTTCATAAACTTTTACTGAGATTTCAATTTATAGCTTTCCATTTTGAGTGTAATCTTGAATGTTGGGTATGTTTTATAATTTTGATTGAATTAGATATATTTATTGATTGTGACGAGTGTTGGAAAATACAAATTTTTTAAATTACTTTTTATTTTCTTTCAGAATTATAGGCACCCCTACTGTTATATATGTACATTATTCAAAAAGAAACACAGAAAAACCTACATATTTGTAACAATTTTAGATGTGCTAATATTGATATTGGCTATTTCCGGTTATCTGCATGAATTAACGTGAGCGCTGAGATAATATTTATGTTGTAAAATGGTTCCTTTTCAAAGTCAGTTTCTATATTTCCACATTAAACGTATGATAAACAAACTCAATGATTGCGACGATGATAAAATTATAAGCAGTTTGTACGAGAAAAGATAATAAGCCGAACTGATTGTATATAATGAACTTTGACACGTTAAAACTAAAAGAAAAACTTGCATCTGGTGTTTTTGTTGTATTCACATTTCCATGCTTATAATATACTCATAGTTTTCAAATATCTTTTGTTAATCTGAAAATTTAGCGATAATATGATTTTCAATATATCATTACTTTTAATTCTCAGTAATTATCGTACATTTGGTGCGATAGTGAGTTCTTTAACGGAAAATAACGAATGGGTTATACAAAATTCAAACGGAAGTATGCGCCTTCATTATAACTGCTTGAACACAACATAATTTATGATTAATATGAAGTATAGGTAAACTAAATATGAAGATGGTAAAAATTTTGATTATTTATGATGGAATGATATTCTTCAGGTATATTTGTGAAGCTAACTAATCCAAGTGGAATATATTCCGATTTAATGAAAACGAACGTTATTAAAGAAGACATTTTATATGGGTTCAATGACATAAACTACCGATGGATTGGAAACGATACGTGGACATACTCCGTGAATTTCACAAGCAAGTATAATGATGTATAACTCTTGTTCGAGTGTAAATAGTAAAAAATTACGAGCAAAAACTGAAAACATAAATACCTACCTAATTGTTTTTTGTTTGTTTTTTTTTTTCAAGTCGATGAAGGTATTAAATTCACTCAAAGTACGGAACTGATATTTTATGGATTAGATGGCTTCGCTACAATATTTTTAAATAAGAAATGCTTGGGCGAAGCCGCGAATACATTTGTCAGATACAGATACGATGTAAACGACTACCTTCGCGTAAGAGTGCATAAAATCGTGTCAACTTAGAAGAACATCAGTTTCAAATATGATGCTGAGGTTCAAAATTTTGTTAATTACAGAAAACCAACTTACTAGAAATCAAATTTCAATCTCCCATAAAAAGTGGAATAATTCGTTTTAGAAATGCCTCCCATTTAGTGCCCCCTTCGTGCGTGCCAGTGACATATAAAGGCGAATGTCATGTTAACTTTCTCCGTCGTATGCAAGCATCGTTCGCCTGGGACTGGGGTCCAGCGTTTCCATCTGTTGGTATATGGTAAATTTTCTGCTTAGGAAATCCTATAAACCAATTAATTATTTGATGAAAACTAGTTATTTTTTTATTTTGCGATTTTAGGAAACCTGTAGAATTACTACTACGACAGAACGACTTGATTATTCGAGACATTGTTGTAACAACTACTCCGTATGATGATGTCTGGAGAGTTACTGCAAAAGTGTATTCCGAAATTCCTAAGAATAGTGAAAATATCAGTGGACATATTCATCTCTCAATCTCTGCTCCAGATGATCTACAAAACAAATATATTGTTTCTAAAAACATCACTATAAAAAGTAATACAGCAAAAAAGGAAATCGTTACTTCTTCGATCATGGATATACCAAAAGTATCTTAATCGAAATAAAAATAATTTCAAATGTACTTCCATGAAAAAATACATGGATAATTATAGAGATGTATCAAAAAAAAAATTTATAGCGATCAATTAAACTGTGGTGGCCTAATGGATACGGAGACCAACATTTATACGAATTATCCGCAATATTCGTGCCTTGTTCTCTTCAAGGTAATTCAACAAAAACTATCAAGATTGGATTTAGAACAGTTCAACTAATACAAAATCACATCGACGAAGATGATCCACAAAAAGGTGCTTATCTCTGTCCAACATTCATATAAGTCATATCTTCAAAATTGAGTATTCATTAATGAGAACCAATTTTTACAGGCCGTTCATTTTACTTTCAAATAAATGGCGTACCTGTTTTTGCCAAAGGTTCAAATTATATTCCCTCCAATGTTTTACTAGAAAACTCATCAGATGAAAATGTGTTAAAGGAACTACTCGAATCAGCCAAAATTTCAAATATGAATATGCTGAGAGTATGGGGTGGTGGTATTTATGAGTCTGATATTTTCTATCAAGTAATAGAAAGATTTACTGAACAATTTTTATGATAATAGACCTATGTATTTTGCATTAATTATATTAGTAATATTTTTTAAACTTCTTTACATGTAAAATTATAGTTGTGTGATAAATATGGCATCATGATATGGCAAGATATGATGTTTGCTTGTAATATGTATCCTGTCGATGATAAGTTTTTATTTTCTGTGAAAGAAGAAATATCTCAACAAATACGCCGACTGCAATATCATCCTAGTATTGTGATTTGGGCGGGAAATAATGAAAACGAAGCTGCTTTAAGCGGAAACTGGTAAATAATATTTATTGTTGAGATTAATTTCTTTTATAAGTATTTGCAATTTACTGAGCCTTTTTCACAAAAACTACATTAGAGATGAAATACGAGTGGGAAAAAAAGTGACGTACATAATTTCCGAGTATCATTTTTTAACAGGTACAACACAGCTTTCAATTATTCATTATATAAGGAAGAATATATTAAATTGTACGTCAATATAATACAAGATAGCATTTTGAAAATCGATAATACACGTACATATTTAACATCTAGTCCTACCAATGGAATTGAAACACTTTTGGAAGACTATGTCGCTAAAAACCCTTACAGCCCGTTATACGGAGATGGTAAAATACTTTTTATATGTCGTTAATTTTAGCACTTTGTTTATTAAATTTCCTAAGGGTAATATTTTGAAAATCATTTCTAGTACAATTGAACAGATACAATTTTTTTTACAGTTCATTACTACAACTATTTTAAAAATAGTTGGATAATAGATAACTTTCCTTTTACGCGATTTTCATCAGAATACGGCTTTCAGTCCCTACCCTCATTATCTACCTGGAAAAGTATTGCTACTAGAGAAGATTTATTTTCATTCAATACGAAATTCATGAATCATCGACAACATTTACCACTAGGATCTTTATATTTAATATATATGCTGTTATTTCACTTCCCAATTCCTTTACTCACTGATATGGAAAATTTGATTTATCTGAGTCAAGTATGCGATTATAAGAAAAATTAATAATATGTAAGTCCAAAGAATCTCAACGTATTCAACAAATATTTATAGATTAATCAAGCTTGGTCCGTGAAATCGCAAACAGAATGGTATCGAAAATGGCGAAACGTCACTTTACCTGATGGTAGAGGGCAAACGATGGGTGCTCTTTATTGGCAATTAAATGACATATGGCAAGCGCCATCATGGTCATCCATTGGTATGGCAAATAAAACTGAGCAACGCTAATATATGATCAAAAATTAATTACGCGAATTTATTTGCTGCTATAGAGTACGGAGGAAAGTGGAAAATGTTGCAGTATTACGCCAAACACTTTTTCGCCCCCATTCTGGTGGCCGCTGATCTCGCTGAAAATAGATCAATTTCTATAAATATTATATCGGATTTACTATATGATGTACCAAATATAAGTTTGAACATAGAAATTTTCAAATGGGATTCACTGGTACCTGTGGATATAACAACTGAAACTATTACTGTGGTAATTTCCTTTTCTAATTTTTATATTAATGTAAAAAAGAATTAATGAAAGATTTCCATGGGAATTTCAGAAAAAAGAATCGTCTGTCATTTATAAACAAACCACTGTCAGAGATCTCATTGACTCAAAATCGCAATGTCATGCTGACATTCCAGGACAATTATGCTTTTTAAAATTGCTACTGATGCATAAGGAGAATAATTCAATCATTAGTGAAAATTATTTGTTTCCTGTATCGTTTAAAACAGCGAATGGTATCCAAGTAGTGGACATACAGGTACTTTCATAAGAAAAAAAAAAAAAAAAAAAAAAAGGCCAGATTGGCAAAAAGATGAGCAACGGAAAATAAAGTTAATATAGGGACCCATTAATTGTTTTCAGAGGTTGATTTAGGCATGGGCAGAGAGGGCAGCTACCCATGGCGGCAAATTTTGATTTTTCCTGCTGCTTTTTAAATGTAAAATGTATTATGACGATCGATTGAAAAAGAAATTATGGTAGTCAGTTGCATGAACTTATGACATATTCAGAAATCAAGATCATGAAAATTGAAAATTGTACATAGTAAAAATGAAAAAAGTGTTATTTTTCTCAGCTGAGTTTTTTTTTCAACTTAAGAACGAGAGCTGTAAAATCTTTTTCCACGCCTCACGCCGACTGGTATTCACATGAAATTTGCTCAAAATTATGTAAGAGACTCTGCTCAAAAGTGCAAAAAAATTCCTTCTTTGTTTTTTCGATAAAATTCAAAATGTCGGTGAATAAAATTTTGAGGGAGGCTGGAGAAGTGGAAAATAGCTCAAATGGTTTGTTTTTGATCTCACATGAAAAAGTGAGTCACAGAGACCAACATATGCAAATTTCAGTTTCCTAAATGCATTTGGAGGGGGAGTTGGAGCAGAAAACACATTGTTGTGGAAGTTTTGAGTGATGAAACTTCTCGAATCTTCCACATCTCCTCACCAAATCGACATAGAGAAGTCAAACTTGTGTGTGGTGTTAGTTGATGACCAGAATATGACCTCTCAAGTTTGGATTGAAATGGATGCAGAAGGGCGTATAATCAAAATTTGAGTTGAGCTTGAGTTTCAAATTGATGGAAATGTAATTAATATTAATACATTCGATTGTTGGGAATAAGAAGTGTATTATATCCCAAATTCACTTTCACAGATGATATTGTAGGAGAGAAGGAGACTCAGCTCCAATAATACGACATGGCTGCTTAATTTTTTTTTTTTACTTTTAAATCAAACTTAAAAGTTTGGCTTATGTACCAAAATGAACGTTTTTTAAAAAAAAAGCTGCATGAAAATTTTCCATATTTTTTTGAAGGGAAGGGGGGCGGCAAAAATTTATTGCCCACAAGCGGCAAAATCTCAAGTCCGCCTCTGATTGCTTTGCTGTCAACACTTCTCTCCACTCAAGTTTCAAAAATTTAATTTTGCGTTTCCTTTCTTTATTAACCGAGAAAAAAATGTTAAGCTAACGATGTTTTCAAAGTTTTCAAGGCGGTAGCTTCTTCTAAATTTTTCGAAATAAGTAGAACCAACAAATTTCATGTATTTTCAACAATAAATAATAAATGGATAATTTATTGGTCCATTGCACTTGATTCGAGATCTTCTGGACTCAGAAGAAAAAATAATACGATCGATTCTTAATTCACAGCGATTCCGAAATATGAGTGATATTTCATGATAGAATATCTAAATATTAAGCCAATGTCAGGCACATGCCCTATAAATCGCATTTCTCATCAACTTTCAAAAATACACAAAATTTTATACATCTTCGCCAAATTTTTGAAAAAATAAAGCCCAAACACATTTCGGAAAATTGGCAAATGAACATTTTTTCCGTCTTTAGACGATGAAATAAAATTTCTAAATGTAAAACAAAAATCAATTTTTATTACATTTTCAAATTTTTGAAAATTTTGAGGACTAAAAATGTTTTCACATTTTCCAACGTTTACTTTTTTCGCTCTTTTAAATTTTCGAAAAAGTCAAAATCAGGCCACTATTATAGGTGTTTCATAATCATCGTTACTTTCATCATCACGTCCAATAAAAGGTACATTGCTTCACTTTTTATGAAATTAATTTTCTTTTTAAATTATCACAATATTGTAAGTTACTACTCTCTTAACAAAGTATGTTGGGAATCGTAATATTATAGCGATGTCAAAAATGTTCACCTTCTAAAAACATTATGACATCACCGTGATATTATACAATATCGTGAAATCGTCAAGACGAATTTTGTCAACCAAAATTTCCCGGTGTCTAAGCTGCTCAATCTGGCCCTACTAACAATTCTTGAATGTCTAAGGAATAATAATTGTTATTTTTAACATAAAATATGACAGATCATTGCTTCATTTTTCTGTTGTTACAGTTCACTGTGAACGCCATCAGTAAAAACGTATGCAAGATCACATTAACGACAAATGCAATTTCGTTATTTGTGTGGCTCGATGCAGGAGAGACTAAAGCAATTTTCAGTGATAATGGTTTCACGATGACGCAGCCCCAAAAAACTGTTGAAGCACTATTAAAAAATTCTGATTGTAGCACTCTGGAAAACTTCCTTAAAATTTCAGTACTAGATGCGAAAACATTATCAAAACTAACAAATTCTGTTTCTCAGCAATTTTTGAATACTCGTATATTTAATCCTTTCACGTGAACGAAATTAGAAAAATAAACATAATTAATATTCAAAAATTAACATTATGACACAATCATTTATTAAAACTCAATATTTCAAGTTATTTAAGATTAAGATATTATTTTTTTTTAACTTTGACTTTCGAAGGAGGTGCATTCGGATTTGTACCAGAATAAAATGTTTTAAGTAAATTTATAGCATCTTCTTTTAAAACACCGGAGATTAATTCACAAACCGTGTTGTACAACGGTAACACATTCATAACGGAACCACATCCACCGAAACGATCATTATTACAACCATACACGACTTTTGGTACTTTCAAACTATACAATAAACTAGCACACATAATACATGGTTCTACAGTTACTACCACAGTTACTTGAGAGAATATATCTTGCCAATTCTCTTTGTAATCATTAACAATTTGATCAACACAATTTCTTTCAGCGTGCCTTGTCGCATTTCGTGTTTCATTAACACTATTTTTAGCGGAAGCTATGATTTTGTTCTCAAATAGAAATATGCAACCTACAGGAACTTCACCAATTTCTAAAGCTTCATTAGCTAATTGTAAACAGTATTTCATTCTCTGCTCCATCACAGTTGGGTTGTAACTTTAGTCACTTAAACTAATAAAGTATAAAAAATAAAACAATGACTGATATATAAAAGTAAAAAATTAAAATAAAACTTCAAACTGTAGGAATTCTTTTTTGCAAATATTGTATGAGACCGTATTCTTTCAAAATTTCGATAGTATTCTGAGACCAATTATTGCTTCCTTTACTTCTCGGGCTAGGATGAGGGATTTCGAAAACCTGAATAATATTTCACACATTTATTCAAATATACCTGTAATTCGGAGCTTTTGGACAGATATAGGTAGCAACGTACTTTGATATTTTTCACGTCATGTTTCTTTAAAACTTCCAATGTGCGTTTTTCAACATATCTTCCAATAGCTACCACTATCTTAACATCGAGAAGTTTCAGAACTTTCAATAAGTAATCATCACAAACACTATTTAAAGTAATTTGATCGTCCGACTACGAAAACACAAAATAACAAAGTGAATGAATATTAGCTTCTTTTATTAAGAATGTACTAGTCATATAGATACCTTTAAATCAGCAGGTGTAATATTAATGCCTGTTTCTCCGAGCAAAGCCAATGGACAGTAGTTGTAAACGAAACAATCTTTGAAGAAAACCGAAGGATCGTTTTCGGTTAAATTCTTTATCAATTCCCACAGACGCTTTCCGCTTATTTCAGTCCGCTTACAATTTAACCCTTCGACTCTACGAGCAGGATGAAATTTCTCTGGTTCTTTAACTTCGCCGTTTATTTTTAAATACTCTTTCACTGCGCTCACTTCACCGAAAGGTACCTGAAACCAAGAGTTTACATTAACACCAAGTTCGGTGAAAATGCTGATTCTTGTGAAGGATGTTGACTGTGCATTGAAACTCATGCGATCTCACTTACTCCAGTTTGACACATTCCCCAAGGTCCAGGATTCATACCAAGAAATAATACTTTTTTGGAAGACGTACAATATTTTCGTAAAAATTTGGTATGTAATTCAGCTGCATACTCCAGGGGATTATAAATGTACGCTACGTGACTATTTTTTTTCAATTTTATTCTTCCCGAGGTCAGTAATGATAATCGTGTTACGAATTCCTCCTCTAACGCGATGAATTTATCGGCTAAATTGCGGTCATTTTTATCGTGATTCTCATTTTTCCTAACCATGTTTGGGTCTTTCATTTGGTCGTCGGGCATGTTTTGAAAACAATACGTAATACTGATACTTACGAAAAAACAGCAAATAAACACATTCGAATCTTTAATCATGAATTTTCAACGAATATTACTTTGAATAGGTAGGCTGGAGCTATGAGTTGAACTGTTGAGAATGAAGCACACTACACATTAGCATTCCTTTTACTGTTTTTCGATTTTAATAATTTCAACAATCCTTTATCGCGCCAAAAATCAGTGACGAAAAATGTATCCACGAAAAACATCAAAAACATGGTAACACTGGTATTTAGGAACGTACGTGATTGGTTAGGTTAGGTTAAATCAGTGTGAGCAACTGAGCAAAGCTACGCGCCTCTGATCAGCTCTGATCATTCGATCAGCTGTATTCTGTAAAAAGAGAAACAGTGAAGCATAGTGGAGGAAGTGAACGGTGGACGCTGGACGATGTCTTCACGGTCAGATATTCAATACTTGATATTTTATTTTTAGTTTATGATGCATTATCACAGTTCATATCAGCCAGCAAGCTCGTTCGGTTTCGCTCAATACATCATTTTTGTTCTCAACAAGTAACAATTAATATGTGCGTAAAGACTCAGTAAAAATGTCTAAAACGACTGGTTGTACCCCTGATTTTCGTGAATTTTCGTTCAAAGACTGGTTCGGAAAATTTAGTTCTGGTTTAGAGTCTAAAAATGATGAAAAACCTTATAAACAAGCTTTCTACAATGTTGTGGGCAGTTTTTTAATGGTAATATTTTCTGCTGCTGCTTGGGGTGTTTTTATAATCTTACAACCCTTTCTTAAACCATTATTATGGGCTCTCTTATGCGGTTCAGTTTTATATCCTTTCAAAAATAGACTTTCTAAAAAATTACGTAGTGGAATCGATGCACTCGATAAACCTTCAATTGTTCATATCGTCACTGATATTATTTGTTCGCCGTTACTTCTATTCAACCGTGTAACAGATAAATTGGGGAACTTTGTTAGCAGACATTTCTATCCAGTGATCGCATTAATTCTTTTCACCAGTGTACAACTCGTAGCTCCTCAATTTTCATTTTATATTTTATGGAAAGGGCAATGTTTGCTTTTTAGAAGTATTTTTTTCATACTTAATGTATGTAGTAGCTCGATTATTGTGAGTAAATTTTTTTTTATTTCATTCTTAAGCTTCATACATATTCACGTATTAATATAATGCATTGTTTTTCACAAACATTTCAGGTGATATCTGTCACAGGTTGCTTTGTTTGGCTATTAGTCTTCCGGTGGGATGTGGAGTACAAGAAACTACTGTCTTACTTGTCAATTTTTACTTGGTTTACCGTCCTATGTTACTGCACTTCGTTTTTAAATATTTTAAGAATACCAGCATTTTTAGCAATTTTTGCTCTATTTATTGGTGGATTCGTCTATGATTTTTTATATTCAGACACAAGTAATTCATTTTGTTTTTGGCTTTCCAATTACACAAAACTTTTAGTGAAACACATCAATTGTATTTATTCAAGGCTCCGTCCCTAGTGTGAAAGCATCCAATTTGAAATCCAAAGAGAATGAAGAATCTCAAATCCTTGGCGATGAAACTGTGTATAGATCTATTTGATATGCCTTCAATATACTACTTGTTAGTTTTCAATTAATTTCTAATTTACTAATTTTTATTTCAGCGATAAGCAACATAATGACCCAACTATTGCTCAAAGACGTAGATTTACAACTCAAATGAGCTTCATTGGCATCAAAGCAAATGTTACTGATGATTTACATGCTGGTGATCAGTACCTTTATTGGGTAGGTTGTGCGTGTGCTTTTGTGTTCCTCATTAAATGGTGGTGGACTCCATACGTTGTTGGGCTTCATATATTGTTATTTTTTTCGAAGAAACTTTGTAAGTGGCTTTTTTGTCGCAAACCTTCGTTAAATGCATAACAGATAAAATTTCACGCAATACCTTTGTTCAACTGTAAATAGGTAGTTTTATTGGAATACATAATGCAATACTGGATATCCTGACTAATCAGTCTAATCATTTGTACTCGTTGGTAGATCCAGAAAAAATCGATGTGATATTTCCACCTCCTTTATTAAGTGTTTATGAAGTTGGTGTTTTTGGAATTATTATTAGATTCACATGTAATAATCAGAATATGATTTTATGTAGAATATCATAAATTTTTATAGGTTATATCGTTGTGTCGTAGAAGAGCGTTAAAGATTTTAAAGGAATCTTGTGATATGATTTCCAGTATTACCGTTATACTTTTGGTTATAATTTTCATTGCAGTAGCTTCAGTATTTTTAACTGTACAGGTGATTCATGAACTTGAGACATTTTGCAAGAATTACATATACATCAGTTCATAAAATGATAATTTTCGTTGATTTATGTTTTAGATTTACACCGAAGGAATGTACTTGGTGAAAGTTACGAGTAAAGTTTTAAACGAAACATTAATTTTTCAACAAGAATTCACTCATATGGTACCGGAAAATTGGCAAAACCAATTGAATTCTGCTTTCGAAAATGCTTATGTTTATGGACGGGATTTCATATCAAAAATGGTGAGATCGCAGTTGTTCATATTCTTTTCAACTTTAATAAATTCTATTGAATGAGCGTTTAATAATTTAAACGAAAAATATATTCTAATATATGGGGTCTTTCACCTCAATATGAGCTCTTTCATTTCACATCTGGAACTAATCATAGCTTGCCTATTCTAATTGCTGAAAGGGACATTTTCACCTAGATAGTAACAAATTTCAAAAATCTTTATTCCATCATTCAAGTTATAAAAGAATGCTGTTTGCGCAAAAATTCAGGATGTCTTTTTTTATTAATAAAATTAATAATATAAATAAATAAAAATAAATAAATAAATAATCAAATGAATAAAGCAATCTAAAATTATTTTAAAAGAAATTAATTTTATGATTCACTTACCAAACGTTTCAAACATTTTTTATTGACTGTACCGCATATTCTGGGTCCATAAATCCGTGAGTATCTTTAAAAACTAAAAAATTAATTTTATTTCCTGATATTTTCATCGAATTTTTTTTCGGAAACTTATATTTTAAACTTCAAAGTAGGTAATATTATAAGATACCAAAATATGAAGTATCTAATGTTATCTTATATTATTGACAAGAAATTGGCGCTCGCAGAAAAAGTAGGTAGGGAGAAATGTTGGAAAAAAATATAAAAAATTTGTCACTTTTCATATTTTTTGCAGATTGATCTTAGGGGAATATTGAGAGAATACAAACAGTTACTCAAGCATTCCCAATGGATAAGTTTTTGTGACTTTTCTTCTGAAATGGTCTTCTAAACAAAGAGAAATGTCATCATCTCATTTTTTTTTTAAATTGATAATTTTAGAAGGTACATTCCCAACCACAGACTCTGGGTACATGGAGATCCTCCTTAGTAACTGCAAAGGTCGAAAATAATTATATAATTTTTGTTACTGATTTTTTATCGCATTTTTTTGAAATTTCCATTTTTTGTTCAAAGTTGTTTTAGTGAAATCCTCCTGAGTTGGAATATGCGATGGGGTATTTGGGGTTGATATTCTGATAAAACATATTTTAATGTTATCTACTGGAAAATATAAAAAATTACTAATTTTTCCGAAATCTCTTGCACTTTTCCATTATTTCCCACCACACACACACTCTCCTTCCGCTATCACTGCGCTATCACTAATTTTTTGTCAGTTGTCAGTTATATACTACATTAAATACTCTATATTTTGTATCCAACCAGATATTTCTATGTACTTGAGTTTCGAGGTAGGAACTTCAAACAAAAAATAGTTTTAAGATCTATAAGATGATAGTTTCATTGAACAAGTAATTTTTTTTTCTTTTCTAGGCTTAAGAATGTTTCTATTTGATACTATGTATTTATTTTGCAGATAAAAAAATTATTCGATGGAATGAGCGAAGATAAAATTCAAGAATTAGAAAAAATAGTATTAGAATTATGGGACCGAGTATATCAAGCATGGATGGTCAACACTGATGATAACATTATTGGCCCTAAAGTTACCTCAGATGCTGTGTATCAAATATGGGACAGCTTTGCAATAAATATTCAAAAAACACCTGGTCAACTTTGAGTTTTTGTTTTTTCTTTTCTTTTTTTTGACCAATGTTTCTGAAATGTTACCATTTATGGTTATAGAACTAATGAATATGAACACGATAATGCAATTTGTTAACAATAACATGACCACATTGTCTTCTGCGGTAAGAAACGTTTGGGATTTTACAGTTGATAATATAGGTTTAGTGTTGTACTTGTTGGAAACTTTATTATCAGCTATATTCATCAGTGGTTTCACCGTATTCAGTTTCATTATTGATTTGGTAAATCAACATTTCCTTTATCGTTACAATCGTGTAGATTTGACGAATTTCAACTTCGGTTTCTTTTTCAGATTATATTTTTAACAGCCTTATTCTATCTGTTGAATTCAAGTTCAGACGTGTACAAACCTGTTGAATTCTTAGCCAAAGTTAGTCCAACTTACGGCAATAAGTGGGTATATAGAGAATGAATATTTATGAAACATCGTAGTTGTAGTAAAAATTAACATTCAATTTTTGATATCCCAGATTAGCTATTGCTATCGAAAGGTCAGTGACAGAGGTGTTCATGGTATCATTCAAATTATCTCTTTTTTATGGCTTGTACACATGGTTTCTGCATAACTTATTTCAGATGCATATTGTATATGTGCCTACAGGTTGGCATTACATCTGTAAAATACGTTAAAAATATATATTATATATATATACATATTTTTATCTGAAAAAACTTTTGTTTATTTTACAGTTATAGCTGCATTACTGGCTGCTGTTCCCGTTTTACCTACCTATGTTGTTTCCCTGCCTGGTGTTTTAGATTTGTGGCTTCTACAAGAGAATACGATAGGAGCGGTTTTCCTTTTATTACTACAATTTGCCCCTACTAATCTGGTTGATGCGGCAATATATGAAGATATTCATGGGTAAGAAATTACACACTTTTTTTGTCCAAACCTGCAACGAAATCAGTCATCAGCGGAAATAAACGATATTGACATTTTTGTTACAGAGGACATCCTTATCTTACCGGCCTAGGTATGGCTGGAGGAGTTCTGTGTTTTGGAATTGAAGGTGCCATCATTGGTCCGTTAATTTTGTGTTTCATGTTGGTAATTATCAACTTTTGTGCCTCTTTGATGCAAGAACAATATAGTTCGTACTCTACTAAATCTACTTTCGAGGATGAGTGACTTAAATGCATTGATGGTTTTGGTTTTTAATGAATTAACTAATTCAAAATGATACCAAATGAATTGTTCCATATTTTTCAAATAATTTATACCTATAACCCGTTTAATTTATGTAAAAGATGTTACCTCTTATATTAGAAATACTCTATTCTAACGTAATCGTGAGTATTGAGAATTAAAAATTCTACGCTTATTTTCAAACACGAACCACTTTTTAATTTTATTTTGATTGCTGTACGTGTGATCTTATGTTTATATTTTTATAATTTTCCTTCACCATTTTGTATTATTGTTCATTAATTTCTGTATTAAACTTTGAAATTTGTTGCTGTTAAACTATTTAATAAAAAAATTTCAATAGTTTTTTGCGTACTAGAAGGCTATCAAGTTGATAAATTTTGCAATACCATTAGGAAGATGAGGAAATGAACGATGATCATGAAACACCCATAATAGAATGGCTTGAGTTCAAAAATTTGAAAACGTTAGTGTAATTTTTCCTTCCAAATGTTACATTTTTTCCCCACATTTTAAAGAAAAATAAAATTAATGATAATAGCACATCATTCCTGAATCGTATATACTATTTTATTCAACTCACCACACAGTTATGCTAGAACTCCTAAAAAAAAAACTGAATAAATTTACAAGTATGAAAGAACACACAAACAGGTCCACTGAACCAATAATCATCTCTTCGCAGACTGTACACGTTCTTGTTACTGATAATAATCTCATTATTCCCTATGCAGGTAATTATTGCCTCTTAAATAAGTGACCAATAAGATCCTATGTTAGCGTGTGAAAACAATTGAATAATTATTGGACTACGTACGTGAGTTGAATAAATGTAACTTATAGGTTGTGGGCGTAGTATGGGCTTAATCTGGGATCTTCAGGATTCAAGAATCTAAGAATGCTCAATTTCCTAATTCACAAAGGTTCCCACAATATCACAAATTTTTTCAAACTGATACTTTCATATCTTGAAATGCCTGTGAGGTAAAGTCGAGCTCATCTTCGGAGTTCCGGAGACCTTAACTCAAGTCCATAATATTCACCTAACTAATAAATAACCCATTTAATAGACACTTTCGAAAATATATGAGGTTTGATGTTATTTTTTTAAAAATTTAAGAGTTCGAGAAAAATTTTTTTCATTTTTTGACGACGAAAGGTAGCGTTAAACCAAAAATGCTTCATGTTTTTCTGTCAATTCAATTACATACTTATGATCTGGTCCTGGATATACCTCTAATATATCTTGAAAAGCACCATTATGAAATTCCAAAAATAGTGTCTCATTATTTTGAGTAAAAAGTCAGTAGAATAATTAAAAAAACATTATAAATTATAATAGTTAATAAATTTTTATACAATACTAGGTATGTACAAAAAACTTAACAATGAAAAATAGTAATAATAGAAACTCGAAAAAAAGCAACTACACACAACTGCAAAGAGTGAAATCGAAACGTATGACGAACACTATGAATACATTTTCAATACTACTTTCCGTAAAACAAATTCACCTAATCCATTTGAATTAAATTCAAATGTTTAAAAATAATTTTTATAGGCAGCATATTCATCAGAGAAGTTATTATTCAACCATAATTGAAAGGTTTCAAAAACAGACGCAAAAATATCGTTAACTATTAATGTGAAACGGAATTATTAATTTTCACCTTATCATGTTTCAGAAATTTACGAAGGATTTTGAAATCAAAAATTAATTAATATAAAATAATGCATTAAACTATTTTGAATGTAAAAAGTCCAATGATAAAACATAAATACTAATCAACAAATTAGCATAAAATCATTATACACGTATAAACATCTATTTAAGCAAAAAATGCAAAAAAAAAACAACACTGATTTCATCAAATGATTTGAATATAATCTGAAGCTGTGTAGAATTTTCTACTTGAACTTCGGAATAGAACGATCGCAAACGAATAAAAAGAAGTAACAGCAGCTTATTCATATACATATATGTACGAAACTAGAAAAGAAACAAAAGAGTTTTTACAACATGAATAGAAAATCTAACAGGAGCATTTTATAATTACAGTAACATAATATCAACGAATAGTGTTTCATATGTATATAACTAAAGATATAGTAGTTTTAAAGCCGTATAAGAGACTGAAAAGATTTGTAGGTAACTTGTTTGAAAATACATGACTATTCAATCCACAACAACCCACTGAGGGTACATACTAGAACACTAACTCATTTTTAATTGGTATTTAAAAAACTGTACTTAATCGAAGAGGCGTGTATAAATACATGCCACGTATACAGCAGAATGAACTGTGGATATATGCGTGTACAATTCAAAAGATCAAAGCAAATACAGACGTTAACAGGTATAAAGTTTCAAAGAATTCTCCACACATAAATGAGATCGCGTTTAATAAATTAAAGCATGAGAGACCTTTCATTTCATTTCAAAAGTAATTTACGAATTACTTCAATTTTACAATGCATTTATAACTTTCAGTCATAAAGGCTGAATGCAACAGCCAATTTTGAACACAAGTTAACGTCTATATTACGCTCAATATTCTATACATAATGTCATCATTCATGTCAAACTGTCATTTTCCTTAAGCGATGGTCTTTGGTTTTCAGTCACTATTCGACTTTCGGCTGAATTTTTCTCGTTTTCTGAATCTGAGTCTTCAGAACTGGAGGATGAAGATGATGATGATGATGATGATGATGTAGTCACAGCATTTTCTTTGATAAACCGCTTCAATTCTTCATTCTCAATCCGTAATCTTTCATTTTCATGAATGATGTCTTTTATTTCGGTACTCAACTCTTTATCATCCATACCGTTCACCTGGCGTAAAAGATTTGACATTTGATTACAACTGGGGCCGCTGAAAACTTTTTTACTCAATTCTTCAACTTTGGCCTCTAATTCGAAAATTATTTTTGTCAACTGAGCTTTGGTTAAATTACCGAATTTTTCGGCGCAAACCGACTGATAGGTGTTATCAAAATCTTTAGTGAAATATTCATCGTCTTCGTCCTCTGGTGAAGAATAAAATTGATCATCAGAGTCAACACTAGTGAAACTGGACTCCCTGGCTCTACATTTTTCGGTATCTCTGGCAAAATTAGGAACGGCCAATTTGTCGTCTAGATTTTCCAGATTATTATGATCCGCCATTAGAAACTGATTGGTATTGTTGGGTGCTTCGGACTGCGGATATATCCGGGAACGCATTTTTTTCAGCGAACCGTACTTCGATTTTTTAGACGACTTATTTTTATAGCGGCTTTTGAAACGTCTAGTCTTACGTTTTCTGCGATTTCTTTCACCGCTATCGTTATTCCGATCTTCAAATTTCCCGCTTTGAATACTCTCATTAGTGATTATAGATGGCGCTTCGGCGGTAATGTTATGCGATTCAAAATGGCTACTCGTTTCGTTGTTTACATTAATTACATCCATACTTACGAGCATCAATTTAATCAAAAACACAAAAAATACTAATTTTGTGGGAATTAATACAAAATAATTTCAAAATAAATGAAAATTTAACTATTAACATCGAAGTTTTAGTAAAATTCAATGAAGAACTTTAACCTACTCGACACTACAACCATACTTCCACGAAGAATACTGAAATAATGATTAGTTTTTTGAATTGGCACGAAAGTGCTAAAAAGCGCTGGAGTCGCAACTTACTTGCTTACTACATAGTGGTGGTAGCAATACTGTAAATCAGATATATGTAGTAGTAAGTCGTTGGATGCGTGTGTGCTTGTGTTGCAATAAAAATAAATAAACAAGAATTACGTACCAATGGAAGTAATTGAATTTGAATACAATAGTGCCTAATGCTTAAACCGTTTTAAGGCCTAATGAAGTGGCATTATGTATCACCGGGAATAAAACTGCAGAAAATCTTAAAAAATAAATAATGATTATCACGTACATAATATAGATAATTCAAACACTGGGTAGAACTACTATATCTAAGTATATAACTGTATATCCATAAGATCTCTCCCACAATGCATTAGATCGTTAGACCATGAGAAACCTTGTCTCATTGCTAATTTTTAAAAAACATGAAAATACTTGCAGTTTTTAAGATCTTAATGATAATGCCGTATAGTTGAAAACATAATCTTCACAAAAATTAGTATCTGTTTTTTCAATATTGCAGTTAAGAGTATACTTTTGAGAATATATGAAAATTACTTGATGTAATTTCTATTGCAGTAAAATAAACTATTAAACATTCAAAAATTTTTTAAACATACTGTATATGTATTTGTCGTAATCGAGAATAATGGATTCGCAACGCCACCCATTGTGGGAAAAAGTTGAGCAACAAAATAAAAAAAAAATAAAAAAGAAAAAACGAAAAGAAACTTCAAGAAAATTTTTTTTAGTTTATTAATAATTATTCTCCAACTTTCTATCATAGTATCATACTAAGTACAGTGTAAAATTATTTCACAGCAATTAAACATTTACCTAGAAATATTTATATAACTTTTCAAAAGAAGCTATAAATGAAAATTTCAGAATAATTAAGGCGGTGCTTCGGAAAATAAGTTGGTAAATGCGAAAAAGTTGTTTTTTTAATAAAAAAATGAAAAAATTGGAAAAATAAATGCTTAATCGGTTGAAACAAAGTCTCTAAAATAATATGTTATAATTTTAAATCATTTAGTTGCGTTACTTTTGAGAAAAATACTGCAAATGAAAATAGGATATAATTTTCATTTGCAGTATTTTTCTCAAAAGTAACGCAACTAAATGATTTAAAATTATAACATATTATTTTAGAGACTTTGTTTCAACCGATTAAGCATTTATTTTTTCCAATTTTTTCATTTCTTTATTTTAAAATCAATTTTATCACATTTACCTACTTATTTTCCGAAGCACCACCTTAAGATCATAATTTAAGTTACAGTAAATAAAAAATCATAATAGGTATTAAGAATAATTCGTAGAGTAAAGATTTTTTTTCTAAATCAAATAAATCGAGTGGTTGTCAATAAGGCAGGCTTTGCAAAATAAGTAGGTAAATGTGTTGGAGTTCATGATAAAAAATAATCCTATTAACGAAATTTTTAAAATACCTACCTACCTATTAAAATTTTGAATCATTACGTTGCGGTTGTTTTTGAAGAAAAAGTGGTAAATCAAAAATAGATTTATATGTCGATTTTCCATTTTTTTTTTCTTCAAAAACAACACAATGAAATAACTAAAATTTTAATATGTTATTCTAAAGGCTTTGTTTTAGGTCGCTGAGCATTCATTGTTTGTTCAATTTTTTGAGTTTAACACGCTTACCAACTAATTTTTTTAAGCACCGCGTCAAAAACATCCGTGAAAAATATGAGCTTACCAGTGTGTGGAAATGCATAGAGAAAAACAGCTTATCAAACCCTTGGTTTTTCAAAATTTGGTAAATTGGCAATTTTAGCTTGAAGTTTATTAAACTTAAGTCAGTTACTGAACTTTTCTTTTACAATTACAAAAATGTTTACAATTAGAAAAAAATAGTTGAGTTTTGAAAGGGAGGCAAAGCAGATTAAAAAGTTATTGATATAATTGTACAATTTTTTCAACTTGTGTGGAGTTGGGGACGGAAAGATTCTTTCTGTACTTTTTCTTTTCTGTTTGTTGGGTGAAGAAAGTGTGGTTATCACTGTAGTTATACTGATTCACCATTTTCTCTCACTTCTCAGTTCATAGAGTATTTTTTATAATGACTGGTCTATGTTCTAATTGGTCATATGTTACGCGGGTAATGACCAATCATAACGCTAGAATGTGATAAAATGTCGGTAGTTTCATTTCTACCTTCATAAATAATATCGTTCAGTTTTCAGTGAACGACTAAAATTCGTTTGTGATTTGTAGAATTGCCCAAGTACTTGTGTATCCGGATAAAACCGGGTATAGTTTTTTAAAGAAATACTAGGAGCGCTATATGATTGTATTCTCAACAATTCAAATTTATCGACCAATATTCAATACTGGAAGGGAATTTTTTAATAAATTTGAATAATACCCAGCAAAAGAGCATGAAAATCTCTTTCTAATGACATTAACCTTTAACTAAAAATCGTTATTTTTGAACATAGGCCTACTACATTTTCACTGAGCAGTAGCAACCTATTGAAATTTGAAAATTTGATGCCTACTACCTATAAATCGATCAACTACCCGAATAAAGTATCATACCATAATGCCTAAAATTATTATTTTCTGTCTGTTATCATTATTATAGATATCCGATTTCAATATCCGGATATCCGCATTTATGTAAACAAAAAAATCCAAATACCAAGTACCCGGATACCGGACAACACTAGTGATTTGAATCATCAGCTGATTTGTGTTTTTATTTTACGAGTTAGTCGAGGTAAATTTACCACATTCCAACTTGCTGATTGGTTGTTACAGGCGTGACGTATGACCAAATAGAACATAGATCAGTCATTGAAAATACTCTATAGGATATAATTATTTAAGATATTTTAGCAAGTGAACTGGGAGACCAAAAATTTTTGGGGTGCCGTGGCCTACACGGGTCTGTCTGTTTATAATTAACTCACTCCTCGTGTATACATCATATGTTTAATTTTCTGCCAGTTTTATCGCACAATTTTTCAACATGAGGCCATATCATCAATTTTTAATATCAACTTTTCAAACATGAAGTGGGTAACCTTTTCTTTTTGTCTTCTTCAGTACCTTTCTGTTGATATTCTTTATAGTATTATAAATATAACATTTGAAGTTCTTCTTCAGATCGCAAATAAAATAAGTTGTAATGCTTTATAAAGAATATAATGAAGTTCAATACGTTATAATATAGAATTTTTAGTCATACAAAACATTCAACATGTAGTTATTTATATAATAATATCAATAAGCGGTGATAACTTTACCCTCATATAATTATTGTTTTTTAAAATTCAATCCTGTGAAATACTTCATAAAATTTCACATTTCAATTCAGTTATACAAAGTTCATTACTTAAAAAATATATAATCCTTACTCTATCATATATATAGAATTATAGATATTTAAATATGGTTACTAAAATGATAAAATATTAAATAAATAAGTCAACAATAAAATTTCCAGATAACAAATATCATCGAAAAGTTATGCAGGTTATACACAATGCCTGATATCAAACAATATTGATTTACTTTTTTTTAAATTATTAAAATCTTTCCACATCATCATAATATAGAGTAGGGCAGCGAACTAGTTATGTTATAAAAATATTAATCATCGAAATCTTAGTTATTTTAATAAAAATCGCAGATTATGTGAAAGAATTCAAACATTTTCAAGTTTTTACAATAATAAACTTCTTCGTCGTTCAATTATTGTGCATATAAATAATTGCGTTTATTATCTCATTGCCCAAGTTACCCTCATAGCTTCATTATGAGATAAAAGTAAAGGAAGTTAAAATCTTTTTGATTCAAAAATAAAATAATCACATTATATTAATACTTAATAAAACTCAAGTTTTTAAAAATACTCGTATTTCTTACTGTAATATAACATTATACTATAATTAATACTTATTAATACAAAATTAGATAGATTGTTTTAAAGACGAATAAAAATGCTGAAATATTTCAGCTCGCTGTTCCTGGGTGAATGTTTGAACAGCGTGTTTGTGATTTTGTTTGAGTTGAGGAAGTATTTGGTAGATACTGGTTTGCTGCTGAGTAACCCACACTGGCTGCTGAGCAAGATTGGGTGATTGATTTGAGGTCACGTTTGATTTTTTTAGTTGAGGGGAAGCTTTCAGGCACTGCCACGATTTTTGTATGGTTATTCCTACTTGCTTTTGAGATCTCAAGTTACATGCTTGAGAATTAAGTATCCCGGCACGAGTTCTGAGTAAAGCTAATCCTACTTGTTCCTTTATTTCAATGCACCAAAGAGCTGAATAAACAGCTCGATTGAAGTTATGAACACGCCCGATCAGCTCCACAAGTTTAAAAACTCCTGCAACAAAAATTCCCATGTTTCCTTAAAAAAAAAACAACTCCGTTCGTTTGCCTTCATCAATCGAAATGCAACCAAATCGACTTATAAGCGTGTAACATTCCCTTATAGTACGTTCATTTCTGATGAAGGCTCGCGCACATTTTTGGCTAAATGCCGGGCTTGAAATATAATTATTTATTTTTGTGAAATTGAAAAAAATTGAATTCGTCAAATAATTCTTTTGTAGATAAATGCGATAAAGTTAGGCGAAGAAAAAAATATATATTCTAAGTAGTCTGCAGCAAAGTCTCTAAATTAACAATTTTAAAATTTCAAAACATTTCATCACAAAATTAATTATATTTATATAAATAATGAAGAAAAAGCAATTATAGATTTAATATCATAATTTAAAAAATTTACTAAACTAAAAATCAATATATCAAAAAATGTTAAATTTATAAAAATATAATTAAAATTTAACATAATTATGAATATATATTTAATTAATCGAATTATTATATACACACCAATTTTTAATATAAAAGAAGATAAAATAATAGAATTTTTAATAGAAACCTCGCTTTTGAGAAAAACGTGGAAACCAAACTTAGATACCTGTTTCCTTTTCTTCTTTTTTCTCAGCTTGAAATTTTTATATATTCTCTAAAAGATTTTCTTAGGTCATTCAAGATTTTTTTAATAAAACCAAGTATAATAGACGGTAGTATGCCATGACGCCTATCAAGTTCAAAAATTTCAAACTACAAACCAATGTCGAGAAAAAATCCTACGAAGAAGGGCGTGGAACTATATAGAATAAAACCAGCTTAGGATGGGCTATACATGGGCCCCGCCGGCTATAATCTAATGAATTTTCAACTACAAGAACTAAAAGTGGAAAAAAATGATAAAAATACTGTGAAAATACGCACCAAGACTTGAACACGCAAATTTTCAAAACATGAGTACATTATGTAGATATGTGGACTGTATTACGCAAACGCAACAATGATTAGAAACTTATTTTTTTAAAAATGTGCTTTTTATGAAAATTAGGATAAAATCAAACGCTCTTTTCAAAACAATCATTAAAAAATTCCTACAATATCCTCAAAGGCTAATTTTGATAAAAATAAGAGTATAGATTGGTATTACGGTATTTTGAATTTTGGCAATGGTCTCAAGTACAAAAACAAAAACTGATCAACAATAATAATAGTAAAAAGTAAACATAAGCGAGCAATTTGATTGGTTGATGACTAAAGTGGAATTGTCGTATACTTTAAGTTTGCTATTTCTACATCAATGAATTCATTAATTATTTTTTTTGAATGTCGAAATGTTTTGTAGTTTTATTCATTTTTTTGTGTTTATTTCTACATTTTTTAAATTAAAAAATATCCATACTGTTTTTTATTTCATTACATGTATGTTTTTTACACCATTGTTGTATAACATGGTCCATGTGGTAGGTAGGGTAGAATAGCGGCTCTATAAAGTTGTAGATGCTATTGAGCAGTTTAAACCAAGATATGACATTATCCATTCAAGCTAGGACTAACCTAAAATTCCGCGAGTGGTGTCGAACACCCAAATTTTCAAAATATAAGCACATGTACGATATTTGTTATTAGTGCAGAATAAAAGGTTTACAATGTTGTAGCTGCTACTAAAGAGTTTGAGGTTTGTAAAGGCATTTAAAAAATCTTTATACAACACATACATATAAAGTACATCAAAACAGCATTGCTTTTGGAGGCAAAAGTATATTTTTACTCGCGATTTGGTGTAACGGGGCATAAAATATTTTTTTAATATTTTTAGGGTAATTATATGTAAACTTTAATTCGTGCACATCTTTTTATACGTATTTGTTGTATAAAATAGTATATGCAACTCGACTCTAGAGTGCGTCTTTTATAAACTCGTGCGATACAGCACTCGTTTATACAGACGCATTTTAGAATCTAGTTGCATAATACCCTACCGCAAAAAAAAAACTTCTAAAAAGCACAAACGTCAAGTTCAAAACTATTCTTAGTTATACCTATTGAAAAAAAGAAAAAAAAAAAAATTCAGGTACAAAATAACAAAATAATATGATACAAGCCCGCAGATCAAGTTCCCTTCATTTCAACTTAGAACTTGACGGTCGTCATTCACTGGAGGATTGTTATAAGTATGCAGGCTACAAGTTGAAATGTTTCACTACTGATGCGACTATACAATTTTTTGGGGCAGATATACTACCTCAACACTTAATTCATTGAAATTTTTTTTAACATTCAGAATTTACTGTAGGGGGTGATTTCGTTATGTGAGTTGACATTTTTTTTCCAAATAAAAATCCTTATTTCATAAAATTACTACTCAATAGGCAACAAATTTATGGAATGGAAAGGATGTCATGAATAAAAAGTTCAAAATTTTTATGAATAAATTTTTTATAATTATTTTATTTTATTAGGTATTTTTATTTGTTGTAATTATAATTGTGAATTCAGATAGATCTCCATTTCAACGCACATATTTGTAATATGTACAATATGTATTACGTAATGCAGTAGTTGGTAATTTTAAATATTATCAGTTGATTATTTTTATTTGCTTTAATTTTAATATTGAATTCAAATATATATCGATTTCAACGCACATATTTGAAATATAGGTACAATATGTATTATGTAATGTAGTAATTGGTAAGTTTAAATATTATCAAGTGATACTAACGAACTAACAATAACATCTCTGCGGTCCTAATACGATCCCAATTCAACTTGAAGTGAAAAGATAGATGAAATGAAAATGTAATATTTAGGTACATGATAATCCTAATATATTCGTTAATGACGACCGTCAAGTTCTAAGTTGAAATGAGGGGAACTTGATCTGCGGGCTTGTATCATATTATTTTGTACCCGATTTTTTTTTTTTTTTTAATAGGTATAACTAAGAATAGTTTTGAACTTGACGTTTGTGCTTTTTAGAAGTTTTTTTTGCGGATATCAAAAGTTTTTTTTGGAATATAATATTTGAATAAATTAATGCTAGCATCACGTATTCTGTTGAATTTTCGATAAATTATTTAGCGTCATAGATGGTAAGCGAGGAATTGAACTACGTATAATTGAGAGAAAATGTTTATTTGAAGAATAATCGTTTATATTTATAACTAATTAAAGAATTTTTTTGAAAAACACGATACTTATTTTACAATAAACGCCATATGCGTAGGAAATGTTCCTAGAATTCTGCACATCGTGCAGCTATAGAGAGATTTAGGTTCATTCCGGAAAATGTAATGAAAATTAACTGAATTACCACACCACAAACAACAATAGGAGTTCCCTATTTAATTCCATCCTTTTTTACCTACTTGAATCAGAGAAGTCCGATCCATTGAAACAACGTTTATGAATTTCCCCTATTTTAATTTTCCCTTTTGTGCCTTATGCTGTTCCCTCATTTCGTTTTCCCCTCTTGTACATATTCTAAAATTTTCCAAACTTTGTTCAAGGCTACAGAAGAGTGTAATGAACCAAATGAACTGAAACTTGGTACACTTATTGAAAGCATGCTGTAGAAGTGCCTTTCATAGTTTTCGTTCCATTTTAAAAATTTTTAAGGCCCATCTGAGGGGGGAGGAGGAGTAAAAGGGGGCCAATTTGGACGAAAACCTCACACGCACTCATTTACATCATGCAGATGAAGCATACAAAATTTCACGTTTTCATCTTTATTAGTTGTCGAGAAAATGAGTTTACTTAACTTCAAAAATTTGTCATAATCGCTTATTTCAGATGTTAATAACTCGGCGAGTTTTTATCGTAAAGTAATTATGTATGGCTTATTTTGAAGCTCTTGGCCAGGTGTTTAAAATAAGCTATAAATATATCCATTACGACTAATAGTTTCGGTGAAAATTGCATAAGCGCTATAGAGTAAATCCTGTTCACAGAATATAAGCAGAGTCGGCCGTTTGCTCGTACGTACGCGCACTTTCGTTCGTTTCCATGGCAATTTGGTTGCGTTTCGAACTTGACTCGCAGAACGACCGTTCTGCTTGATTGAAGTACTCTATTTATTCCGTGTGCGCCTACCCTTTCATAGGGGCGCGGAGTATTTTTTTCATCAACATAGGTCTGTAGTTTGAAATTTTAGAGATTACAAGTGTTATCATACGGTATGGCCAATTATATAATGTTCCTGAATACTGGGGCCCCTCAACCAGCGGAAGGAAAATTTTTTATAACCAAGAAATCATTATCTCATGATTACCTATCACAAAAATTTGCGCAGAATTCTCAACTTCAATATTTTCATTTTTCAATAATGCCGTTTAGCATAAGTAAGCAGCTACTAAATTCAAAACTTTGAAAAATCATAACTCCCCTCCCGATGTACTTTTGAACGGAATTTGTCCCTTTGAAATCGATGCGTCAGAGTGCGGATGGTTTCCTTGTTAGCTAAGAGAAAAAAATTGTTTCAATGAATTATCGTTTCGTCAATTTCCCACCATTTGAATCTTTTGAAAAATGTGCTAACAAACATATGATGCATGGTCCGATTAGGTCGACATTTTAGCCTTTCAACACATTACAGTGGAAAATTCCTGATTAAAAACTTCGTTGTATCCCAAACAAATCATCAACAGATTAATTTCTTGAAAAAGTTACCGGAAAAACTTCACACCGTCAAAGGAGTGTGGATATTAAAATTATTTCAACTTGATACATGCGTACGTAAATGAACATATTCAACAATAGATACAGAGGATATATCAGATAACTTCACATTTCTTGATAAGCTTACGGCCTATATGGGAGTTCGATCTTTCATTTCAAAGAGGAGAAATCTCATAAATCACTAGGTAGGTACTGAAGCAGGATTAAGGAACTATTTTTTTCATTTCTTTTTTTGAAAACGCTTCAAATACCCCATTCTTTTGTTTTCTTTTTTTACTTTTAACAAGCAAAAAGAAACCGTTTTATTGCACTGTCCTTCGTCCAGCCGCGTAGTCTCCAACGCAACGTTGTCAAGTTGTTAGCTTAATAAAGTAGAGGGAGTGCAACAAACAAACCTTTATCTTATCTTTCAACATTCAACTTGGCTTACGCCCTATTTCTATACGAGCGACATAATATAGACTTGAGCTCAAGCGTAGAGAAGTTTCATCAGTAAAATTCCTGTACAGCAATAAAGAACGAAATCAATTAATAATCGTCCAATGCTTACTGCTCATCTTTCGACGATTTAAAATTTTCCTTCAGATAAAATTTATTCAAATGTATGGCACATACATTAAGCAGTCCCAAAGCTAAAATTTATTCAAAAAAAGGAGGAAGTGTGAAATGATAAGATTTTTGGCTATTCTGTCCCATCTTCCTAAAATGTTGTTCAAATTTGTAACAATATTTCGGTTTTTATATCATGGCAAAAACGATTTTTTCTCTTTTCAGCGTCCGTTACAAATTTAAAACATTTTAACCATTGATGCGTTATATTAATTTTCACCTATCATACGAGTAGGATGATGTTCACCTAAATCCCAAAAGTTTCTCATTTAGCTAAGTTGATGGGAGTATTGTGAAGAATGACATTTCGATTATCTTCCCGTAATAGCTGTCGCTTTTTAGTTAAAAACTCCGCTAATTAAAACAGAACTACCGACTTAATAATTATTTTTATAAAATCGAAGAAATTTTCGTTTCAGCGCAGTACAAACGTTATACAAAATATTCAGATAATAATTGTATTTTATTTAATGCTAATTTCGTATTATCAAAAAAACTGCCCATCAGCTGAAATTAAAACATTGAACATTGAAATTTTTTTCCGACGTTGCACGTATGTAGGCACACAACATAATACAAGAAGAAAATTATAAAAAAATTTCTCGCGCTTCGCTCGTCTATAGTATTATTATAGCTACATATTTTTAAAGACTGACAAGACTGTGATCTTATTTGTTTAAATAAAATAAAAAAATAATAATAATTTAAAAAAAAGGTGAAAACTAGGTAAAATATCATGATAATAGTTGTTAATTTTTGTTTTTCTACCCCTCCCCGCCGGAAAATCTCCTCGGTAAATCACCGTAAGAAGAGTGGAAATTTTCATATTTCGCTTCGGATATCAACCCTGTTGACAAATTATGTCGTAAATCATGATATCATGGAAATCTCGAATCCGCTTTTTTATATCATTATGATATACTCGTGACATCTCCATGATATTGAACATCATTATAACATCCTCATGATATCACATTGCTCATATTATGATTATGGTATGACAAACTTTGTCAAGAGGAAATGTTCTAAGATTTTTTAAGTTTTTGAAATACTCACGTTGTAGCTCAAATTTCGAAATTTTCAACTTTTTACTTCAAGAGGAAATCTATCGGAAATCTATCGATAACAATATATTATGGATGGGTATTTTCAGGGAATAAAATGTTCAAAATCTCATTCACTACGACACAATTAGCTAACAGTAATGAAATGAATTGGTGATAAATGAAGATCACCAGTGAAGGTGAATTTTGTATACAATATATTTCTCATCCCCGGTAATTTGCTCATATTTATCAAGTATGAAGTATTTGAGGCTGCTCAAGTCTCCCTCAAATTTTGACCATTGCCCTCTTGATTCATGTTGACTCAAGTTCAGTCTACAACAAACTAACCGTACATACAAAGTCTGAACTTCCTAGATTAGAGGAAGTACGAAAAATTCGAAAAATTTTATAACGCTAAACTTACTCAGAAAGCTGTTTTTTGCTTCAAAACCACTCCAAATTCACTCAGGAAGCTGGAATATGGAAATATTAGTGTCCTATGATTTACTCTTTCATATGATACGAGTGAAAATTTTGAAGTATTTGCCACCTCTTGTCGCTCTCAAAATATAAATGTATCGCTATTTTGAAATTAATCAAAAATCTAAAGTAAAGCATTTTGCATACTTCCGAGAGTTTCTCACCAAATTTTCAGCGATTCGCATCCATACCAACTGGCCCTTTGCGCCAGGGAAAAAAGAACATGAATACTAAAAAGTTACTTCAACTTCATATAAATTTTGTATTTTTTATTGGTTGATTAATGTCTCTTAATTTGCTGAAGAGGTACTAAATGTGGTGATATTTTTCGCCCTGGATTAAATTTATCGGGTAAGTTTTTACTTTTTTGCAATTTTTTTTAGCAACATCATCAATATTGATAAAGGTGCATTCTATTTCTTCAAATTTGAATACTAGAATTCCTTTTCATCTCATGATGATCAACTTCACCTTATGTTTTGATAAAAGTGAAAGAATCAATCCGCCCACATGTACGTGAAAATAAAATAATTTCGTGAAGATGTTTGGTGTCTTAGAGCCTATTCACACTAAGCGTTTTGTCGCGCTTCTCAAAAATCGCGCAACTCAGTTTTTGTCGTGCAACCAACGCGCGTGTGAAGCGCCATAACTCGCATTCGAAAAATCAGATTTTCATATGCTTTTTCCATTACGACAAAATTGAAAAAGAAAGTGGTGAAAATAAGGGAAAAAAAGATGAAAACCCGCGATTTTTTGCCGCGCGTATTGCGGCGAGAGTGAGCACTAGAAGCGTTTGTAGCGCGAGAATCGTTGTCGCGCTGCGGCGTGTGAATGCTTCCATTTATTCATATACTTCGTCGAAACGCGCTTCCAAGTGACGCGTTAGTCGCGCTTCTAAAAAATGCTTCGTGTAAATAGGCTCTTAGTCGCGCTTCTAAAAAACGCTTAGTGTGAATAGGCTCTTAAAGTTGAAAACTCATTAAAAAAGATTCCTCCTTCAATAGAAATCTACATTTCCTGGAAGGAAGAAATAATGATCGGAGAAGTTTTAATCAACGTACCTTACCAAAGACACAGTCCAAGCGAAGGTTAGGAATTGACAAATGTAGACGAAAAAAAAACCACATGCACAAGGTTCGAAACAACAATGAACGAGAGAAAAAGAAATAAAGAAAAGAAGGAAGGAGAGAGGTAGAGAGAGATGAAAAGAAAAAACAGATGAAATTTTATGTTCCAACAATTGACTGTACAGTCAGAGTCACATAAAAAATATCAGATGTAAGGTATGTAGTAGAGTGAAACAATTTTTAATTTTTTCTCGAAAATAATATAGCCAAAGGCTTAGAAGATGCCAAATGACCCCAGTAATATGCAATAGTGGATTACCAAACAAGGGTGTTGTGTGCGATTACAAACAAATGTGTTAAAGCGCGAGTTTGTGTTCACATACATCGCATACTCCACTCCGGAGATGAGTACGATATTTTACCCAACTCATACGTAGTACAGCATCACATCACTGATGATAGAGAGTAATGGATGTTGTTATTGGCGAATTGTTAATTGGGGAGGTAATAATATAGTACTACTGCTTGCCACTATTGGCAACGTTGCGTACGCATTTTCATGCTTTTCATGTTTCACGCTGTGTATCTTGTAGGCTGTATCTAACAGTGTATCGTAATTGGCTTGTTTTCTTGCGCAAATTTTATATTTCAAATTTTAAATTTTTGATTCGTTAAGTAAAATAGTGCACCCAACAATGGCGTAATCACGCCTTTACGCCCGTATGCAAAATATACTATTATTCCAAGAATTTTCAATTTACGCAATATTAATACAAAATAATGAAATTTAAAAATGGAGCGAAGAATGCAAAACAATAAGCTATTGGATACAAACAGTACAGGGTGAAACATGAAAATGCGTACACAACGTTGCCAAAAGTGGCAAGCATTAGTACCTAACTATATTACAAGGTTGAAACGAATCCACCTAAAATTGGATTCGAATCCGAATCCACAAATCACTGCATTTTTTTGGATTCGAATAGAATTCGAATAAATCCAACGTTTTCGTGATTCGAATCCAAGTTCGAATCCACTCGTGGATTCGTGGATTTGAATCTACGAATCCGAGTTCGAATCCACGAATCCATCATTTTCGCAGTGAAATGGTAAAAAAAAGAGCAAAAAATGGCTTATGCCTAGTAACTACCACTGTACTTTGTACTAAAGTTTCAATTTTAAAGACGATTAAAATGAACTCGGAAAAAAATTATTTTTTTCCAAATATTCAATTGCTTGTTGCTTCAGTAAGTTCAATAAGTAATAATGATTTTTACAGTTGCTGTACTCGAACTCGATCTTCGACTACTTTTACTTTTTGAACTCATGCTTATACCAACAGATTCCGCGTCGTCGCTCGTCGTTATCGTTAGGCCGGTTAAGCTCATCCTTTTTTGATGGCTGAGTCGGCTGAGGAATGAGATCAGGTTCAGGAGGTGGTGAAGGATCGTGGATCGATTCCTCCACAAGTTTACTATAATTATCCATTTAAGAAAATTTCACATTTCACCATTCAACTCAAGTAAAAATAGTAAAATAATTCGAAATTGAAATTTCAAAATTTTCTACATCCTATTCTTATTTCTATCCTATTCCCGCTCTCGTCTTTTTCTCTCTTTTTTTAAAATTTGACTTTCAATATAGAATTTTGTTTTCGAATATTCGAAATTTCAAATGAATATTTCGCAAAGCCAAAGATAATTTTTTTAAAAATAATAGTAACGCCAGTACCGGAAATAAAAACGAAACAATGAACGAATCCGTCGAATCCATCAAAACGATTCGAATCTATTTATGAATCCGAACAGTTTTTTTGGATTCGAATCATAATACGAATCCATTATCTTTTAGTGGATTCGAATCCATTTTTTCGAATATGAAAATAGATTCGAATCCGGATTCGAATCCTATACAACCTTGCTATATTATTACTTTTCCAATTTCAAATAATATAATCAACAGTTCTCTGTCAACAGCGATGTAATCATGTACATTACACGTATGAGTTGAGTAAAAAAAATTTCAGCCTTCAAGTTGACATTCATACCTTCCATAACGGAGTCGAAGTTCAAAAATTTTACAATTTTTCAATAAATTAAAAAAAATTTATTTTCGGTCAAGAGAATTTTTTACATTTGAAGATAATCTTTTGTTTCTACCACATTAAAAAAAAATTTACGTGATTCAGTGATCCCAAAATACTTAAACAATGTAGACTGTAAAAATACGTGATTTCTTCTATTTTTCGGTTAATACTCGCAATTTTATTTTGAAATCAATAATTCATTGTTATAATACATGTAATATACTTGAGTATGTCTTATTATTCGAAAAATTACGTCGTATTCATTTCTTATCGTCTATGGGTACCCAAAATTACAATTTTCCAGATCATGCTACTTTTTTGATAACAATGATATGAATTTAGTAGATGAATTAGAATGTTGGGATTTTTGCCATGTACGAGGGACGTTCAAAACGTAAGGTTCCCTCTCTTGAAATTCATTTTTCTTAAAAAGTGAAAAAAGTGAAAAGTGACTTACCTTGTTCTTTCCTTGTACCCTTCCTATGTGGTCTTCAATTTCTTTTTTCTTTTTTTTTTTTTTTTAAATGACAGTCCAGCAAAAATTTTTAGTTTATCGCCAAAGTGTCTACATTGGGTAATGAAAAAAAAAATTGGCGTGGAAAAGTACGGGAAGGGTGCAAAAATGTTCCAAAAAGTGCGTAATTTCCAAAAATTTATAATTCCGGTAATAATGGACTGATGCGGTTGGGTGTGGTCTCATTCAGTAACTAAAAGGGTCTAGAATACATTGACATCCTGTTTTCATTCCTAGTTTGTTTTAAGAAGTGAATACATACGATGAGCGAGGACAAGTTTTTAAAAGTAGCGTCCGATGTGGAGGTGCGTTCGGTAATTCGTTTTTTACAGTTTAAAAAAATTTCTCCTATCGAAATCCATCGCGAATTGAAATCTGTATATGGAGATAACATAATGTCCGTTCAACATGTTCGAAAGTGGTGCCGGTGATTCGACTAAGGGCGAGAAGAGATGGCAGATCTGACACACGCCGGATCAAGTCGTCATTCACTACGCTAGGCCTACCGGAGCGTGTCAGATCTGCCATCTCTTCTCGCCCTTAGTCGAATCACCGGCACCACTTTCGAACATGTTGAACGGACATTATGTTATCTCCATATACAGATTTCAATTCGCGATGGATTTCGATAGGAGAAATTTTTTTAAACTGTAAAAAACGAATTACCGAACGCACCTCCACATCGGACGCTACTTTTAAAAACTTGTCCTCGCTCATCGTATGTATTCACTTCTTAAAACAAACTAGGAATGAAAACAGGATGTCAATGTATTCTAGACCCTTTTAGTTACTGAATGAGACCACACCCAACCGGATCAGTCCATTATTACCGGAATTATAAGAGAGGGAACCTTACTTTCTGAACGTCCCTCGTATTTATCACATATTTAAATTTTCATTCCACTTTATTTTGTATAATTACAAAAAATAGTTATGTGTTTTTGTTGGACAAATTTCAACCACCTATTTGATTACCTACCAAAGTCCCGTCTAAAGTAGTTTTTAGAACTGGCTACCCTATTTATGAAACTAAACCCAGCGTTGAACATGAGCATTATAAGTACATTTTATTCATTCCAACTTTATATGGACAGCTGTCACCATAGTGCTAAAAGGTTATATTAAGGTGCGTCCACACAAGGATGATCAGCTTCGTTCAGCCTGGATGATCAGCCTGGGATGAATGTAGTGTGGACGATTGGATGATCAGCCTTATTTTTTTTTTAATGTTCGTACGAGTATAGCTATGAGTGAGCCCTGATATATTTTATTTACCAAAATATTCAACATAACAATAAACTTATCATTAATATAAATATTTTTTAATGTTATTAATTTATTAGTAACAAAAATTTTTTTCCTAAATTCACAACTAAAAAAATAACAATAATTTTAATTTTCTTTGGGAATTTTTTCATATAAAATATTAATTTTAGATATAAAAAGATTATTTAAATACTGAATCTATTTTTGATTACAAAATTTATTTTCAGCATTTTTTACTGTAAAATTGCCATTCGATACAATTTGGGGGGAGGGTGTCGTGGATAGGGTAGAAGTTACTCATGTCACCCCACTTTTCGCCACCCCATTTGTCATTTGTCACGTGTTACTCGTAATGGTCGACTCGGTTTGGAGAATATTGCGCAAAGACACATCAAAATGTAGTAATTAACTTTTTCTTCCCATATTTTCCTGAAATGTGTGTACCGATAGTTTCTGTAGATGGCAAAAAGTCGAACAAGTTAGTGTGGACATCGACAGATGATCATCCTAGGCTGAGCACCTTAGGCCGATCATCCAAGCTGAACAAGCTGATCATCCTACGTGTGGACGGATCTTTACACAGAGAGAAATTTTATGGTAACGTTTCCCACAATTATAACGATAGCTATGCAAAAAAATAACGGTAACTTATTTTGGGAGTGATTCCTTTAATACTGAAGAAATTCCAGAACATGTGAATGATTTTACCAAAAAAAGGAAATATTTATTAATATAGAATGAATCACTATTCACTTCTAAAATAAGTTACTGTCCTTTTTTGCTTCAGTAATGGTAATCGTTACTACAAATCGCAAATAATTTTTCTCAATGCATGCAGGTAAATTTTTCAGGAGATAGAAAATAAAAATAAATTTAGCATTAGTTTCAATAGACATAATGAATAATCATAATGATCTTGAAACTGGCCTATTCAAAACACAAAAGTATAGGGTCGGGACTGGCTTCATTCTTGTAAGCAATTTTTGACAGAACAATAAAATGGAAAAAAATCAACTAATTTAAAAGAATATGCTCAATATATCCATCAACCTTCAACATTAAAACATCGAATTATATTTGAATAACATAATTACCTCCATTCTTTTTAATTAAATCTATAAATCAATTTTTTTCTTTGAAGCGAACGTAGAATAATGAACAAGCAACGCATCACCGAAGGAGAAATATAGGAGGGGAGATCTTATGGTCTTGTAGGGAATATCCATAGTACAGCGCCCTTAATTCTAACATCATCTCTAGCCATTTTCCTGCTTTTTCAAATAAACAAAAAGCAGGAGTGGGGGCTTACACAAAAATGAACAAATCATGCGTGTTTGCTTACACAAAACACTTGTTGCAACCTGCGTACTTTCCCGACTAAAAATAATTAGAACCCATTTAGTGTGAAGTCATCACACATTTCTCAAGGCTGTAGCAGATATCCTAAATGTGCTTACGTACCTACTACCTAGCTATCTACTACCTACTACCTGCATAATTACGTACGTATGCTACTATTTATAAGCCAAAAATCAAACTGGTCATATTTAGAAAGTAGCAAAACTTGATCTTTTGTCGCAATTCCCTAAAAAAGAATTAATTTAGATACTTTCAGTTTTGGTGATGTAAAAAATTAACGAACAGATAAACGAGATGATAAGATAGGTATTGGACAAAAGATAACAAAAACTTTCATATCATTTAACAATTCATAGCTCAAACTATATCCAACAGAAAAGAGAAATAAAACTGTCAATAATCAATTATAGTTAAACAATTTAAAAAGGATATAATAAACAAATGGAAATTCAGAACCCTAGGGTCGCAACATGTAACATTACACAAAAAACGCAGGTTAAAAATGGCATACAATACAACAAAAAGTTCAACTAGTTTCATGTTTCAACGAAGCAAGCATCACGAGTAGTTTTTGGCATAATGATTAAATTTACAACCTACGAACTGGCGCCAGTACGAATACTGGACAATTTTATACCTGATCGTAATTCTCGTTTTGTTGAATCTATTTATAATGTATGAGTCTCAGTATACACGAAGCAGCGTTAATTTTACAGCTGAACCAGAGAAAGCCATTCAGACTCAGAGGGAGATTACCCGCACGAATCTACGATCTTCAATATTTCACACGGATTTATGCAATTTTTAACATATGATGTTCAACATTTATTCTTCATGATGCCGTTTTTGGCATAGATTCTTTTTGAGCATTACTGTTGTAAGATATACAATTTTTAGCATTTATGTTGTTTTTTGAAATGTTGTTCGTGCAAAGTTAAATATGTACACACATCATATTGAAACTTACCATCAAATTTTTTTTTTTTTTTTTAATTTATTCCACCGCTGCCTACGACATAGCTTTTGGGATTAACATGACCATGAAATTAGATACTAAAACTCTTTCAATATCAACCGATTTAGGACAGAAACACATCAAAACAGGAATGATATCATGACGGCGAATATTTTCAATTTCCTTCCCCAAAACATTAAAAAACAATAAGCGCTTTTACAAACTTCAAAAAAGAGTTGAAAAAAATGTTTTTTTCTGAAGCACACATTTGTAGCTGAGTTTTAATGAAACGATATCTGTTACAGCCTACCTGTTTTGGATTGAGGATAGTGGGGTCTTCAAATCGTTGCGTTTCAGAACTTGTAATCATCCGGAAAATATCCAACTTTTTGGTGTACTTAATACTTACATACGTATGTATTTCCTCCACACATGAGTAAGAAACTCTTTTTAAAAATGCGAAAAAGGTTCTTTTTGTTTTCTCAATACACCTCAAAATGGTGCATCACTGAAATGTTGAAAAAGATGGAGAAGGAGCAAATAGTTCAAAATTTTCATTTTTCATCTTATATGAAAGAGTGAGTTACTGATACCAACATATCCAAATTTCAGGTTCCCAAGTGCATTTGGAGAGGAGTTGACGCAAAAACGGCTTTTCAAGGAAGTTTTGAGTCATTGAACTTTTCGAATCTTTCATATCTCATCACCAAATCGATGAAGAAAAGTCAAATTTCGTGTGTGAGATTAGTTGGTGACCACAATATGACCTCTTGAATTCGAGTCGAAATGGATACAAAATGGCGGATTATCAAAATTTAAGTAGAGCTTGAGGAGCCTCAAATTAGAAAAAATGTAATTAATATGAAGTCATATGATTATTGTGGATAAGAAGTTTACTATATCCCAAATTCACCTTCGCAGATGATATTGGAGGGAATGGGGGTACATGAAAATTGGAAAATCGTTTATTGCGGAATCATATAATAAAATGAGCTCAAGTGACTAATTTATTCTGATTTTAGCTTCTCAAGTGAATTTGGAGGGGAGATGAAGGAAAAAACGGTTTTTGGAGGGGGAAATTGCCGGAGGAAATATCATGAAACTTCCATATCACCTCACCAAATGAACCAGAAATGTCAAACTTTGTATGTAAAGTTAATTGATGACCAGCATATCTCTCTATACATTAAAATCAAAATTGAATCGGTTTTGAGATGCGCGCGCATTCTTGTTTTGAATAGCAGATATAAAAGGTATATAAAGGATAGAAGGTGTACAAAGGAGAAAGAAGGTTGTAAATTTTAATAAAAGCTTTGTACATGTGCTAGGGTAAAGTCATAAAATTGTTTTGAATAGCGGGTATAAAAGGTATAAAAGATAGCAGGTATACAAAAGGAAAAAAGGTGATAAATTTTAATAAAAGCTTTGTACATTGGCAAGAGTAAACTCGTAAAATTTTTTAGAATGGTAGGTACACAAAGGTAGGTATAAAGGGACGAGCTCATCCTAAAAGGAAGAACTCTTAGTGGGATTAACAATAAGAATAAATTGGGTTGTGCAGTATTTAATTTCTATTGCGAACCCTGAAGGGGCGAGTAGGCAATCCGAACGAAGCGAGGAATGTGGCAGGGTTTGCACCGCGAAGCGGCTAGGGTGCGGAGCCCCCTAGTGACTTTTGAAAGTTGGGTCAAAATGGATCCCAAATGGCGGATTGTAAGAATCACACGATACTTTGAGGAGCCTCACGTAGCTGTAATTTGGAAAATATGTGCTCACATGATTATTGCATGGCAAGAAATACAACATTCGTTCTAAATTCATTTCTCAAGTGTTTTGGAAGGTATGGGGTAGGGGTTTTCAGACTTGGTATTGGATATGGCCAGTAGACATAAAAGGTGACCAGGGTACGACTGAAATTGTATTATTCAAACCTAGTCGCACCCTAGTCATTTCGACCATTGGTCGATGTGACCAGGGCGCGACTAAAAAGAATTTTCATAAAACCGCGACTATAGGTGGGTTTAAATAGTGGCTCTTTGGTGATACGAATTTTTGATTCTTTCATAGCTTCACTGTCCTTGACGAAAAATATGGAATAAGATTTGCACTTCTTTGATCGCAAGTAGTGAATAGTGACGGGATGAGGTTTTCTAATAAACATGATTTCACCTTGACGCCTGCTACTGATATCAAACGAAACAGTAATGTAAGAGCATAATAATTATGTACATGGAAAAAAAGTTTTATGATTTTCATGAAATTTCAATATGTTGTTTATTTTGAGTCGAAATAGTCCTGACCAAATTGTCACCGGCCAAAAAAAGTTTGGGGAAATCACTTGAAAGATGCAGTCTGAGCCGCTGAATCCAACTATACCATTTACATCTGGATTCGAGACTACTTTCACGTTTCTACATGGCGTTCAAAAGTCAATTTTTTGAAAAAATGTGGAGGGTGCCTTAAAGCTGATTAGTTTTTGGACGTGATGGAACGTGACGTAGCTTGAAGAAGCGTGAGTTAAGCTTTTTTTGCTATCGCGTAACAACTACAATAAAATTTGATAGGTAGAATTGAAAGATGGGAGAAGAGTAACGTTAGTGATTATTAAAGCCAATTAATTTTGAACATGATAGGACATGAGTTGACGTGAGTTGAGGTTTTTAGTTCTCGCACGATAACTTGAGCAAATGTTCACACATCGAAACTACTGTAGGAGAAATGTTCGGGTAGTAGAGGTCTGGAGCTGATTAATTTTTGTGAGTGATCGGACGTGATGTGGAGTGAGGAGGTATGGGTTGAAGTTTTTCCCTTTTCTCATGATAACTCAAGTAAAACTTGATGGATCGAATTCAAAGTTAGTGGAAAGGTAAGGATAGTGATACTTTAGAGCTGATTAATTTTTTGAGATGATCAGACGTGAGGTGGCGTGAGGAGGCATGATTTGAGGTTTACTGGTTCCCGCATGATAGCAGGAAGGACTGGATGAGCTTTATAAATGATCAGATTTCAAATTCATCAGATGTGAGCTGATTCAATGAAACGTGATATCAGTTTTTCCCTTTGTATCAAAAATTTATTAAAATGTGGTGCGGATGGCTGAAAGAGTAGGCGTAGTAGCTATGGAATTGAATGTTTCTTGGACGCGAGTGGATGTGATTTGGCTTGACATGACGTGAGAAGTCTAAGTCGAAAGCGATCGACACCAAATTAGAAGGATAGGTAGAGTATGTAGACTTTCAACGATTATTAGTTTTTAAATATCAGGTAAAGTGACGTCATGTAATTTTAATTCATAATTTAAAATATAAATTTAAAAAATGAGTATAGTCAGACTCTGAACCTAAGAAAGCGGATAAGAAGAAGAATTGGTCATCCTCGAAAGCATGTTGACCGTGAGAAAGTATAATTTGAAGTGAGGTCACGTTTTTTTTTTTTGAAGAAACCGTCGGAAATTATTGTTTTTTTAGAGCTGTTTGAACACAAATGACCTGACCACACACGATTCCAAGTTTTGGGTTATAAAAAGATATATTACGTAAGATCATGTTTCATATGACATTTGATATAATTTAGGATAAGTTAAGTTGTTAGAATTTTTGAATTTTATAACATTTATTCATTCTTGTAAAAAAATTAATTATTTGAATAACTTTCTTTAAAATAGTGTAATTAGTAAAGTCACCTTTAAAGATACTCTACTATCTTCTAGTTTTTCAAATGAAAAATCGCATTCCACATACCCTACCCACCCGTTTACATGAGGGGAATCATTTAAAATACGAACATGTATCGTGTAAATGACACTTTATAGCAACTTTGCAAAGGGAAACCAGTCTTTTTGGATACAACTGTATCAAATCGAAACAGTTCTTTCACAACCAGCTCCACAAAAATAAATCGAAATATCCTCAGTTATTATGGAAATTCATTTACTTGATTTATAATAGTATGTAAAAAGTTACTTTTGAAAATTTCACGCAAACAAATAAATATAAATAATGAGGTTTTCAAAAAGAGGCAGAAATATCCTCAGCTACGATGCGTATTCCATAGTTGTTCATATTATGTAAAGAACTCTCTTCGCCCTAAATTGTAGATAAATGTTGATAACTCACCTGCATCGTAATCATTTGAAAATGAACCATTTTGAGAAATTGCTACTTCACTCTGACGTTCTTTTATTACTTCAACGATGGCATTTCCGAAAGAAATCAATAATTTTCGCAAATCATCTTTAATGTTTTTTGATGAAAATGAACTTATCGTTTGTTCCAAAGCTGAAATCAAACCTAATATCTGTAACAATAAAATTTGCCGATTTCAATTTCAATTTAGTACGCCAAGTTCTCATAATTAACTATTACATTATAACTTCATGTTTTTTATTCTTCTTGAATTTATTTAGAATATTTATCGAGCAAAAACGATGGAAAATGAAATGAACTCAATATACCCGTACTATCATTTAATTTATAGTACTGCACCTGTTTGGTGAGTAGTATATCAGTAATGAGCATAACATGATGATTTAATAAATTAACATTAGAGAAGGCAGGTGTAAGCCGCCGAAATTTAAGCAATGTAAAATACGATGTTTACCAATTCATTTCCTTTTTCATTCCAACCTTTACTACTAGAAGTTGACCTCGTACTAACCGCTACAAAGATGGAAAGGAAATAACATACTGTCAAAAATTTAATATTTAAAACAAATTTGCCATAAAATTTGATTCAAAAACTTTCTTCTCAATTTCACACCTGTTTTCGAACCTAATTTTTTTTTCAGTGGTCTGTAACGCAGATGAAAGTATAGGCCACTGAATGAGGGAATACCATATACAAATACAACAACGTATGAGACCAAACTGAAGAAAAATTAACAATAATATTTAGGTTTAGTTCTTTCGACTCATTTAACAATTCAAAAATATTGTACTTTAGCATTTGTAATTACAAATGAGTATGAGAGTAGCCGCAGTGTTTTGAAGGTCAGAACATCTCCCACAAGCTAAGTTCCTTACATACTTGAATGTTACTAAATCCTACAATTCTTCTATGATAACAATCATCCTCCATGTAAATATATAGTGAAATCGATTTTTTCAATTTAAAAAAAATTATTCCTTAAATTACATACTGAAGTACCTACACTTATAAATTTATTGAGCATCAAAAAAATGTATTTTGTTAAAAAATTACCCGCATCCCATCCCGGCATAATACTAGCTATAGACCAGCAAAATGTATACTCGGAAGCAAATTCAAAACCCCTCCCACTAATACATTCTGACTTCTGACTATGGTTCTGCGAATGAGTGAGTATTCCTTTTCTAGCATTTACGCAGGAAAAAGAAATGAAGAATATTCAATTTCCTTCATTACCGGTCATTTTGAAAAATCTTGTTTTTCATCAGGCTCCTACAAATGAACAATGATAACGTACCATTAATTACTCACCCGACATCGCTCTCTACTGATATCGTACATTAAACGATCAACTCTGGTTGGCGAGTCCGGCAGTCGTGGAGAATACGAAACGTTGTAAGTTATGTTCGTTATATTACGTTGCGTCTGTACCAATAATTCTAACGTTTTTCGTTTTTCCGATAACATTTCCAAACTACCAGCACACTGCATTATAGCGATGTTGAGATCGTTATTAGATAATGGTCTAAAAATAGATTGTCGATTAATATAGCACTGCAAAAGAACTGATCCTGAGAAAACAAACTTGATACATCATCATTAAATTTCGGATTGATACTGAATATTGTTTCAAATACAAATGTTTAAAAATCATAATTTTTTCATTATTCCAAACCTTTTTTCATTATGAAGCTTCACCGACTTTTTATCAGAATGATTTATGTCAACTTTAAATTGATTCAATTCAACAATATTCGATTCAAGTTTCCCACGATTCGGGACATTTGATTTTTCTTCAGAAAAAGATGAAGGCGCATTCAAGTCTGATTCTTCGTTTACACTTGTATTTGCCATTGACGATTTAATACAAGACTCTTTCGATATAGTGCGTTCTCGCTAACATACAATACGATTAGAATTCATTAATCAACATAAGCCAAAATACTGAAGTCAGCAAAAACTACGTATAATGTAACATGACTCCTCAAAAAATACCTCTGACTTCACGTTCAACGTGGGTATACTTTCGCATAATTTATCCACGAAATAATGTAACTGGTCATCGCTGGGTAATGAGAAAATTGTATCTACACAAAAATGAATAATATGAAAAATTAAAAGAGAATCAAAATTCATAAACAAGATCAAGTAATTTATAACACCTTCACTTTCTTTTTCTACTTTAAACATCATACATTAAAAAAAAAAAAAGAAAAACAAGTACCTATATGCTTTATATACCTGGCTCATGTATATTTTCACGTGCGGAGCTTTTTTCAGTTTGAAACTTTTCATTCATCGTCAGAAATGAATAACTGAATAAATAATATTGCAGGATGACTGTTGATGTACTCGTCAAGAAAATACGAACATAAGCGATCAGAAGCTTTTTTTTTGAATTTGAAAACTACGATTTTCAAATGATAACCAAATATTTTATTAATAGGGTAATTATCTCAACAACAATGAATAAAAAATTGAAAAATTACTTCAGTAAACAAAATTTTACGAGGCAAGTGAAACTGTAAACGTGATATCGATTTTATTCAGACAGTGAAAAAATATCAATTCATTATGATGAAAATACACCAATGAAAATTCTAAAATTCACCACTAATAGACAAAAAATTTGTCTTCGGCTTCACTTCAAAAACACGAACTGTGTACCAAGATGGATGATCCCGAATTCCCGATCCACGACATTTCGTTTTAACAATTTTCTTTTCTTTTCAACTTTTTATTCTTCTCCTTTTTCTTTTCATACGTTTTAATTTCGTAATTCTATGTTAGTTTGGATTTTTTTTCGAGACGACAAAGACAGAAGATGTTTAACCATATTCTAATGATATATATGATTCGCCATTCGCCCAAGGTGTACAGCTATAAAAGTACTTCGGAAAAAAAATTGGAAATCGATGTCCGTTAACATGATTGGTGGGTGATTCAAAGTGAACTTATCAAAGATCAACTCAAGTCCAAGGATAAAAAAAGATCAATCGATTGCGTATTCTTTTGATTTTTTTTCAATTTTCTTGTTTCTTGGCCTGATGGGCCCCTCTATACTAGTACTGTATGTTTCTTGTGACAGAAAATTGTTTTTCATTGCTTTTCTATATGATAGCAGCACCTTTGAAAGTCTATATTAGGCATAGCAGCACCTTTGAAAGTCTATATTAGGCATAATGAGTACACCAATTATTGGTTTTGATAATTACCCAGCTAAACAAGCAAACCTAATGTATGTATGTATGTGTGTTAAGGTGGAATGAAATAGGTAAGAGAGTTAAGAGACATCCAATTTTGGCGAAATTTTAGCGCCCATGTTTTCTATTTTAGGGTGAAAGTGTTCTCATATAATTTCTAGCCTTCGACTTTTCGAGAGGTAGGTATGGGCTTCCAACGAGGGGCTACAAGCTGAGAATACTTTGACCTACGAAATGATAATAATATTATTTCTAAATAGGTCTAAATACTGAAAGAAAAGTACCTTTACGTAAAAGTAATTTTTTTCAATATTTAGACGTATTTAGACAAAAACACTTCTCACTGAAAATGAAAAAATTGAAACATGTTCTTTTCTCGCTTCCTCCAATTCTCCAAGCTAACAGCACAGAGCACAGTACGTTAATCATTCAATACCCAAATGACATAGTAAGAATCTATGAAATACTGCATTCGTTTGAAAAGTGAAAACGAGAAAAAAAGGCGACACAGAAATGTCTAAAAATCAAGGTCAGACCAATGTGCATAAAACGAAATCCCAAAGTTGGCAACGTCGAATTCGGAGAAATGAACAACAAAGCGCAAGACAGAAATATTATTCTTTCAGTCTTACCTCTCACTCTCATATTTATCCTTTATTAATTTGTACTCTCTACTCTGCACTGCTCACGTGCTCAAGCTTGGAACGCGATAGATATGATCGATAAGTCGAATGAAGTCGAATACCTATACAACGATAATGTAATGTAAGTACCTTAACCTACGCCTACGTCAGAGTTGAAATTGATTTCGACTTTCGATATTCGATATCTCCTATCAACGTTTCCTTTTTCCTTTTTTTTTAGTGGGGTGGTAAAACGAAGCATCCCCACTCTTACTACTCTTATCGCGTTTAACCGTTTACATTCCTAACGTTTCGTGCGGCGCGACGTGAGATTAGGCATTAACCAACCAGAAACCTGCGTTTGTAAACAAATTTGAGCCTATGAAACGTACTCCATGTGAAACGAGATTGTTGAATTGAAATTGAATATACATGTACGCTAACCTACTGTTGAATGATCTATTTGAATATTTAATTTTATGAAAATCTTAATTATCTTTTGGTCGGTAAAAGTATCAAGTTATTAGTGGTTACGAAGAAATTTTAAATGTTTTTATGTGAAGGAAATCGACTAATAATATTACTTTTAGTTTGAAAATAATACGTTACAAATGGATGAACCACCGCGTAGTAAGAGGCCGAGAAGTAAGTAATTTTATTGCAATCTAACATATCTTTTTTATAAAATTGAATCTGTTCGTTTTTCAAATTAAGGCGTTTTGTTAATTTTTCCGTAGGGGATGATTACGAGGCTGGGCCATCCAGTAGTGGTGATAATGGCCGGCGTGGTGGACCTGGACCCTCTTCGGAATCCAGAGGATCAAGTGCTTCTGCCGGTGATAGGCCGGTAGGCCGTGGAAGAGGTCGTAGACAATTAGAACCAAGTCTTAAAACTAGGCCGGACTCTGTACGAACATCTAAACAAGGTAGATAAGTCTTACCTTGATCATGAACTTTTCATACACTTCGGATGCACAATATTTTTATTTTTCATAGGTAAAAGTGGTCAGGTGGTTAGTTTGAAATCGAATCACTTCAAACTCGAAACAACTCAAGCGTGGTGTCTGTGTAAACATCATGTGGATTTTGATCCGACCCAGGAGAAGACATCAGTGAAGAAAGGTTTGATGCGACAGCATCGTAGCCGGTTTGTCGGCTATTTATTCGATGGATCTACTCTGTACACTATAACCCAAGCAGCTACGAAGGTTCGTCTGATATTTATCTCTGATCGGAAGATATGTTTGTTGTTCGACCTGAATTTTGACAGACTTAATTTTTAGGAAGCTCCGTTACAGTTAGAGTCACAGCCCATGGAAGCGGGTGTGGAACCCGTTAAAATTACTATCAAATATGTCGGAACTTGCGAACCTGGCGATTATCAGTATTTGCAGGTTTTCAGCGTGATATTGCGAGAATGTCTTTCTTTCTTAAGATTGCAGTTAATCCGCCGAAATTATTATGATCCCGCAGCCAAGGTATTTCTATACGCCACTATACGTTTACGTTTCTTCATTTTCGCAATAATTCGCAATTTCTTTAAATATTTCAGGTCGAAGTGCCCGAATATAGATTAGAATTGTGGCCTGGCTATATAACTTCTATTGCTCGATATGAAAGAGATATTTACTTGCAAGCTGAGATATCTTATAAAGTATTGAGAAAAGATACAGCTTATGATTTAATTCGTGAATGTTCTAGAGGACGTGATTTTAGAGTAAATATTTTTGCAACGATTTTCATCTTTGAATTATTCAAGAATAACAGAATAATTTTCCATTTGTTTCAAGATTGCTTACAGTGCAGCTATGATGGGTCAGATAGTTATGACCAGCTACAATAATAAAACTTACCGCATCGATGAAGTCAATTATGGCGAAACGCCTCGATCTACTTTTCCCATCAAGAATAAGGATGGTACTACAACTGACAAATCCTACATGGATTATTATTTGGAAGTAAGTCATAGTTCTTGGACTTTATATTATATTATGCTAGGGGCACAATGAGCTATAAATGGCCTAAGTGCATGGTTTTTGCACCACCCAGTTGAACCTGAGCCTTATATCATGGTAATGGCGAAGATATACAACTTTTTAATTATTTTAGAAATACGGCGTTAGAATACGAGATCCTGGTCAGCCTCTATTGATCTCCAGAAGCAACGCTCGTGATCGAAGAGCTGGCGTGAACGAATTTGTATATTTGATTCCAGAACTATGCATCATGACTGGATTAACTGATGATATGAGGTATTTATATTTCACTTGTGCTTAGCGTTTACCCTTATAGTATGATTATAATTCGTTATTTTTTGCAGAGGAAATTATCAATTAATGCGAGCTTTAGCTCAGCATACTAGTGTGAACCCGGGTGTAAGGAAATCTCGCTTACTTGCATTGAATTCGAGAATGAATAGTCTGAACGAAGTAAGTTTTGGTTCCTGAACTTCCGAGTAAATTTTTGTTTTTGTTTTTTTGTTTTTGTTGTTGTTTTTTTTTTTTAATTTTAATGACACTATTGATATATTTTAGGTACGAGATAGACTAGCAGGTTGGGGTATGAAATTGGGTCGTGACTTGGCGGATGTTCCCGGCAGAATTCTGCCACCAGAGAAAATTGTTGTGGCGGATCGACAAACTCATGATGCTGGACACGAAGCGGATTGGACAAGGAGTTTGAGGAATAGTAGAATGATCAACACCGTAGATCTCACCAACTGGATTATTCTGTTTCCTCAGCGATCCCAAAGAGAAGCCGGAACATTATGTGAAAATTTGGCGAAAGTTGGTCAGGGAATGCGTTTTATGATTCCTCGACCAGCGAGGTTAGTACTTGATCGGCGTTATATTTTCAGTTGAAAGATTTTTTTTTCAAATTTCTCATAAAATGGCCACAGGAATGTCTATATTATGTCGAATTTTTCGCCCCTGCGGATCACATGAGCTCATATTAATAAATTTTTAGAGCATTTAAACCTCTTCAAGTCATCCTCAAATGTTAACAATTCATCATTTTGGAAGTAATTGGATCAATTTCAATCCAAATTCGAAGATTCATATTCTAGTCCTCAACAAATCCAATCTACAGAGATACAACTTTCTAGGTATATTTGGTAAAAAGATAATCTCTTGACCTAATTTATCTAAATCCAACTTCCAATTTGACATTTTGAATTTGTTACATCATTGGGCCTACGTTGTTGTATTGAACCTTCATCGACAATTTTCATTCCGCCCACACCATTTATAGGACAAAAACGTCTCCTCCTCCCCTCCATCTCGAATAAAGGTTGGTAAGTTTCAACTCAAGGGAAAGTATCTCGAAAACTTGAGTTGCATCATAGATATTTTAGGTAGGCAAAATACGCAAAATTTTCTCCTCTTTCTATTGGCGCAAAGGAAAAGGTGACACGATTCTTCTATCAGAAGTTAATGGCAGGAGGGCGAAATTTAACGAATATAGCTAACTATAAAAATATTTTTAGAACCCCTAAAAAATGGAAAAATTGTATAAATAATTTTTTTATGATTTTAGGATGGCAATACAAAACGAATATCTCGAAACCAAAATTATTTGGCATAAAAATAATTTTTTTCGAAATAACGAATAAAACATCAAAATTTCAAAACTTTTGTAGCGCGGAAAAACGAACGCCATTGATAAAGGCTAACACTCTTTTATTTAATTAACATGAAACATAAAAACCAACGATCTACTTTTGCATACTTTCACATTTAAATATTAATATGGCTGCCGCGCTCCCTCCATGGGGGCAAGAGCCGGAAAAAAATGTTTCACAAGTACATCATCTTATGCTATCACACGTTGAAAAATTGAGTCGTTATTAACGCGGCGGTCATCAGTATACTGCCTTTTCAAAACTTGAATCTATCTCTCAAGGAAAAACGGCCAACGAACGGCACGATGCTGGGAAAACCCATACCTCGGCCGAACGTCTTCTCTCCGACAAGATCATACATGCTACACTTTGACCCCTATACGGGGAAGGTAAATATTAACCTAGAAAGTTGAAATTTTCTGAGCATTTTTTAGGACCATTTGACAACTTTTTTTGCCTAAGGGTCATCGATTTTCGAAAAAAACTAAAATTCGTTCCACCCTAGTACACATGCGACCCCAAAACATCAGCTGATAGGCTATTGCCAAGTTGTGCTGTTCGATCCGCATATTGAAGCACGCCCTGTTTTAGGTCATTTGTGACTAACAGGCTGAAGTCCATTAAAATACATATAGATTAGGGTGGAGCAAAAAAAGTTCCATGTTTTCATGAAATTTCAGTTGCTGTCCAAGTTGAAATAGTCTCGACCAAATTTTCCATCACAACTGATCATTTAAAAATGAGGAACTACGTGTCCTCAAAATAGAGCCATTTACGAAAAACAACCCATTTCTCTTTCTTTTTCCTACCAAAAAAAGGCTTTGATGGGAAATGAGGTAATCGCTTAAAAAATGCAATTTCAAACATTGCATCTAACAATGAGATTTTTTTAAATCTCTAGTACCTTTAGGTAGAAAATTCGTAACGATTTTTTTACACACCAATTAAGAGGAGAAAATTTTGCGATGTTGTTTACCTGAAACACCTATGGTGTCACTCTAGCTATTTTCATTCGTGTCATAGCGACACGTGTTAGCAGAAAAAATAGCCGTTTCTCAGGAACTGCGTTGCCAATAATTATGTTGCCGGCCTGTATATTACAGTAGGGCTTTCCTGATACCCAAAGATCTACATGTAGGCTGATTCATATGAAATATTACAATAATAACATGTTCAAATGAAAAATATTAAAATTACTTCAGAATTGAAAATACATTGTCTGTTGACAAAACACTGCATCATCGGATAATGAAGTCGCTACAGTTTAGTTTTTTTTTTTTTTTTTTTTTTTTTTTTAGATACTCGTTACCCGACGATCGTAATGCGTCCTATGTTGAATATTTGGATCGGGCCATTAACGAATGTAACCCGCAATTGGTGCTTTGCGTTGTACCCAACAATAAATCGGACAGATATAGTGCTATTAAAAAGAAATGCATTATTGATAAGCCAAGTTAGTGTTTTTCACATTTTTCATTCAGAAAATGAATTTTCCTCTTATCTGACTTCTATTTTATGACACTTCAATTACAGCCCCTTCTCAAATTGTATTATTCAAATCGATAACTAATAAGGGAGCGATGTCGATTTGCACGAAAATTGCCATCCAAATGAACTGTAAGATTGGAGGAGCGCCCTGGAGTGTTTCGGTACCAGTTAGCGTAAGTCCATTTGCCTATTAATACGTATCATTGTACTTATTACGAATAAAACTTAGTTAATCTGTATTACCTATTCAGGACTTGATGGTAGTTGGTTTCGACGTCTGTCACGATCCGGCTGATAAACGGAAAAGTTACAGCGGTATGGTTGCCACATTGGACAGCACTTACACTAGATATTACTCATCGGTTACTCATCACCCTACTGGAGAAGAAGTGTCCAACAATTTCGGATTCAATATCTTGAGTGAGAATGGGATTTTACTCCTCCCAGCTATTTAAAGAAAATATCTTAAAATGCGTTTGTTAATATTATAGAAGCCGTTGATCGTTACGAGAAGAGAAACGGAAAAATTCCGAAATTGATTGTTATCTATCGCGATGGAGTCAGTGAGGGTAATCTGAAATACGTTTATGAACAAGAAGTACAAAATATCAAGGTACCAAAACTCGCTCATTTTAACAGAATTTTAGTTGAATTTTTAGCGGTTACAGTTGTTTACTAATGTCTGTATGTAATTTTGTAGCAAAGTTTACAAAAAATTTATGCGAAACAAAAAGATCCGAAAGAGCAAAAATTGAGATTAGCATTCGTTAACGTAACGAAAAAGATAAACACCAGATTGTTTTACGGAGATAGAAATCCGCCTCCTGGTACCATTGTCGATGACGTTATCACTGATCCTCTCAAGTAAGTTATCGTAAGCCTTAATCGTGGAATTTGAATGAATTCTTAGATATTAATTGGTGAAATATCTTCATACTTGATATTAGGTACGATTTCTTCCTGGTCTCTCAAACGGTTCGCCAGGGTACCGTTATGCCAACACACTATAATGTTCTTGAAGATACCACTGGTCTTGCTCCCGACCATCTTCAACGCTTAACTTATAAATTCACTCATCTTTACTACAATTGGAGTGTAAGTTGTAGATGAGTGAGCATAAATATTTTGATTCTCAGAGCAATGTCTTACGGAAACTTTGATTTCAGGGTACAGTACGAGTACCGGCGCCATGCCAATATGCCAAGAAGTTGGCCTTTCTTACTGCCAATAGTGTTGGATTAGCTCACACTAATCTCGATCAGTTACTGTATTTCTTATAAAAGATTTCAACGTGTTTTTATAAATTTTTTTGAATTACTTATTTTCTAAAGATGTTGTTATTTCGTTGAAATTTATTTTTCGTAAAGATTTTGTTGTTGTTTGAAGTAAATGATTTTTTCTAATAAATTTTTCATTTTTGTTATGTAATTATCGTTGAAATAAGAGAGAAAAGAGCGTAAGGAACCATACAGCGTTATTTAATATTTGTTGATGAATGATGAAAAATTAAACAATTGAGAAATATGAGATTGTATTAGAAATTTGAGGGTTTTAGAAAAGATAAAATTTGCTAAAAATTGAAAAATTTCAGACTGCGTTAAAATTTTCTTCTAATATCAATGTGTCGAGAGGAAATCTTTAGTTACGCTTCCATGAAAAATTAGGAAATCTTCAGTTGTTTTGTCAGTACGCTAGGACATGAAAAAAATTTGACTTCAAGGAAAATGGAATATGCGTTAAAAATTTGACAGAGCTTAAAAACTGAAAAAATGAATCAGAATTCTATAACAAGCGAGGTCCGCTGGACCTGGCAATAGGGTTTTTGCTTTTTGCTATAATGCTATTAAGGCGGTGCTTCGAAAAATGAGTAAGAAAATGTGAAAAAGTTGATATTATAATAAAGAAATGATTTGAAATTATAATATATTGTTTTAGAGGCCTTGTTTGAGGACACTTGGCATTTATTTTTCCAATTTTTTCATTTCTTTATTATAAAATCAACTTTTTTGCATTTACCAACTTATTTCTCTTTCCGAAGCACCGCCTTGTAGCTCAACTTGAACTATTATGTAATTACGCGTAATTGCAATTTTTTACCGTTCGAAATATAATTATTATAAAATTTATGAATAATAAATTATGATACTAATGATACTACCTATCGCTAACGAAGTAAAATCAGGAAATAATATTTTACGAGAAAAATTACAATTACTTATTAAATAATGCATTTTTAAATGAAGATGAATTTTACGCTTAAGAATGTGTTTACTACATTTTAGCAATTTCAATTTTGAATTGAAAAAGTTCATTTATTGATATAAAATTTACTGAAAATAGAATACAAAAACCAAAAAAACAATTCACAAGAACTCGATGTAAATATGTAGAGAAGTAGAGGTACAGGTACAACTTGATAATTATGGAAACATACAATGAAAAAATTGAAAATAATTAATATTTTTGGATATAGTAATGAAAATGATTCCACGATAAATAAAGAAATGAGTAAAACAAAACTTTCTGCATATATTCGCAGAGTAAATAATATAATAACCAAGATCTTGATATAATTATATACCGAGCATCCAAGCTATTCAGGTACAATCAGGGCGAAAATCTCAATTTGTTCACTACATAATAAGAGTTAAACTAAAATTTATAAATCAGAAGTTATTTTTAAAATTAAATTAATGAATTTTAAAAATGATAAATTCATTTCAACTGCATTAAAATTTCTTTGCATATGAAAAAATCGATTTTAAATAATTGGAAAAAATTCAAAATCAAATTTCAATTTTTCTTTTCAGTTTTCCAAAAATTAAAATTTGCTAAGATATCAAAAGAATTTTAACTCATATGCTTCCATTTCTTTGTCTGCGTTCCCCAAAAATCAGATAAAATGGTTTTCGGCGGTGCAGACCTCTACCAATAATATTATAGATAATTCGATAGGTATTGTGTTAGGTTTAGGTACTACCGGTAGTCCGTTAGGTGGCTCAGTTGTTTGGTTATTTGATCTGTGCCAGAAGACTGAAAAAAAAAAAAAAGTGATTGCTATAGGGTTTTTGCTGGCTAAAGCAAAAACCCTAAAAAGATGTATGCAAAAATTTGAAAATTTCATGACTTGACAAAAATTGTGAAAAAGTTACCTATTTTCCTCATGAAAATTAATGAATTTCCCTTTGAAAGTTTGAGACTCCTTGGCATTCCAAAAAATGATAAAATATTAGTATACAGCCCATCTCCAAAAAGCGTTCAAACCCAAAAAGTTCAGCTGGCAATAGGTAGATATTGGTTGGGCATTAGGAAATATGATAATTTCATTGATGGTCGCGGTCACAATGGGGGGCTGGGACCTAAAAACCCTCTTTTTTTACCCTCAAGGAGACCAAAAAAAAACTATAAAAAAAAATTATTCACAATTGGGATGTTGCACATTTTTTGGAAAAAATTTGAGCCCATTTGATCACATAGAACTTGAGAAAAGAATTCCAAACTTTACATTTCAAGCAATGCGCTAAAACGTAAGGTTTCCGCGGAAGCACCCGTTATGACGTCATAACCTTGGAACTGCGCATTACTCTTTTGGAGATGAACACGACGAAGCGTTTTTTCACGTTTATTGCGCCTAAAGAGCGCTATTTACTTTATAAGCGATAAGTACGTTCTTTATAGAGTAAACTATGAGCTTTCCGATGGTATCATAATATTTGAAGCAAGATATGGCTTTATTAAGTTCATGGGGGTCAGTTTTTGCAAAATGTGGAAAGAAGGAGGGGTCGTTGATATGCCATTACATAGGGTATGAAATGCACTAAATTTTCTTCAGTGCAAGCATCATTCTAGCTTTTCCAATTCCATAGATATAATAATGCAAAGTTTGGAAAGAACTGAAAAAACGCAAAATTGCGCATTTTTCTGTTTTTGGACTGAATTATTTAAAAAACTAAAAACGCTACAAAAATGTTTTCAGCGAACGAAATGTAATACTCATTAAGGGCTTTTCAATGCCGTAATAAGATTAATTCCACGTATTTTTATACGTGAGCTAAAACCAAAGAAAGAGGTGCTAGGAGTAGAAATACACAAAAACGATATATCCGTGATTAATGAGCAAAAAATAATGTTGAAGAAATTGAATTTTGATTTTTTTTCACTGTAGGGGAGCAGCTTCACACAATAACATGAAGGTGTGTGATAGGAATTTAAAATATTTATTGTTTTTTACGCTTTTGATTGTATCAAGAGTGAAAAAAATTCAAAAATCAACGACTTCTTCAACATTATGTTTTGCTCATTAATCGCGGATATATTTTCTTTCTCAAATTCTTATGGGATCAAATGGAGGGCGGTTTTTTTATTCGATTTCTAATTTTTACAAATTTTCCCAAAAAATGTGCAGCATCCCCATTGTGAATGATTTTTTTTTATGTTTTTCCTTGGAATGAATACATTTTTGAAACCATTTTGTTAAAAAGGAGGCTTTTATTACGCTAGCTTTATCATACGAGTATCATTGTCTTTTAAGAATCCATACAGCCAAAAGTCATGGAAAAATATTTTATTGGCACTTACTTAAATATTATGACACCTAAATAACATATTGCGCCTTTAATGAAAAAATTACTGGTATCTGAAGTATTCCATCACACCACTGTTCTTCAGGAAGCCACTACTTTCCCACTATTCATCATAAAAATATGTTCTATAGATCATTTCGTAGAGAATTGAATGTAGAATAAAATATTACTGAGCTATTTTTGCGATTAAACAAAAAGGTAAGAAATTATAAGCGAAAAATTGATTTTGGGGGTCTAAAATCCACCATATCAGGGGTCGCAGGCACCAGATTCGCATGAACTTTTAGTACGTTGTTAAGTATGTTATACCAGACGTAAATACCAAACTTCGACTTGATAGCCAACTTAGCAAGCAAAACCCTACCTGTACTATTATTAGTATTCTAATTAATGTGTCCCAAAATTGTATTTTCGCCCTAAATTTTCTCAGATAAGGTCAAAAATGGTTTTCCTTATGATTTCTGAATTCTACGTGAAATTTTAACCCACTTTGATAAGTCACAAGGTTACTTTTTGAAAAAGTTGAACAAATTCATTTTTAGCTGAATTTACATACATGCGCAACTTCAATATGCAATTACTAGGTATTGTGACCACAAATTTTCAACAACGAGGATTGGGTAGATTCGAAATGCGTTCCTTTACCAATGTGAGAGCGATTTTTTCGGTCCCCGGGCGCAAAAAATCCCGCAAAATCTGGTTTCTAAAGCACTTTTTCGAGATGGGCTGTAGACTATATAACCTAAGAACTACGAAATCTCAAGTTGCGTTAAAATGCACTAGAAAGAATATTATGTATCTACTATCTTCTCCAACTTTTTATTAACCACATCAACAATACGCATAATTCATCAACTTTTCGCGAATTCCGAAGATATGTGGGCTGGTCTTGTAAGTCATATATCCGAGTAACCAACCACTGCAATATAGTCGAGCTTATAGCCAAGACCATGGTGTACGTGACCAACCACTGCATTAGATGCAATATATGTATGCACAAATGCATCAGTACTTCGAAGTTCGACCAGCCCTGACCAGCCTGCCTTGGTCTGTGACCAAAGGCATGCTCCAATAATACTAGGAATGCATTTTACATCCCCTTGTAGTCAGAGGCAATTACCACACTTGAAGCCATGTGCTAAATCTGGTTTAGTGAGTGTTCAATGTGTATTGTTTGTATGATGTATTACACACTAATAACAATGTCCCTGGAAGCCTGGGACTCAGTGTCGATAGAGAAGTTTAGAATAGGAAGTAGTTAATAAGTAGCATTTTGATCATATTTACGGCATAATTAAGAAAGAGAATACTCAAGAATTATATCATTTTATATTTCAAATATTTATTTTATAATATATTAAACGATTATTTAATAAAACATGATAAGGCATATGTTCGAAGCGCTTCGAAGTTACTTTGAGCTTCTTCGCTAAATAAATAAATAAATAAATAAATACATCTAATTAACATTTAACAGAGTGGTAAAAACAATTTTTAAGACAGGTATAAATTCAAATTTCAAAAATATAAAGACGGTTGTGAAGAATTTCATTAATGAAGGTAAAAGGAGATCTATACCCCTAAAAAATTTACAAAGCTAGGGTATAAAATATCTCAACTTAAGATACCTATAGTAAATGGTAACAAATTATACCTACATGTTAAAAACATCATTATGCGACAGTTTTTCAGTAAGGAAATAAAAATGTTAAAGCATTCAATTCATTGTTTTTCCTAAATATGTACGTATCAAGGTGAGACTTCAGTAGATGATTTGAAGGTAAATTAAAATTTTTCCAACAAGAACAGATCACATTTAAAAAAAAAAAAAAAAAGTATAAATAAAATATAGTGGAGCAAAATTTGAATATGTGATGAATATGTGAGTAATAACAATTTTAAAATTTTAAAATATGAATTTAAAAAATGTTCTCCACTTCATTATCGAAAAACTTATATATGATCAGAATAAACACCCTGATATTTCCGAGCTTAATATCCTTACAGATATAACATCTAAAACAGAACTTAATGGAATAAAATGGAATAAAGCAATAATATTTTGTTCTTCAGGATTCTACCTAAAAGTCGGAACAACGCCTTTTTTTTTTCAATTTTCAGTTTTAAAACCGAATAAATTGATCTTTATCTGTGAAGAGTCTTTTATTATTCAGCATGTGAAATTGGAACAATTTAGTTGAAATTTAAAGCAAAAAAAAAAAACAAAAAACAATAAGAAACTAATCTTGCTTAGAAAGTAAGGTCCGTTAAAAAGGTGTAATAATATCTATGTATGATCCTAAAACCAACATATCAAAGATTTATGATATTTTACTCAGTCCTATTTGGGAAAGAACACGGGAAAGGATGATTACTTGAGTAATTTAAAAAAATACTTATTGCTTCTATTATTATTTGATCAAAATGTATTTATTCATTAATGGTTATGGTAGCTTTTAAATGAAAAGTAAATAATTTATGAAGCATGGTAAGTAATTTAATACCACTAAACGCAATTTTCAATTTTTTATCTGATCATAATATTTTATGTAACATCGCAACGTGTGAAGTCTCGCCTCAATAAGGAGAAACTGGGGGCGCAATTTTAAGTGAAGATGGAAATGAAATGAAGAACTTTTATATCTGACTTGCAGAGATGAATAATATTATCTCTCGTTTAAATAGAGTTGTACATGGTTATAAGCTTAATAATGTATGTTAGGTCGTTCTGTGAAGATAACACAGTTGATAGTAGCTGCCATGGGAGTACTATCAAGGTTACTGCGACCACATAGATAGAATCTTATCGTAGGAATATAACCAATATGGGTTCGAAGATTGTACTTAAAAAAATACGAAAGTTATCGCAGTTAATACAGTATAATCGTATCAGAAGATGATAAGGAAAAATATACGAAAGATAAGTTGCACCTAAAGTAAAACAGAGCAAAACCAAATGCAGGTGGTTTAATTAAATTCCAAAAATAATAATGGAGTGATTTCATTTCTCAGAATTGTGATACTGCAGAGCAATAAGAAGAGATAAGAGAATGTCAAATAATCTAGTAAGAAATTTTGAGTCAAATATATTATAGAAGAATTATTTTCAAAGAATAAGTGAATTGTATCGACGTAAGATGAATGTCGACAAAAATTGTGCAAGTGAGATAGGTAGATCGTGGGTACCTCTATCTACATAACATTATTCCAAGTTTTTTAAGTTCACGCTATAACATCACCAAAAACAGAACAAAAGGATAAGGAATGGAAAATATCCACAACATTATTTCACAATATAATTATCGCTTATTTCGATGTTCAATACCTAGTTATGTATCTAACCTAGTACCTACATACATATACAATGTATAGCGTATACTGTCTAATACCAACGTAATATTATGTATTTTGTTTATCATAAGTATTGAAGTATTAATTTGTGCTTATTCGTTTTTAATTGGTAAAAATGATTTTGAAAAAAAAAATTACATTTGTATAAACATATCATTAAATGTTTTGATCAAGAATGAGTACGGAAATACATAATTACATACACGGTATGGCCCATGAGTTCGCGAAATGGAGCTATAGAAACTACGTGAAAGGAAAAATTATTTATTTCATGATTGTATTACTTGAAAATGATTTTTTCTAACATCAATGCAACGGAGCACGTATCTGCAAGCTTTCTATAGCCTTTTAAAATGCTTTTATGAAGAACAATTCGAGTGCACATGTTCCATTTTTTCAAAGGTAGTAAAATTCTTTAAACGATGATTTTTGTAAATGTCTCCTCTCACTAGTTAGACAGTATGTGATACGATGGTCTTTCTTCATGAAAGCCCCAATTCGAGCATGTTTTCATCTACCGTGCGCGCAATTAATTACTTACACACCAGCGCAAAAATGTTCAAAAACCCATGGCGAAATTCTTTTCTAAATTTTGAAAAATTCGTTCTAAAACATTTTTGCACTGGTGTCTAAGTAATCATTTGCGCGCACGGTATTTTGGTCTTGGAAGAGTGATTATTTCTCTTTTCATCTTGTAATTCCTCCCTTCCCGCCCAAAATTAAGTATACCACTCACACACAGTTAGTTCCTGTGTACACAAGTCACCAATTCACCATACGCTTTTTTTTCACATTTTGAAGGTATTTTTATTAGTTGATCCCGCTTTGAAACAAAACTTGATATTCGTACGTTGCTTTACATTTTTTGATTAGTTCCCGTAAAGTGCAAGGTACTTTTAGAAAATTTGTTCTAAAACTGGGAAAAATACATCTACAGCCTTAAAATTTGGCGTATGTGTTTAAAAAGCATGCTAATATAAGTACCTAAGATTTCACAAAAACCGTTCCTCTTATATTGTTCTTATAGTTCCGTTCCGCGAACGTACACGACATACCACGTACATACAAAATATGAAGCAACGATATCATTATTTTGGGACAAACCTTACTCATATTGCAACCATACCCAGCGTTACGCACACAGCGTACTTCTGCGTTCGAGTATTACATTAACATTGTCAGCCATAAAAACTTGTTATTGAAAATAGGATAATTAAGTCGAGGTCACTAAGAATAATGTCCTACAGCCATTTCGAATCGAACCAAGTTGAAAAATGAAAATCATTTTATAGTATCAAGGAACAATATTTGATTCAATTTCCTCTTTCCAGCTATTTTTCATATTATGAATTTTTATTATCAGCATTTTCAACCGCAACACGACGCAGCAACAATCAGTTCATGAAAAACATCAAACCAAAGTTGGAAGTGGAACAAGAATGAAAGGGAAGATGGTAAATATAATATGTACAAATCCTCATCATTGTCGAAATATTCAATAAATACCGCTCTAATTTCAAAATCAAAATCAAAATTGAAATTAATTTAAAATATTGATATTTCAGCCTTTCGACCGTAAGTAGTTTCTACATTTTTGCTAATAATTTAAAATTATGTTTAAAACAGTCTTCGTGATACAAAAAATAACACACATTACAAATCCAATAAGAAAACGCTGTTAAACTTTCCTTAAAATTAATTTTATACATTATTAATTTCTAATTACAAGCAAAAAATGTTGGAATGTGAAATAAAACCCGGCAAATTTTGATGATAAGATAAAAAGGCAAGATTCTGCTTTTAATCTAAACGATCGCCTCAAATTACGATCGAAGATTCTATTTTTTTTTTTTAATATTATCGTTAAAATTCCATTCAAATTTTAGTTACTCAATAAACATTTGTAAAACACGATATATGCTGATGATGATTTTATGACGGTATTGATGCGTGATACATTATCATCGTCAAATTTATACCACCTAAGAAAAGTAAAACATGCGTTAATATCCAAGTAACTCGTGTATATTAATAAGTATGGAATACAATTGCATTTTAGGCCTCCAGAAACATGCCTTACTTTTTTAGGAGTAACGTTTCGTAAAACATGGGAATGCATTTTTTTAATAAGTTATAGACATTCTTGGCTTTAAAAAAAATCACTCAAATACACGAAATGCCATAAAGCAAAAATTTGTGAATGATGTTTAATCTTCAGGAAAATTATTTTCTATACTTTTAAATGTAAAAATAACATTTCAACAACTGGTATGTTACAGAGCACTAAAATGGGCATATTGATAAGAATCATTAATTTTCAAAAAAATGAAATAATGTAAAATGCGTTAAAAATACACATTATGTACCATATGAATTTATAAAGGTACGTTTGTTTTTTAAGTTTGACTCAAAGAAAGATATTGGAGAAAGGAGAGGATCGAATTAAGGAAAAATTAAAAATCAGATTTTCTGCTCACAATATTGCTATGAATTCTATCAAATGAAGTGAAATATTAAAAAATTCAACGAAATAGATCGAATTAACAAGCAAAACAACATAACTTCTCTTCTCCCACCATCGGCACTTATAAAGGAATTTTAAAGAAAAAGTAGGGGTAAATAATGAATTTTTCACCCCTTTGATACAGTGATATACCTACGTAAAGTGAGGAAAAATTTTGCAGCGAATTGAAAAATAATAATTTTTCACTCTTTTAAAATACATTTTAAAATTTAATTGTTACTTCGCATCATGGCAAAATGTAATCGTAATGCATAACGTCACATTATACATATTTATGAATTCGATTCTTGTATTTAAATAAAACCATTATTTATATTTATTGATAATTCCTTTCTAATTTGATAAATAAAAAATTGATCAACTTCAAAAGTAAAAATATAAATTCATTCTCTACGTGAAATAACGTTGAAATGAAACTAATTCCAGAATCGACACGTAAAAACTAGGCGTGGTACGTGGAATGAAGATAGGTCAACTTGATAACAGGGTAGAAATGATTTTTACATATTATAGTTTACACATGGAGCACTCTAGTGTATTAAAAATTTCTTGAAAACGATGGCAGATACATCATTTTTCCTCATTTTCGAGAAATTTCTAAAACAAAAATGTCCCTGCACATATAAATGTAGTGGGAAAGATTTTTGCTATCCCGTTTTCAAACAGTGTAACACTAGCGCTACCTAAGTACTTATCGCTTCCGAATTTTAAACACATTTCTTGTTATTTTTTCCTTGTTTCGATAATTCATTTTTATGTTATTATGCTGTAATAATAATTAAAGCTTCACTTCTTCTTTCCTTGCAGAAATTAATACCAAGTTTTCAATTAGGAAAAATTCATAAAAATACAAAATTAACAAAAGACATTTTATATTTAATGAAACAGACAGAAATGCGTAAAATGTTGAAAACTGGCAAATTTTATATTTTGGCGGAAGTGATATTTTTATTTGCACTAACAAAAGTATCAAGTGAAGAACATCATCAACGAATTTTACCGAACGACTATAAGGGCTTTTTAACCTAAAACTGATCACACTCACGGTAAGAGTGGTTATCCGTAGGGGAAAGAGGGGTTCTGATAATACGTTTTCATTTTTAAAATTTTCGAGCAAAATCGCGACCTAAGCATGTTTCTTTGCTGGCGTATGAATAACAAAACAGAAAGCACTAACCTTTTATCAAAAGAATTTCTACAATAGGCCGTATAATGACCGGTTTCCATGGTGCCCATATGATTAGATACAGCATAGAGCTCGTATCTTCTATTTCTATGTTCTTGACCAATGATGAATGGAGTCATGTCCAATAAATCAGGAAAGTCAACATTAGTCAAACGTTTCCTGCACCATCCGTCGCTAGTGAATCTGTAAATTGTCAAATAAAGAAAATTAATAGATCAGTTTTTTCGTTAGAAGTACTTTTTCGCATACATTTAAGTCTTTCCTAGATCAATACATTCCTAAAATTGACAGTAAATTACAGGTAAATCATTGGTCACTTTCCGAAAAATAAATTACTGACAACTGATCATCTCTAAGTAAATTAGTATTGGGAAATAGCGCGGAAAGGGTTCTCCACCAAATTTTTATAATTCTCTACTCGGAAAAAATACTTTTTATCCCTATGTTGTTCTATTATAGACAAAAGTATTGCAAAGTTAAAGCGACATAAAGAGCCATCTCTACGTTCAGAGAACCAGTAAGAATTTGCAGGTGTCTCAATCCAGCCTTGGTAGAAACGTAGTCCTGCGAATATTAACCCTTTCTTACGCAGGTATGCATAGTTGAATGTGAAGTAGGGAGGAGATTTCTACAATAATAATGTTCTACAGGAATTATGAATTTTAAAACCGAAAATATAAGCTCTACCGCAAAAATTAATTCGTGATATGGCAAAAAAAATTTTTTACTCTCCTTTGGGCAGGATGAGGAGTAGGTAGGACAAGGAGAGATTAATAAAATTAATTTTTTTTATAACAATCATGTTTCATAAAGTTATCACCCCTATTATTGGTGTTTTTTAATGCAATACCTAAAAATGTCGTGTTTGAGCTATTCGTTCCTGTTATTTAAATAAACAAATTTCCCCTGCTTTACGACACACATTAAATTCGAGAATTTTTTTTTAAAATAAATATTAATTTTTTCCTTTATCCATACAATAACAAATAACATTTGAAATTAATTTTTCGAGTGGCGGTTCATTGCATCGCAAGGTATATACCGTATCTATAGAAATGAAATCTAAAAAACAAATCAGCAGTAAACACGTGAAAATATACCTTTTAAAATGTATAACTAAATATGGAGGTAACTTGGTAATATCGAGCTTTTTCGTAGCAGCTCTCGGGTTCTTACAGCCAGGACACTGCCATCCCGTTATGTGCTCATTACTCGTATATAATTTAAGACATTCCTGCAACAAATAATCCATAAAATTACCCACGAAATCACAGCTCTTTGAAATCACGTTGCTAGAACTTACCGCTAATGTACACTTCTCAGCTGATGGTAATGGTAACGATAAATTTGAAAATGGTTCAAAAGTAACCGATTCTTTTTCACACATGCTGCAACTAACGGTAGATTTCTGCTGCCCGTAAAACAGATCCCTTATTTTTGAATTATTTTTACTAGTAAACTCTCCCCATGCTTTTTCGCCACTTTTTTCATCTGCGCCTTCCAAAGATAGTTCAATGGCCGGCTACATTTAATGATACAAATACATTACTATAATTCAATCTCCATAAATGAATTTTGTCACTTTCATAAAATTTTTACCTTATTTAAATCTTCATGCATCCAGTCAATTAAAATAGTAAGGAATTCGTGCGAGTCTTGCTGTTCGGATCCTCTAAACGTATCTCTATATCTACCGACGTAATTCTATCACAGAATGCGTTAGTTATAAAATAAATACTGTCTTTCGAGTTTATTTTACTCAATTTCAATCCTATTTTACCTTTAAGGTTCGACAAGAAATTGAACCGCTATCTTTCATCCATAATTGCCTTATTATATTGCTAACTTCTCGAGCTATTAAGCCTTCGGTTTTACTATTACTGTTTGTATAATTACTCGGTAAATTGAACATTGCTTTGCGCAACGAATCTGTATTACTTAGGCACTGCAGTATCGAATTCATGTAACAAGTGTTTCCAACATTCAGCAAGCCGGTTAATCCTCTTATCTGAAATGAATTAAACTCGGACTTTATTCTCTCATCAATGTGTTATACGATCAAGTGTTTCAAAAAGGAATTTAAATTTTAAAAAAATGAAAAATAGTGAGTTGGTATCGCAAAAGAATTGAAAAATAGAAATTAATGATTAAATTTTATCCAAAATAAACTAAGCCGTTCAATTTAATATAACACCTATATGTATGTTTTCTTTCATCGACTCATAATATTAAAAAACGTAAGCAGCCATGCCGCATTACTGGAGCTGAGTTTTTAACTGGGGCTTGTTTTGATTTAGTAATAACCTTGCTTAACCGTTCATCACTACAGGCCACACCCAATATCAAGTCTGAAAACCCCTACCATCCTTTCCAAAAACACTTAAGAAGTTCAATTTGGCACAAATGTAGTATTTCTTACCATGAAATAATCATGCGAACACATATTTCTCAAATTATAACTATTTGAGGGTCCTCAAATTATCTTCAAATTTTGTAAATCCGCCATTTTGGATCCATTTTGACTCAAATTTAAGTGGTTATATTCTGGTCACAAACTAATCCCACACACAAAGTTTGACCATTCTAGGCCGATTTGGTGATGAGATATGGAAGATTCATGAAATTTCCTGCAGCAATTTCCCCTCCAAAAGCCGTTTTTTGCTCTAACTCCCCTCCAAAATCACTGAGGAAGCTAAAATCAAAATACGTTTGTCACTTGGGCTCATTTTATCATATGACACAGCAATAAAAAATTTTCGACCCCTCCTGTACCCCACCACTATTTTAGGTTGGTAACCCCGCCTTCCCCCTCCAACATCATGTATGGAAGTGAATTCGGGATATAGTATACAACTTATCCCCAATAACCATATGAATTCATATTAATTACATTTTTACCAACTTGAGGCTCCTCAAGCTCTACTCAAAATTTTGATAATCCGCCATTTTGAATCCATTTTGATCCAAATTCAAGAGGTCATATTGTGGTCACCAACTAACCTCACACACAAAATTTGACCACTTTACCTTGATTTGGTGGGGAGATATGGAAGATTCAAGAAATTTCATGACTCACAACTTCCCCAAAAAGCCGTTTTTTGATCTAACTCCTCTCAATATGCACCCCAAGACGCTAAAATTTGGATATGTTAGTATCCGTGACTCACTCTTTCATATGAAATCAAAAACGAAAAATTTGAGTGATCCGCCATTTTGAAATTTATCGAAAAAACAAAAAAACTATTTTTGCTCATTTTCAAGAAGAGTCTCTCACCAAATTTTGAGCGAATTTTATGAATACTCGCCGGCGCTACGCGTGGGGGAAAAATATATATATATATATAGATTTATCTATGGATAAAGTGGCATCATTTTTCGTCGTCTACAGGTAAAATGGCATCTTTTTTACAAAGTGGCATCTTTTTTTTGATGCCACTTTACCATCACATTGCTCATCGATTCAGCTATGTGTCATGACGTCACTGGTGTGGTTATTTGGGTGATGCCACTTTACCACTAATATTCTATTTTTCATACAAAAAAAAATTTTTCGGTCTACGGTCGTAGTAGCCTCATTTTTTTAATGTTTACAAGTAAAGTGGCATCATTTTAAAAATTTGTTTCCAAGAAAACCTATGAAATTATACGTTCCGTTCCGCATTGTGGTGTCGTTAACGTGACATTAGATGCACTTCTGAGGAATGTGCAAAGTGATGCCACTTTGACCATAGATCACTATATATATATATATATATATACCAAAAAGTTGGACATTTGCCAGATGATTACAAATGGTCTGAAACGCAAAGATTTGAAGACCACACCCTCCCCCGACCTTCCCTTCCCAAATCAGGTAGGCTGTAATAGCTATCGTTTTGTTAAAAACTCAGCTAAAAACGAACTCAATGCATATGTAGATTCATTCCACACCCATTAAGCTGAAGTTCATGGAAAACTCAAAAGTGCTCAACATTTTTTTGTTTCATATTCTTTTAATTTTGACAGAATCCTACCCCACTTTTATTGGTCAAAATTTGCTAAAAAATATAGTCAAAAACTGACATGTGCTTAAAATTACCAAAGCTGTTTAAAAATTTTGGTTGAAATTGTTGGATTTTTGGTGGAATTCTACCCAACTTTTATGAATCACTCAAAAATTGGACAGCACTTAAAATTCTCAAAAGTTATTTAAAACAAATTTTCGTTGACATATTTGAATTTTTGGTGAAATTTTACCGCACTACCATAGGTTGCATGCCAATTATGTGAAAATACTCAAAAATTATCCTGAGCTCAGAATTCTCAAAAATTTTTCTGGTAAAAATTTAGGTCATAAGCCAATTTTTTGAACTACTCAAAAATCGATCTAATTTTGGGCTCAAATTGCATTTTCACCAATTTTATTGCTTGTGAAATTTTAATCCATTTTGATGGGTCACGCAACAATTTTTTGAAAATACTCAAAAATCGACTTAATTTTAACTCAAAATTGCTCAGAAATGCTCAAATTACATTTTCAACAATATCTTTATATTGCTCATGAAATTTTAACTCATTTTGATAAGTCGCAACCCCAGTTTATAAAAGTTTTATAATTAGTAATTTGTGACAAAAGAGGCAAAATGGCAAAAATGGTATTTTTACCAGTTCGACTGTGGACTGAATTGGTTACAGTTTCGATATAGGTAAATGATATACCTAACGCTGCTGTGATTCGTGAATTATAATGAAAGTCAATCATTTTTAGACTAAATGATTATATTGAGTATTTGTGAATCAGCGGTACACTCGTACGTGTATTAATTAGCATTATACAAATGAAGCTAAAGAGTTATAAAAAATTATAGAAGATGATGTTAAATAAGTTTTAATGGCTGGTTTAATAAAATTTACATCAGTATTCTCTTTTTTGCAGACATCTGTTGCACGACCCCAATATCTTTATGGTAGGGGTGGAAAACCTAAATAAATTAATGAGCGATATTAGTGAGAGATTGATTTCTAGAGGTTATATCTACCTATTATAAACCTGTCATTGGAGGTACCGATGAAACACGACGATGTTTCTGCCCCAAAGAGGTTGTGAATACGAATACAAAATCCAATTCATTCAAATCATTAGAAGAAGGCTGTAGATTGGAAAATAGCGAATGTGTGAAGTGGAATGGAGTAATAAATTCCAAAAATATAGGTAGATTAACATTTTGAGGATGATAAAGTAATCAGAATGAAAAAATTACGGCAATAAAGTAATAACGGTTCATCTCTTAATAAAGTGATAAGTACGTATGTGACGCTATTTTCAATTGATTAATTATTAATTTATCTATGCTCTCGCAAGACTGGTCATTGGTCGAGAGGTGCCCGCAGTCACAAGATTTTGGACAGGTGTTCTTAAATTCTTAATTCTTAAAATCACCCAAATATTGTATGTTCAATGTTCATCTGTATTGTATTAACTAGACATTTATGAATCAACTCATTCATCAAAATTTCATCTTTCTACGAGACAAATTTTCCGTATTTATCCTCTTAACCCAATCGGATAGTTTAGTCTAGGCAAAAACCTACAAAACCCCTTTTATACCAAAAAAAATCAGTGAACATGTAGCGAAGGTTGCGCATTGATAGGCTACTATTGTAAATGCGGTGTCTGCATAACACACACAAAGCGCGACGAACAATTAAGAAGCGGATGGACCTGCAATAAAACGCGAGCTATTGGCTTTTTTAGAGGAAGCATACAAAACGCTAATTCATTTACAAGTTTAAGACGGTGGTTGACTCGGCGCTTCGAGGTACGGTATTTGTGTCACAAAAAATAAGATTTTAAAGCAAAAAATAAACCTTCAGACGTTTACTAGCCATTATTCGTTTAATAGATTCTAGCGAGCATGAAAATATTGAAGATATATTCGCAATTTGTAAGCACGTCATTTCGCAGGTTATGAGTGGTGCCTATAAGGCTATAAGTAGTGGTAAGTTACGCGGGACAACGGAAAAAATTCCAATATTTCGGGGTTTCAATTATTTACGGATGACTACTCTTACAAGATAGGATATATTAATGCTAACTTGTAGGAACGCACTAACTTGCTACGCTTGTGCTGAAGTACTGCATTTATGCCCTATTTGTATAGAAGGCATTAAAAGCATAATGCAAATTTGTTTTTAAATATATGATTAAGAATGGTAAAATCTAACTAAAATTCGGAAATCATTTTTCTCGACTTTAGTTTTTAATTAATGAAAAACAAAATAGGTCAAATTCAATTCTTTTAAGCCTAATCGTTCATCTCGATGGTGGAGAAAGTGTAACTTTTGCTAGTGATAATTTTTTTTTTCATGAGATGTGGTTTTATAGCAATATAGTATGATAAGGTGTATATGCATTTATATAATTATACATAATAAACCAGCCCGATGTTTTTTTTTTTTTTTTTTTTTTTTTTACAAAATTATGGGTACCTAACTGAGAAGGATTTCTTCTTTGGGTTTTAGATAGGTAGAAGTACCTAATCACTATATTTATAAGAGGAGAGTAGAATGATGTGTTTCTTCTTAATTGTATTTTCAATAATTGAGTTACCTTTAATTTGGATTGACATTAATTTAATCTGAAATATTTATCCCATTTTTTAATAATAAATTTAAATATTGAAAACAGATACTAGTTCCCAATCCATTGTTTACTTCAAACATTGTTTAGGAGTTGAAATCGACTTATGTTAATGAATAGGGCTAGGATTTATATGCGCTAAAAAAACAGTTATAAGCGCTTATAAAAAGCAGTTGAAAAGTGTCAAAAAAGCAAAAATAAGCGGTTTAAAAATGCATCATGCGGCATATCAAAATACAGGTATTTTCAACCAGAATGCAAAAATCCGATTAAATTACCTACAAAGTTCAAATTGAATTATTTAAGTGAGAAAAACATCAAAAATTGTTTGCCTATTTCAACAATTTTTTTAAACATAACATATCAAAATTCATTGATATTAGATTTATCATCTTATCAATAACAACAAATAGATAGAAAAAACTTGTTTAAAAAACTAACAAGTCATTTTTTATCAAACAATGGAAATTTGAGTTTTTATGTCGATTTTTTGTCTTTTTTTGTTCAAATATGCGCAAACCACTTAAATAAGCTCTAAAAAAACGTTTATTAGCTATTTTTTGTCAAAAATAAGCATTTATAAGCCTTTATGGTCATATAGACAAAAATATGTGCTAAAAAATTTTGCAGTTCGGCTTTAAAATGCATGAATTGCAAAAAAAAACGCTGATATACTGTATCTGTCATAGCGCATTCAGATAAGCATTTGCATATAAATCCTAGCCCTACTAATGAAATACTTTGAAATACTTCAACGAAAACGAGGAACCAATGTATCTAATCAGACTGAACTCAGTGATAGTTTGATAGGTAATACAGAATCTATTAACGCGACACATACCTAACTAAATCAGACTGAAGTTTGTGATAGGTAATAACAGAATCCATCTACTCGATCATATTATACTTAACTCATGAAGTCCAGGAAATAAAGAAATAAATATTAGGTACTAAAGTAGGTACCGATATGTAGGGACTGGAGCATTTGTTTTTCCAATTTTTTCATTTCTTTATTATAAAATCGACTTTTTCGCATTTACCTGCTTATTTTCCGAAGCACTGCCATAACCAACTATGTGATGTACAACTAAGTACATACACATAGGGTGGGCTAATAATCGACTTATTTTGAAGCACTGAATCGGCTGTACTGAATGTGTGAGACTATATTAGCCGACTGGGTTGAAATGTGTATAGGAAATTGTAATTATTTAATAACATGAAGTTAGCTCAGTAATAAGTAACAGATTAGGAGGTATAATTAGGCTCAATTAATACTGATACTAATCAGTGAATAATTTTTCGGTCAAAGATTGCTGCTGGATTCACAAAATGAAAAAAACTGAAAAATACTCTTTTTTCTTAAGGCTCAACTCCAACTTAATAAGAAAGAGGAAATATATTACTTATTTAATTTTACCAAAATTATTTTCACATGATACATTAATACATAAATTAAATTTTAACGTTGGATATACATAGTCACAATTTTTACAATCACAAAAATGGGATGTAAACCAGTAAACCTAATCATTGAAAAATGAAATTGGAAAAATAAAGCCCCTGCGCTTCATTCTTCATGATCTGAACTTGATATTATGCATAAAAATAAATAATGAAATCGATACATTTTTTATTTTCAATGTTGAACGCACTGCGTTACAATCCGAGTTACTTTTTTTTTTCTCGAGACTCAGTAAAAATCGAAACCGAATCATCCCTTATCAGGCGCACGAATTTTACATACTTGTGCGCCTGCTTCGGAATGATTCGTTTCAGTCCCTGTGCAGTAATATACTATTCCTTCTCACGTCGATTAACAATACAGTCTAATGCATCCTTAGAGTGGGGAAATTTTTTCTTTGATTTCACTTTTTATATATTGAAAAATCTATCCATAACTTCATTACGAGTATAGTGACAGAAGAGTTTCAATTCAAAGATGAAAAATACGTAACTTCGTGGAAGTATTAAGACCGGAATTTCAAGAAAGAATACAACAACACAATCGTAAATGAAAGATACATATCTCGAATTTGGATATCTGATGAAACTGAAGTAATACAGATGAAAATATGTTTTCAAATTTATTTTTAGAAGCGCGTCGTTTTTGTAACTCTATATTTTCATGGAATGGAATTAAGTCATACTGAATTTACTATTTAAAAAAATAGGTATATTGTCGAACGTCGTGAAATTTGGTTTGATTACACTAAAAATTCTACGCAAATCCAGTTTCTGCTACCTAGTATTTACCCTCCGCCATTCGTACACTGAGAAATTCTCACAAAGTAAATGATGTATTCGCTGCATTTACATTTCATATTAGACGCCTTTCAAAACCACAAGTTTTTTTATCAATTTAAAGAACATTTTTTATTTCTAATTGTAAGTAATTAAAACTTTTGATATGAAAAAACTTTACTTGATATGTCTACATTTTCGGATTTCTTGATTCGTATATGGTATAATTAAAGGCAAACGGTGTTACTTCACTTTGGATTTGAACTTCTTTACTTTTATTTACATTTAATCCGATGTGTAGAATCTCCGTTATATTTTTAAAAACCATGTAACATGAAAAGAGAGGATCGTATTTTTTAGATTGAACCAATGCATTTTCAGCAGAGTCTTCGTATTTCAACTCTATAACAATACCTAAGTTAGTTTCTCCACAGAGGAATAAATCCGGCTTAGTACCACGCTTTGACCGATCCGGTTTTATAAGAAATTGTTCCGCAATTATTTTTTCGTAATTCTCCAAGTTGAAAAGTGTGATGGCGATATAACTTTCGATTACAGCTTCGTTACCATATGCCACTTCTATTACCATATTATCAAAATTCTTCGTAAAAGCAGAATACGATTCAAGATGATTATGTAATTTTAGTTCCAATTTGGAGGAATTACGACCCTTATTATTAAAATAATCTATCCAAGCTTTTCGAGCTTCAACAATGTTATTCCATTCTTCCATACTAAGTCTTTGTCTTAGTTGGTAATTGTTGATTAGACGTACCCCTTTGCGAATTTCTTCGTTGGGAATTTGTATTTTTCCGCAAAGTCCATTGAGATTGGTTAGTGTTAAATAACCGGTGTATAAAAAGTACTTCAAAGCGATTTCGGTTGTTACATTGCCGTTATCACCCTTACCGTATTTATGCAAGTGTAGCATATCATACCTGGTAAGCAACAGATCTGTAAAGCAATGCCTATAGCCTTCATCAGACACCATTAATATGTCTAAAATACGAAATGCTTCTGGGTTAAAAATGCCCTGCATTTCTTGAATGTAATCAACGTTTACGAGCCAATATAGATCTCCCTTGCGAGTCTTCAAATATCTTACTACACTCCATGGATTATATACACGAAAAACACTATTGTCGGAAGTATGGTACCCATCGTACCAATAATCAATTTCAATTCGTTCTTCTGCAGTCAGGTTGTAATACTCGCATAACAAATCAATTTCATCAGTTGTAAATCCAAAGTATTTATAGAAAGGCGAATGAATAAAATGATGACGTATAGCATTATTTAGGACGGAGTTTATTCCCAGCAAAATAGGAAGAATACCAGTAAAAACAGCCATATGTAAATGACGATTGGTCTTCGTAGATGTCGTTAGGAAGGAATTATATTCCGAATAGTCCAAGTCGTGGATATTGTAAACAGAATGATACTCGTCCAAAAGAAACACAACTTTACGTTTAAAGTGCATCCAAAGAAGTTCAGAGAGGAATTGTACACTCTGCACAATATTATCGTTTGTTTCATTTAAATAGGTTCGAAATTTATGTATTTTATCCGAAATGATGTTTTTCTTATTTGCACTCATTCCTGGTGTATTCTCCATATTTGAAAGAACATCTATCATATACTCGTGTTGCAAAAAAGCTTGTTGGATTGCCATCTTGAATTGGGGTCTGAAGTGTTCAGGGCTGTTTTCTGTTGAAAAAGACAGTTCCATGGAGATGACTGGGAATTTCCCCAAATACATATCATTGAAATAATCATATTCAGGAGCGGAGATAAGTAACTTTTCATTCAGTTCGATTTCATAAGGATGAAAACTACTGGACTTTTTCATATATCCTAATCTAAAAAGTTGATGATTCGGCGCATTATCTAAGCTAATTATAGAACCGTTCTCGTGCACTCCAATTTCCAGATAAAGATTTAACATGTTTAAATTCATTGATTTTCCCCATCGTTTGGGAAAAGTGATTACCTTCGTTGCTTCATCTTCGAAATATTTCAAAATCTCCGCTATGAACAGAGATTTATCCACAAATAGTCCTTTATTCACCAATTGATAATAATTGGTTGCTCCCTGCATAATTTGTTTTTTCCCATTCCTTCCATTTTTTGAAAGTACATTATAACGAATGCCAACTTCATAATTCGTGGCGGAAATAGCGGAATACACATGTGATTGAAGCACTTGTTGTATTGACAAGAATACTCCGATTAATTTGAATGAAATATCCATTTTAAAACAAACTGGAAATGAAAAAAAGTTATAATGCGTAGAAAGAAATATTTTTTGACATCTGTTGCGAATCAGTGGCCACCCTTGGGCCTTGACCAGAGATGGCGCGATTCGAATCGTAGAAAAGAATAATCTAAAGCATTTTTTTGTAGGAATCGGATTCTCATTGCGATTTAAATCTGATTCTTACTTTGATCTTTTGAATGAATCGCGTTTGGAGAATCGGGTTCCTTATAATCGAAAAATCGCATACTCGCGATTCTTCATTCTTTTAGCGATCACATGTGGAACATAGAAAGCAATAAGATAAATAAAATCGCATACTTCAAACATAATAAATCGCAAAAATCTGATTCTCAATTTTTTGGGAATCACCCCAATTCTGCCCTTCACAATAAAATGAAATCTGTCCCTAGTGGATATTGTATATACTTATTAAGATCTGTAAATAAGTTATTGTGCGCAAACTCATCATCAATAATGTGTTGTCATTGTCATGAAAGTAAATTAAGAATATACGTTTTGAATACTATTTCAAAAATATCATGGAAAATTTACATAAGATCGCGATGCAACGTATTGCTACTGTGGCGTGTAAAAGCTGAAATGTAACAGCGATATTTATTCGGTTCATAAAATGGTTCTCGAAAAGATCGAAAGTGATTTAAAATAGAATCTTGCCCATAAATCTCATGTTAAGATAACGTGAATTCGTTAAAATGAAAGGGGAAAATTAAAAAATACCGTTCGAGGATCGGAAACGAGGAAAACATTTATCTTTATAATATCTTCATATCGGCTGATATATGGTTTTGATTGCGCAGATATGAATACGGAGGTAATGTTTCAATAAACGGTTCCTATCAAGCGTATAAAACATTTAGTAATTTGCTTTACAAATACTATCGCAAAGTCGTGATGTACAGCAATTTACACAATGACGCAACTTCAAAAATTCCTAACTTAGAAATGGCTGGTTGGAACTAAAAATATGGATGTGAGAGTTTTTTGAAGTCTTCTTTCCAACTATGTTTGTCCGATTAAAATTTGGTCGTTAGAAATCATCAAGTACTTATAATTTTCATTTAGGTGGATAAATGCATAGAGGTAATATTTGTAAGCGGAATACCTGCTATTTTGAAAATTAATAAAAACTCAAAATTCATTATAACCCTTTCTGTAAGCCTAGATAGACACGAAATCAAACATATTTTAGATATAATAGTAATTAATAGGGATAGGATTTAAAAGCGCTAAAAACAGCAAAAAAAGCGCTTATAATAAGCGGTTAAAACCTGTAAAAAAAGCATAAATAAGCGATTATTTTGATAATCCGCCATTTTGGATCCATTTTGATCCAAATTCAAGAGGTCATATTCTGGTCACCAACACCAACTAATCTCATACACAAAATTTGATCTCTTTAACTTGATTTGGTGGGGCGATATGGAAGATTCAAGAACTTTCACGACTCAAAACTTCTTCAAAAAGCTGTTTTTTGATCTAACTCCTCTCAACATGCACTTAGGAAGCTGAAATTTGGATATGTTAGTGTACGTGACTCACTTTTTCATATGAGATCAGGTATTTACCCCTTCTCCAGCTCCACTCAAAATTTGAGTGATCCGCCATTTTGAAATTTTTCGAAAAAACAAAAAAAGTACTTTTGCGCATTTTCAAGAAGAGTTTCTCACCGAATTTTGAGCGAATTTCATCCACACCCGCTTGCGCAAGGCGTGTGACACAAAAAAGAAATTTCCTCAAAAACAGGTTTTTGCTTTAACCCTCCTCAAAATGCACTTGGGAAGCTGAAATTTGGGTATGCTGGTGTCCGTGACTCATTCTTTCATACGAGATCAAAAATGAAAAATTTGAGCTATTTGCCCTCTCTCCCGCCCCCCTCAAAATTTGAGTGATCCGCCATTTTGAAATTTATCGAAAAAACAAAAAAGGTTGTTCAGTGCATTTTCAAGAACAATCTCTAACCAAATTTTGAGCCAATTTTATGAATGCTCGGCGGCGCTACGCGTGGGGGAAAATATATATATGAAGACCTGATTTCCAAAGTGACGTAACTGCAAAAAATTCATTTCGAGAAAATCGAAAAAACTTGCGTTTATATTCACGTTAAGAATGTAGGATTGCGAAAAATTAAGGAGAGAAAAGGGCGGAGCCAAAATTAATTAGAAAAAATAATTTTATCTTCAAAAAAAAAAAAAGATCGACAAACATATTTTCTCGGAGTCTCGCTTCACTTAACGAAAAAAAAAAAATCAAACAAAAAGAAAGGTACGAGGCCGATGCATATGATGGTGCATTCGACCGGATGAGCAATTTATTGGGGAGTTAATTTATTCCTTTTCGGTACTTTGGCTAAACACTCTTATAAAAAAAAAGAAGAAAAAAACATACATATGTGACCATGGGGGTGGTACATCTAAATTTCACGCTACCGGTCTAAGACGCTAAAATTTCTTAGAAGGGAAGTTCAAAAACAATAAAATAGATAATAAATGCGCATAAGTTGTTTGAATGCTCGATGGATCGTCCGTTGCGGCATCTCGAGTGTACGAATTATAAAAAAAAAAACATTATATGAACACATGGAAATCGTAATCGACGCGTTCAAAGCGTCGATGGCGTAACCATGGGGGGTGGTTCTTTTGAAAATTTCCCAAATCTGGATTTCGTTCCGTGTTCGTAATGCGTTTTGTTTCGGCAAGGGTAATCTAAAAGGAAAGTCGTAAAATTGGGAGGATTAATTGTCGCATATGCGACTATTTCGGCGTTAGCATTATCAAAAGAAGCGTCTTCGGAATGATTTGGACCGAGGCGAAATTTTCGGCACATGTGGGTATCGAAATTCTTAGAAAAATCGCCATCTTTTTGGAAGGGATGGATTTTCGATGGGAAATCTCGAGGCTCGTAAGAGAAGCGAGAATCTGAGGGAGTGAGTCTTCGGGAATTTGGTAAAAGTGACGAATCGTGGAGTTGATTTTCGAGATTCCGAGAGAATAATAATTTTTTTTCGATTCGAGGATGGTCAGTTAATTTTTAATTTAGAAGATCGAGTTTAATTTTTTTTTTACTTTTTGAAGTCGAGTTCGGCGAAATTGAATTTTTGATTTTCCGGTAAAATACATTAAAATTGAGTTTAGATCGTGCATCGGGATCATTCGGTTTTGGTTTCGGTTTCAGTGAATAAAAGTGAATTCGCGAAAATACGAGATTTCTGTAATGCTGATATGGTATCGTTAATTATAGTAGTAATATTATCAGTATGCTAGGCTAGGTTTAATTGTGAACCGGGTGGCAGCATGGTGGCCATCCGGAATCGCACTGTCCCCCCCGTCTGCCATTCCCAAAAATAAAAATAATAGAATAAAATAAAAATGTTAATAATTAGGTATTTTTCCTTATGTTTATTTTTAATTTTTTATTTTTAATTACATACATTTCTAATCTAGATGGTCTTTCTTTGTTTTTTTTTCTTTTCTCTTGCTTCTCTCTTACTTTCTTCTTAGTAGGTTTTTTTTTTATTTTTATTTTTTTCGGTAGGTGTGGCGTTTGCTCCGCCCCGTAGGCTTTGCCTAGGGCGGTTGGGCAAACGCGACGCTACAGAAAAAAATGGCGCCCGAACGTAGGGACCTGATAGGAATTATTCCTTAGGGTCAAGTAAAATTAACTTCAAAAATTTAATTTTACATTGTGAAGTAAAAGTGCTTAATCTCTACTTTTCTCTTTGATTTCAAAATTGAGGGGTATAGGGGGTACAAAATACAGACTTTGAACGTGTCTCAGATGTCACTGAGAACGTATTTTTCAAAGACGCTTTTAGAATTCAGACGCTTAAGAGCCCTATGGGACAAAACTTTCTTACAGATATTAATTTTCAATTTTATTATTGTCTGTTTCTTCTTGCGCGGTAAAGATATGATTCTTAGTATCTATCTGAGATACATTCAAATCTGGTCTAATTTTTCTTAAACTCATAATTAAAATGTTTGCTATATAAAGCAAAATAGTTACTTTTCATTTTTACATTTAACCTGCCAATATACGGCAGATGTGCTTACCGCTTTCGTGAATGAGAGCATATTTAATACTTTTAATTTTATGGCGTTAATTAATTCGCCAAATAATTATTTAATGCGTTGACAATGTCCGCATATTTTTATATTTTTGCGAGTTGGTAAAAGTGCATAAGGCCGCCAACTATGCTGATTTTATTTACTTATATTTTTGCTCTTGTCCGAATGTCGGGGATCGAGATTTTTAAAAACTAAAAATTAGTTTCTTGTTAAATTTGGTGAATTGCGATTTTTGCCGCCCAATGTAATTATTTGATTTTATCCTCTCGCTTATTGCTGGAGTGAAATTTGATAGAATTTAATTTCAAGTTTATTAAATAGTGATGCATATTTCGCCTAAAGATTTTATTATTGATAAGTTGGCAAAAGTGCAAAAAGCCGCCAACTAAAATGATTTATTGAAAAAATGATTTATTAATATTTCGTGCTAAAAGTTGCACTTGATGGGTAGGATTATATTTTGTTTTTTTTTTTTTTTGTTTCTTGTTTACTAGATTTTGCACTTACGCAAATACTTTATATTGTTTAAAGGGAATTACAGTAATGACCTTTAGAGAGTTAGGTAGATTTAAAGCCTAAGATTAAAGAAAAATTTGATTATTTTATATATAATTTGATGACATGACCTTAAGGGTAATCGATTGTCAGTGAGTGTGCTGTGATTTTTGGGAGATATCTAAAATCCAAATTTTCAAGTTTTTAATAGATAATGATGAGTGCTTGAGCACCATACAAATTGTTGAAGTGCTGGGAAATTTCAATTATTAATTAACGTGAATAAATTCTTATCTGGTGTCTTCAGGAGGGCGCCATGAAAATAGATTAAAACCGAAAATATTCTTATGATTTTTGTATTTATTCGTGTGCTTAATATGTTCCATACACTAAGTGAAATTATGTTAAATTTGCTTAAATGTTAAAATGGTAATTTTTACATATTAAGTTGAATTTTGATCTACGGAGTTGGTATTAAATATTGATTTAATTCAAAATGTATGTGAATTTGAGACCAGTAGTTGGACATTGAAACGAGGTCTATGTTTTTATCATAATGCTTAGTGAATAGATTTAAATCGAAAAATAAAATTCAAAAAAAAAAAAAAATTTAATATTAAGAAGTTTATTATTAAAGTAATATTAGTGAATATTCTAATATATGATTTTGAATAAATCAAAATCTACAGCGTCGAAATTCGCAAAGATGTGATTGAATAGACGTGATGGAGTAGCCGTACGTAGTTGAAATAGTAACCAAAAACTTTTTTATTTAGCGATTCAACTGCTCAAAAATTCATACAATTCATATTAAATCGAAAATCAGTTATATTTTATTTATTTTTTTTGTTGATATTTTTTACGTGAAATTAGTAATTGTGATACTAATGATAAAAAAAATATAGGTTAATAGGTTGATAGAATAACAAATCGGTGGTAACTGAACGCGTGGTACCACATATAAAATAAGAAATTTTAATTTGGTACAAATGTAGTATTTCTTGCCATGAAATAATCATGCGAACACATATTTCTCAAATTATAACTATTTGAGGGTCCTCAAATTATCTTCAAATTTTGTAAATCCGCCATTTTGGATCCATTTTGACTCAAATTTAAGTGGTTATGTTCTGGTCACAAACTAATCCTACACACAAAGTTTGACCATTCTAGGCCGATTTGGTGATGAGATATGGAAGATTCATGAAATTTCCTGCAGCAATTTCCCCTCCAAAAGCCGTTTTTTGCTCTAACTCCCCTCCAAAATCACTGAGGAAGCTAAAATCAAAGTACGTTTGTCACTTGGGCTCATTTTATCATATGACACAGCAATAAAAAATTTTCGACCCCTCCTGTACCCCCACCACTATTTTAGGTTGTAACCCCGCCTTCCCCCTCCAACATCATGTATGGAAGTGAATTCGGGATATAGTATACAACTTATCCCCAATAACCATATGAATTCATATTAATTACATTTTTACCAACTTGAGGCTCCTCAAGCTCTACTCAAAATTTTGATAATCCGCCATTTTGAATCCATTTTGATCCAAATTCAAGAGGTCATATTGTGGTCACCAACTAACCTCACACACAAAATTTGACCTCTTTAACTTGATTTGGTGGGGAGATATGGAAGATTCAAGAAATTTCATGACTCAAAACTTCCTCAAAAAGCCGTTTTATGATCTAACTCCTCTCAATATGCACTCAAGAAGCTGAAATTTGGATATGTCACTATCCGTGACTCACTCTTTCATATGAAATCAAAAACGAAAAATTTGAGCTATTTGCCCCTTCTCCAGCCCCCTCAAAATTTGAGTGATCCGCCATTTTGAAATTTATCGAAAAAACAAAAAAACTATTTTTGCGCATTTTCAAGAAGAGTCTCTCACCAAATTTTGAGCGAATTTTATGAATACTCGCCGGCGCTACGCGTGGGGAAAAAAATATATATATATATAGTGATCTATGGTCAAAGTGGCATCACTTTGCACATTCCTCAGAAGTGCATCTAATGTCACGTTAACGACACCACAATGGCGAACGGAATGTATAATTTCATAGGTTTTCTTGGAAACAAATTTTTAAAATGATGCCACTTTACCTGTAAACATCAAAAAAATGAGGCTACTACGACCGTAGACCGAAAAAAATTTTTTGTATGAAAAATAGAATATTAGTGGTAAAGTGGCATCACCCAAATAACCACACCAGTGACGTCATGACAATAGCTGAATCGATGAGCAATGTGATGGTAAAGTGGCATCAAAAAAAAGATGCCACTTTGTAAAAAAGATGCCACTTTACCTGTAGACGACGAAAAATGATGCCACTTTATCCATAGATAAATCTATATATATATATATATATAGATTTATCTATGGATAAAGTGGCATCATTTTTCGTCGTCTACAGGTAAAGTGGCATCTTTTTTACAAAGTGGCATCTTTTTTTTGATGCCACTTTACCATCACATTGCTCATCGATTCAGCTATGTGTCATGACGTCACTGGTGTGGTTATTTGGGTGATGCCACTTTACCACTAATATTCTATTTTTCATACAAAAAAATTTTTTTCGGTCTACGGTCGTAGTAGCCTCATTTTTTTTTAAGTTTACAGGTAAAGTGACATCATTTTAAAAATTTGTTTCCAAGAAAACCTATGAAATTATACATTCCGTTCGCCACTGTGGTGTCGTTAACGTGACATTAGATGCACTTCTGAGGAATGTGCAAAGTGATGCCACTTTGACCATAGATCACTATATATATATATATATATATACCAAAAAGTTGGACATTTGCCAGATGATTACAAATGGTCTGAAACGCAAAGATTTGAAGACCCCACCCTCCCCCGACCTTCCCTTCCCAAATCAGGTAGGCTGTAATAGCTATCGTTTTGTTAAAAACTCAGCTAAAAAGGTCGAGCAACTCTTACATATATACCGGGTGTCTATTCGATTCGGATACCCTGGAGCGCTAAAATCCCCAACATAATGTTGTTAATTATAATTATTACATAAATGGGTACACTATATGAGATTCGTGAAATATAATAATTCAAAGCTAAGAATTTTGAGATTTTTCATGTTATTAACGAGGCAACCAAGCGCGTATTTAAAGTTATTCGAATTAACTGAATAGCCATTTTAGGGAATTTTGCGCTTAAAGGTACCCGAATCGAACAGACAACCGGTATATATAAAAAAAAATTAAAATCTATTTTTTTCAATTTTTTAGAATTAGAAAAACTTATACAACTGATTTCTGTAAAAAAATGAGGGTACTTCTGTATTCACTTGGGAAAGATCAATCATAAATGAAAAATAATGTCATATTTTTTCGCAATGATTTTATTCCATGTGAACTTAATCTAGCATTTTATCTCATGGTCTTTGATTTCGCACATTTTTCTTTTACTAGTTAGTTTTGCTCAAAAAGTTATAAAATCATCATGAATATTACAAGACACCCATAAAACTTTCAACAATTGAAAGATGAACAGCTGTAGGTATAAAAAGCTCAATTTTTTCACTCAAAATCATTTGGGGCTCCTTTAAAAAATTTACAATCAGGATGTTTTCAAAGCCAGCATTTTCAAAATAGGTACGTGTCCTCAGGTAAGTTTATGGTGTTTTCAAATTTTAAGAAAAATTGAAAAATATAGTACAGATATATGGCATACCTTTTTTCATTCGTGTTCATTTTCCAAGTCCTATAACTACCTCCTTGTGATTTCATGTTGATTTAAATTACAATCAATAACATTTTTCCAAGAGCTTCTTGTAGGATGGGAGGTGGTTGAAGCAACCTCAAATTTCATAGACGATACATAATGATTACTATCAAGTTCTGAGTATCGTCAATTGGGTTTCGATTCCGAACTTATTTTTCATCTCCCATCATTTTTAGTCTTACCCATCCCACACTTGGATGATCAAAATTAAAAGCACTTTTATTCATTTTTATGAGTAGGTAGTAGGTTCATGTGAATATTCCATTAGAGTATAATAATAAAATAAATAGTTGATACACAATAAGGAAATCAAATTTACTATTCCCATTTTTTCAACAAGTTCAACAGTTTATGTTCTTTTATTAGCAGCAAAGTGGTTAGGGCTGAAAAGTAAGTTTATAATCAAAATCAGCGTCCCTCAATATCTATTTAACGACATGCCACTCGTCATATTAGGCAACATAAGTTATCAAAGATATCAGCTTAATCTTCAACACCATCATAAAAAGCATTTGGAAAAATTAGTAATAATGATACATAATTTAAATGTCATAAATCATAATTTTAAATCAACGTGAAGTAAAAATACTATACGGAAGGTGGCATAGAAATGGTCGAAGATAAAAAAGAATTCATTATTGTATTCAAAGAACACAAATATTTTAACACGATATGTCACACACTAATACTGCTTTTTTTCAATTTTTTTTTTTTTTTTGAAGATCATACACCTTCAAAAGGGCCATAACATATTGAAAATAATTCCCTTGAAAACACATTAATTTTTTTTTCAAAATTTCAAAAGGAAACCCAAATATTTTTATGAGCTACAAAAATGAGCTCTCTAATACTAAAAATTCAACTTTTCATTTTTGAAAGTTATATGGGTTCCTTACAATCTCTTTTAGATGGGCTAATGAACTGCGAAAATTGCTTGTCTTGACGTGAAAGCGCAACTCGCAAGTTGGCAATTGGGACGCGAACGCAAAGTGACTGATATATAGTGGCGAAAAGTGTATAGTCTGTCTACGTTGAGAAGGGTACCGCTTAAAACGTAAAATTTCTCTTTACTAACCAGTAGTTATTAGTTTTGTAGAAAATTTCTACTTAATTTAAAGGTGTCTCACCACTACTAATTATTATAATCTCTCAAATTAGTGAACTCGCAATAATTTATTTTTGTAATATATTGGATTTCCAGAGTAATTTTTTTGTAATTTACTAGTACATAATTACAATAATCATCCAAAATTTCCTTACTTATTTAGTCGTTACGTGATGAAGAACCTTCATATTTGGCAGGAATTTTCAATAAAAGTAATAACTACTAGCTGGCAGAGATATTTTACGTTTTAGGCGGTACCCTTTCACTTCCTCAACATATACAGACTATAACTGCTCTAGCGAGGCTGTTTGGGGCACTGGAGCATTGATTCTGGCGCCAGGAGGAAGCAACTTTTTTTCGTGCCTGCGAAATATTAATAATGTGCTCATTGGTACTCATTCTACACTCCTCCTTTCTTGAGTATTAATATAGTGATATGGAGAGATAAAAGTGTAGCTCCATCAGGGTTTTGATAGATAGCGCAGCGCCAACTATGAATTGTACACTTGGTGTGCACTTACTGTACAGTATCGTGTAAAATTGTAGGTTGCGACGGGTTCTCAGGTTTGCCGCGAGACGTCAGAGATTAGTGGGGAAAGAGGAGTGTTGAATGAGTACCAATAAGCACGTTCCGTTTCCGTCCGACCTCTAGTAAAGGGACGTTGGTGCACATAAAGTGCACAATTCGCATCTGATATAGCGCCCCCTATCAGGTCCCTTGATGCGTAATGCTAAGAGTATGGCTTTTATGTCTCCATATTACTATATTAATACTCAAAGCTCAAAGGTCTGATTGGTGGAAACTACTGATAAAATCATACATGCCCCATAGAGCCTCACTAGAACACTAGCGCTCAAGCGATTGTTCGGGTCCCAATGATTTGTGAAAAGTGAAAAATGTCAAAAATTAAAGAGGCTCTTCTCTATATGGGAGACTGATGGCTGTTTTCTCACCTCTGGAAAAAAATACTTAATAAAAAAATGAGCGAAATTGAAGGTCATGAGTCAAAAATCGTATTTCTTTGTTTGAAGTGAAATGGAGTGATTTGCCAATGTAATACACACATGAAAGAGAAGATATGCTCATGAGGGATGTCATATTTCGATATAATTCATGAAACCTTAATGAAAACAGAAAATCTGAATCTTACTTCTTCATCAGAATATATGTTGTTTTTCGAAAAAATATTAAGTTGGTCATCATTTGATGGTTTAACCGAGCGATCAATAGGCGGTTTACTGTATTCGTTTTCAATCTAAAAAAAAGGTAGACAGATGATTGAATAATACAAAAAGGGAAAGAAAAATCGTTAGATTTAATTTTAAAGGACTCACTTTGGCTATATTAGGTGTTGATGAATAACGCTTCATACCAGATCCCATATCATTGTAAATATTGATACTGGCATTTTCTGAAAATTTAAAATATTTAATTGAATGACACTTACACATTTCTTTCGGCGCGCTACTTCGATTGGCACCGAACACTTCATTACAATTTCCGTTTACTAATTGTTAAAGAAATTTCGAAGTTAATTTCCCACAGCCGATAGACAGTATGATAAATATTTTTACAACTTAAAGCTAAACTACACTCAATGTGTAAATCAAAACACGCGCCTAAGTTCGTAATAAACGAATAAACAATTCAATAGGGATTCAAAAAAATTTTTTTTCATCACGAAGACGATTCATTTTCTCAAGTTAACGAAAGATGACACAATATTTCGTGAAGAAAACATAAATCATATTTTATTTAAAAATCTCCAAAATGAATAAGAAGTGATTACTTACTCATAGCATTCATCCTGTTCTCTTTTTCTTCATTTCTGTGAATCAATTAATAAAAATATAATGGAATAGTTTGAACTATCAATATAATTGTTAAAAAGCGACACCTTTACACAAAACATTACAACAACATGGCACTTTGCCATCCAAAATTCACCAACATAGGTATCAATGTGCCCTTGAATTTGAAATAAATCACGAAATCGTTTATCACTTACCTACTAGCTTCGTCGACATCATCGTCCGAATCGTTGACCATATTATTGCCAACAGAGAATGACTGATTTGATAGAGTTGTAAGCGCCGGTCGTCGTCCGTTACGTAAACGCTGTTTCTTCAACTCTTCTTCATCTTCTTCGAAACTTTCCGGTTTTGAGTCGGAAGTTTTCTGAAATATTTACGTTTCAAATACAACACGATAATATTATCAAATAAAAATGTCTATTTAAAATTACTTGTTTTGTTGCCTTGTTGGATTGAATATTGTTTTTATTCGATTCTGAGGCTATTTTATTTTCGGCATGATTAGAAGCATTTCCATTTTCTTTAATACCATTTTCAAGCCTTTTTTCTTGAAGAACAGGCTAAAGAAATCAAAAGTAAAGTAAAGAGATAATTTCATTTTTTTTTTTTCAATTATTCGATCTTACGGACTGCAAATGTGTAAATATGTACCTTGGTAGATCGGTCAATATTGGGTTTGCTGGAATTAATTTGAGGTAACGTAGTCGTTACGGTAGTTTTCGATTCAATTTTTTCCGGCTCCAAGATTGCCGTTGTAGGATAATTTATTTGGTCTATAGAAAAGAGAATAAAAATCAGAAATATTTATTTATATAATTCGAAGTAATATTGATCTACATTTTATCTATTTTTAAAATCCTTCTTTCATTCAATTAAATGAACGCTTGAAAACCAAAGATACTCGACATACCTATACAAATTTTTTCATATTTGATTTTTCTCTTGGGAGGAGAAACATTCGAATTGGTAGTATAAATTGGATATCGCGATAACCATTCGTCATAACCACCTTCTAATATAACCGGTTTATTTTTATACTTCACATTCGGATCAAACTGAAATTAAATTTACAAAAAAAAAAAAATGTAATTTATTGCTCTTAAATACGAAGTCGAGAGAAATTACAAAAACTTGATTTACTTTTTTCAACTTGGATATCATTAGATAAATAGGCATTTGTTTATCGCATTCTAAAGTATCTTTTGTAGAAAACCAATCGAGAATGACTACTTGATTGTAGTCCCCTCTTTTCTTGAAGAAAGTACGAAATCTCTCTTCCAATTCATTTTCCAACTTAGAAGGGATTAAGCTAAAAAAAATAAAACATCTCAATACTGGATTACAAGCATGGTTATTTCAAGAAATAATATTTTAGCTTACGAAGGTTTTATTATCTCTTCTGGAATATTTATCACATCTAGTGTGCCGATTTTCATGCTAGAAAGAGTGAAATCATCCTTCAATCTGACATCAATCACTAAAAGAGCATTTTTCAAATTTTGGAAAGCGATTTTGAACAATTCTTCGCAAGTAATAGAAATCTTTCTTTCATGACTAGATTGTGTAGTAGCAATACCTGTAAAAATTACATAGGGGTCAATTTCTTAAAAAATAAAACGTAAGTAGCCATCATGCATTACTAAAGCTGAGTTTTTAATGGAGATTCGTTTAAAACTGTAAGTTATGTTGTTGACATTTTCAAGTCCATGCCTAGCACAGAGGCTAAAAATCCTAGCTATGCTCCCAAAACCACTTAAGAAGTTGAATTTAGGATAATAGCATTTTTTGTCTACAGGAAATATGTACATGAGGCCGTATTTACTAAATTTCTGCTATCTGAAGCACGCCAAGTGTTCCTCAAATTTTGACTATTAGATATTTTGGATCCATTATAACTCGAGTTCAAGTGCCATTTTCACGTAAATCTAAAATTCCAAAAAAGTAGTTTCGCGTACTCACGAGTCTGTCACCAATTTGTGAGCAATTTTAATCTATAGGCCTTCGAGTTACGAAGTGAGGGAAGGGGGTAGGGGAATACAATGTATTACGAAAAAGTTGAACATTTCTCATTCAACTGGAAATTGTCTCAATACAATGAAACCGCACCCCCTCCTCCTCCCCTTCTTCCGTATGTAATAGTAATCGGTTTTTCTTTAAAACTCAACTAACTAACCAACATACGAAGCTTTAGTGCGAAATGGTCGGTAACAATAAAATAAATAAAAGTTTAAAAAAAACATCATCATTGTTTTAAAACAAAATGTTGACAATTTTTTTTTGTCGTTAAATCATTGTTTTGATTTACCGTTGATGGGCGTTGAGCGTGAGCCATTTTTTTGCGGAGCTATTAAAGGCGGTTTTTGCTTGTTAATTGCGTCTACTGAATTTTTTGATGTATGCAACTTTCCTTCTTGCTCAGACTGCTTGAGTTTTTCAAACCTAGGGATTTATTTCATATTTGTAACTTAATAGAGTACCAAAAAAACTAAACAAAAAAACAAATGGTGAATGATTTAAATTTACTTTTCTTGTAATTCTTTTTTAAGCTCTTCCGCACGTTTCATAGCATCAAGAACAGTTGTACCAATCAAGTTTTTATAATATTTTTCATCATTTTTGAATTCCTTACACTGTCGAAGATCTGTGAAGCACATCATAAATCTCGTAAAAAATATAAAAGCGGCTTCTTTTTCATTTCTATCCGCACGTTGGCAAGCTTCCTTGTACAGCAGTTCGAGTGCACGAAGCAAAGACCTTGAAATACACAGAAAAATACTCAAACGCGTACTGGATATATTTCATTATAAATGAATTCATCACAATACCTACTTTGGATCAGTTTTACGTTCTTTAATGTTGTTCGTCGCATAATCGATTAACTCTTCTACAGATCTAAAACGTGCTACCGTTGGTTCAGGCATTTTGAACAGTTCTGAAAAAAACAAACCAATAAAACTATTTTGTATACTTTATTATTTAATACGAAATTGCAATTCTCACAATCTTCATTTATAGTAGAAACTTACCGCCTGATTTATAAGGAAAACTTTTCTTCACATCTTTCTAGCAGTCACCAAAATTTTATTTATTTCGTTTCATTCTGTAATCACAATCACATTCAAGTCAAACTTAAAATACATTTAAGAACAAGTAAAATACTACACCTATCGTTTTCTATAGATTTAATTGAAGAATTACACGTATACGAATACGAATACTATAGCGTATGAACACTGATGAAACGAAATAACGTACACAACAAAATCGTAGAGTTATTGTCTAATTTATACTTGAGACATACAATGAGCAAGAAAACAAATTTTCAAAATGAAATATTTACCTACACGAAAAAATTAAAACAAAATATTATAAAATGACAAAATGAATTCAAGAAACAAACTTTTTACACACTAAGTGAAAAGAAATGAAATTAAAATTGCTTTCCTCAACTATACACAATATAGACACATACGAGTAGATGATAGAATATACAAACTTTAACCTGACAACTATTTACAATATAACTTTGAAAATAAAACACTAAAACTGAGAATATAGCATTTCTTTATGCTGTACGTAATAATGGATCCTAAACATTACGACTCAGTGAAGATGTTATTTAGTTCCATAGGACTGTATCCAACGACTTCTTTGATGTCACAATGAAACTTGTAGACGAATCTTTTGCCCGGGACTTTTGAAATCATATCACCTTCGTAATAATATCGCAAGGCACGACTAAGTTTTTCGTAAGTCATATTGCTTTTTTGTTTTTTTTCTCCCCATAATCGAGCCACTGTATCTGGTCTGACCATATGAAATTCTCCGTTATCGTTCACCCAACGAATAATATCGTAATACGCTTTGTCTGTAAGCAATTCTAATAAAAACTTCCACAGGTTGACGTTCGTATAACTAACTTTATTGCTATAAAACACACGAGTAACACGCGGAGATTCATTTTGTTTTTCTTGTTCCGAGCAAACCGCTACCTGACCGCACTTTTGTAAAACTTGTAAATGCGTCCAGAAATGACCATTGGGGTCACAAGGTACTTTTTTCTTGTATTCTTCCATTGTAAGAAGACAAACATCTTTACCATTAACAGCCCAATCGTCCGAATTAATATCTTTTAGATCAAATGTTTTAATAGCCCATTGCAACCATTTCTGAACATCTTGAATACTCCATTTCTTCGGATCAGATGGAATTCCATGTTGTAATCTTTCAATAACGAATTTTTTCGATTCCACCCATTGGACACATTTGTCATGCGAATTAGATAAGAATTCATCAGCTTCATCGCATAACGAGTCAGGTTCAACGGATTCTGTCAACTCGTCCGTTGGTTTTAGTACATCGAGTATATTAATCATTTTGACTCCATCTCTGGTCATTTTTATTTGTAGTTTAATTTGTACTTTACCTTCGCCTTCAACGCCATGTTGAATTAAACTTTTATCTTCGTCTAATTGTTGAGTACCTTGTAACCAAATAGCGTAATCTGATAATGATACATGCCACAGCTGTTCCAATAGATTTTTAAACCTTGATAAGGGATCTTTTAAATCAAAAAACTGAACAATGATACCATTCTCATTGGTTACGTTGTCGTCGAAAGTATCTTCGGACATCTCGATTTCTTAAGCTAAAAATCAATTGATGTACAGAGGATTAGCAATAAAAGAAATATTACCAGGTTTCAAATACAGCATACGCAATACCGTTACAATGGCCAATTCATTCGACGCAAATCGCACATTCGTGGTACTTGAAAGTCTTGTACGGGCAACTCACTAATAATCGCGAAATCCGAGTATAGAAACACTACTTTGAAAAATTAATTAAATAATTCACGTGCGTACTCCAGTATCGATAGGTACCTTTGAATTTTAAATATCGTACGAATTATAAATAAACTATAAGATTTTTTTATGTTACTGACATTGATTTTGAGTGGCTACATAACCAATACAAAATAAAAACGCATCATACTATCTAACTTCAAAATGAAAAACAATAAAATCAGTGAAAGTTAATGAGGAATCACTGAAATCAAAAATTTGCTGGGTAACGTAGAATTTTGTCAAAGGGTTTAATTAAAGTAATTTCGGGTAATTTAAAGCGATTCAAGTAAATATGGTAAATTACCAACTTTCCTCAGAATATATTTTGCCCATCACTTACAAAGGAAATGAATGAGTCATAGTCACAGATAAAGATGACGTAGTTTCCTTTCTCGCTCCACAAATTTATCTTTATTGATTCTCCGAAATTCATTCGCGTTCTTGTGCCATTTAGCTCTCTCGGCATAAAAGATTTTAGTAAAATGGCTTCCGATTAAGTTGTTGATGTTTAGTTATCAATTATTCGTAGAAAGTGTTCACTTATTGGAAATACGCAAGTTTTTTCTGCATTTTGTAAGTACCTATAGTTAATAATTTCAAATGAATTATATCTTTCTCAAACTTGGGTTAATGATTTGTCACAAGCTGCATTCTCACGGTAAATCAAGGTTACGCCTATATGACTATTTCCATGATTTCATTTTGTATTTTACCATTTGGCAATGTTGAAAAGATTGTTTCGGAATTGAAAATATATAATCTTTTCCTAATCACACTTGAATTGTTGAAAAATTCAAATGTTCTCCAATTTAGAACATATTTTCAAAGATCATTGATATGTTCATTTTAGTGCTACATGATTCACGAATCAGTCATAGTTTTGAGTACATGGGAAATTAAGCGGCATTTCTTTGCTTCCTAGTATCGGTTTTAAATCTCTGTTACTCATTTGATAGTTTTATCAGTTTTGTACATTAATTATGTACTCACATCGGTAATTGCGTAGATTTTTTGTTTTCCTACATCGTTGTACATAAAGTGAAACGTCATTTATGGTGGAGTTAGTATGTTTTACTTTTTTTACTTTATCATCGATTGTGTTTGAATATCCAGAATGAGATTCTTTCTCTTGTTTTGATTTATACACAGATATCTAACGGAGATTTCATTTTAGGTACAACTATAATTCAGTGATCTTATAATGGCTGCTATTCGTAAAAAATTGGTGATCGTTGGAGATGGTGCTTGTGGTAAAACTTGTCTCTTGATAGTCTTCAGCAAAGATCAGTTTCCCGAAGTGTATGTACCAACTGTTTTCGAGAATTACGTTGCTGACATAGAAGTAGATGGAAAACAGGTAATTTAGCATCTGTATGATATGCCAGGAAGATCTATAAAGCGTGTTTCTCTAACTCTATGATATAATTTAGGTAGAATTAGCTTTATGGGATACAGCTGGACAAGAAGACTACGATCGTTTACGTCCGTTATCGTATCCAGATACAGATGTAATTCTAATGTGTTTCTCCATCGATTCGCCCGATTCACTAGAGAATATACCTGAGAAATGGACTCCAGAGGTGAAGCACTTCTGTCCAAACGTACCCATTATTTTAGTCGGTAACAAAAAAGACTTGAGAAACGATCCTGTAACCATAAAAGAGCTGGCTAAAATGAAACAAGAACCCGTTAAACCAGAAGAAGGTCGTGCCATGGCCGAAAAGATCAACGCTTTCGCCTATTTGGAATGCTCCGCCAAAAGCAAAGAAGGGGTTCGTGAAGTTTTTGAAACTTCTACTCGAGCTGCTCTGCAAGTAAAGAAGAAAAAGAAAGGGCGTTGCCGTCTCTTATAATACAGCAAGTATTTTCTCTTTATTTATAGAACTCAGCGGTGCGATCGAATACGAAATCTTCATTTTCAAATATTCTTTTCATTTTCAGGAAAACATTATTTTGTACTATTAAGGAACTTACGTATGATTAAAGTAATGACATGTGCAACTTACAATAGCAGACTGGTTTATTTTTAATAGCATCGGATACCTAGATGAGGCACGTGAAATTAAATTTGCTTAAAAAATTTGCGTAATGATTTTAACACTCCTCATTATCTTACCATTCGAACCGAACGAAATGAAATACAAAATAACACAATTTTACAACTCATAAAAATGTGAAAAGAGCCGAGTCATTTCAATATGCAGACAATTTTTTCCCCATTTTTATTTTATTATTATTTCTTCCTTTTTTTTTTTTTTTTTTTAGTATTTAAGATCGTAATAAACTCGTGTTTACGTAAATAGTAATGAATTTTATTATCAATATGAGGGGTTTAGTCATTATATTATATGCGATTTGTTTTCGATCATCAATTGAAGTGTATTGTCTACTGGCTCGCTTCTAATATTTAGTTTTTGAAAAACCTCAAATCATACTGTATGATAAATAAGATTAGTGAAAAGAAGACCTAATTTAGCTTCGATTCGCGAAATTACGATTGATAGCCTGTTAGTTGACGTCGACACAATTCCAGCATTCAAAATCTTTCTAGAATTCACTTTTTTTCTCATTTTAAATTACCTTATTTTTTCAAATGAATTTTATTTTCATTTTCTTGTTTCAAGCAATAGATTAAATATCTGAGACATTAATTTGAATTATTAGAAATCTTTTGATTGATGGTCTCTGATTGGAATTGAAGAATATTCAAGTATAAGATCTTTGACTAGGAATCTGTCTTCCCTTATTTGAACTTTCATTTCGAAAGAACTTATGCTTTATAATCTTACCTCTTTAATGTATTTCCAAGGTCACTCTAAGTTTCTTTCAACACGTCGATATATTTTTAATGGTTACTTCTTCAACGTGAACATCAGCATATGGATAGAATTTTTCCGATTCTTTTTTCTCAAAAATAGATTTTCTTACTTTTTGATCAAGCTTAGAAATATCACTTTTTCGTCCCTATTGAACCGTACATACCGCTGATGGAATTTAAAAGGTATTGTAAATAACATCAACTACAAGTCGAAAATTTAAGTGTATTTGATGATTGTATTTTTGGCTGAAATTTACTTCAAAACATATTTTATTAAAATTCGCTGTAAATTTTAATTTAAACACACAACTGATAACGAATTTGGACAGCTGTCTCTCTAATTTAATGAAAAACTTTTCGCGGTGTCGATTAAAACTATTTCATTTTGCCGAAAAATAACGAAGCTTTTTAGGACGTAATTTTACATTTTCGCTTCAGTCAATTTGATATTTTATTCTAAGAATGAAAATTGTATGCGTGTGTGCATGTTTGTATGTGAATTTAAGTATTTTAATTAATTTTAAAGCGAAAGTAAGATCAGGGTATTATTTACAGTCGAATGATTACCGAATTCTATTTTTTTCCTTTTTTTTTCTATTGCTATCATACGAGGCATTTAATGAAAAATCGATGAGCGTTATGTAGTAAATTGATATGCTTGTATTTCTTTATTACTTCTTATAAAAAAAGTAAACTGGATAATTTAAATTCACTACATATCAGAAGCTGATAACACTACTTGTTCGTCCATATTACAATCTAATTCTTATACTTTTTCCACTTTCAAAAATTAAATTAAATAAAACTTTCAAATATTAAAAAAAATTGCTATAAATTCCGGCAGTTCTTTCAAAATTGATTAATTAAAAATTACGCGATTATATTTAAATTTTTCAGCACATAGCCTTTTTTCTTCCGTTCAAACCCACCGACTGAAGTTTTTACACAGTTATGTTTATTGAAGAATTTTTTATTAAATTTTTTGAGACCCGTATTTGTACAAATAATAAATCTGTCGCCACATTAAGAAAATTATTTATCAAAATGAAACAACGCGCACTTTGAGAACAAAACTATTTATCGCCCTTTTTCTTTTTAAATTTTGATTGCATATTCTTTTTGGTATTTCGTCGAATGATATATCGTTTGTCTGATTTGGGTTTCAGAATGTTTGTTTACTCAAACGCTTTATTTATTATAATTTTTTCATTATTCGCGTTGATTTTTGTACAATTTTTTTATATATTTATCTACTTGTGTCTATTTTTAAGTTTGTTTTTTTTTCTACATTACCACACAAAATTTTAATGAGTGTTACTTTTCTTCGAATAAATATTTATTATTTATCGAACGCAGTTTCTTTTTGTATTACTTCCACCACCTGTTTATTTTTGTATTCTTTTGTTTCTCTCAGTTACGAGTCAGTTAATGAAGTTCATTTTTCAGGTATTCTTTTTTTATAATATAAATTTTATAAACGATCAACAATGCGTATTTATCGATATGATTTTTTTTTTTTGTTAAATTATTAATGTTAAACTGAATATATTATTATATATTTTATATGTGTATGCGTTAGTATTTTAAATATTGCCTAACCTTTTTATTATACGATTGTGAAATTACTAACGGAGTTTTTATTATTTGTGACATGATCCTATGTTCACTACGTCCGCAATCAGAGAAAAAGTTTATGTTTCTTTTGAAAGACAATGGTAATTTGCCCTATGACATGTGATCAATACGGCATTGAAAAACTAAACAAATACAAAAATGGAAAAATCTCTTCATTTCAGTCTCTATCACAGGTCTATTTAATCGAGCTAAAGGTACACGGATAATTTCTCATTCAAATTATCGATAAATTCGCTATTATAGTTACATCATGAATGGTTTGTTTGTTTAAAAGAAAAAGTACCTACACATCGTAAATAGCAGAAGTATTTCAAACTTGAACCACATTGTCACATATTGATTAGGAAATAATTTTTTATTTTTTTATTCTAATATTAATGTTCATTAATCCTTATTAGGTTGGACTTATTCACGATTGTATTATATTTTTATTTTCAAGTTGAGTTGGAACCAAAGTGTAGGTTAAAGAACTTCACGATGGAATTGGCCAATAATGTCTTCTCATATATATCTGGTCGATTCAAGAAAGTTTAATAGTTTGAAATTTTTAAAATCGATAAGTTGGTCTATGGCTGCTAGTCCGTTAGTCTAATTAAATGTTTTTGCCAAATATCCACGTATTATGATAAGTTTTTTTTTGTTTTTATTTTTTTTTTAAATTCTTAAGAACTCGAGCATAGCAATGACTTCACCCGCGCAGGCCGATTTGAAACCTTTGGAATGGATTATTGGCAAATGGGTTAGCTTTGAAGCTATAGGACGATACCCAACTATAAAAGATTTTAAATTCAACGATACTCTGCAATTTGAGTCAGTACGGCCGAATGTAATCAACTTCCGAGAAGACAGTAAAACTATTGATACTGGAAACCTATTTTATTCAGAACGAGGATTTCTCACAATTAAACCTGGTACCGATGATGTTGCCTTGGTAGTCGCTCAAATCATTGGTATTGTGCATATAACTTATATTTTCTTTGGTGATATCGTTATTCGTCTCCACTTATTGCTTTCATTTATTTGTTCAATAGGAACGACCTCTGTTGAAGAAGGAAAAATAGAAAATCAAAAAATTACTTTTCAAAGTAAATGTATCGGCAGATCGTTATACTTTAAACCATCGCTATCGAATGTGGTGAAGGTAATTTAGCAAATTTTTGCCAACATTTATAAACAATTTGCCTTCTTTATTGTTCATTGCAGTATAATTATTTATTTTCATTTTGTCGCAATTTTCCCGCAGGATGTAAGAAAATACTGGCTCGAAGGAGATATTTTGAATTACTCGCATGACATGGAAACTGAAAATACACCAATGACAAACCATATAATCGTGAAATATCGTAAAGCATGAAAAGAATTTTCGATAATATCTCACGTTCAAGGTTTTTTTTGTTTCATAAGCTTTTATATCTGCATGTCTGACCATATTTTTAAAATTGAACAAATAGTGCAAATTTGTAACATTTACACAATTGTAAATCAAGATGAAGAATATCGAGAAAGAATAGCGATTTAATTTATATTTTTCGAATATTCTACGAGACTATGACAAAAGATAACCTGCGTTCTATATCCGACTCTATTTTTAACTGAATTTTCAATTTAAAAAGGTAGCTACTAGATTTGAAAAAGAGGCGGTGGGTATCTTCATATCATCGTTTTCAAATCATTGTGTTCTCACAGTGTTGAATAGTTGAAGTTTAGTAAATATAGACTCATAAGATACCTGTTGATGAGACGGACTAATTTCCTGAATTTAAATTCTCAAGTGGCTGTGGGCGTAAAGAAGGTCGACAACATTATCTGAAAATTTAAGGAAGGCCCATCAAAAACTTGGCTCCTATAATGTACCATGATTGCTTACTTACGTTTTTTTCTTTATGGTGGCTGGATATTCACCAACAAACTATTAAAAAAAAAAAAAACGCAAAACTGTTGATTCATTTTCATTTTGAATTCAATAAATGAAATAAAAATATGTAGATCTAAAATAATAATCTTAATAGTACAAAAAATAGTGAAAACAGATTGGTAACTGAAAAATACCATACCAAAAAAAAGTACAAAAATAGTAATACTTAATTTTTATGAATATTCTTTCAAATCTGAAAGAGTTTATAACAACCTCGCGAAAACTACATTCAATCATGTAAAATTTTTTAATCACGTTATGCCATTACATATAACTTCACAAATGAAAATTCGAACAAAATACCTCATGCACATTCACAAAGATGTTGAAAAACAAGCTAAAATATTAATCGATATTGGTACCATACGTATAAGAGATGCTAAACTAAGTATAAAATAAATAATTATAGTATGGGGAACAGCTGAAACTTAAAATTTACGTCAATATCATAGAATATAATCGGTAACTATGCAGAGGGCCTAATGAAATATTACAGTCATCTACAATACTAAGAACGTTTTGAAAATTTTTTGATTTTTCATAAATAAAAAAAAAAAGGAAATCCAATCCGAATGAAAGGAATTATTAAGTTATAGAAATTACGTACAAGTTGAAAACATACGCCAACAGGAGCAAAGTAATTACACGAGCTTCCACTGAACAGGCCCTCATCATACGTCCCAACTGACGTCAAATCATTTGAACTCGAGCATCAAATCAACTACATAAAAGTTCAGAATAATTATACAGGCAAGTTCTTTTTTTTTGTATAACTGAAAACTCTGAGCGAAAATTCATGAATTGCCTATGTTGGTGATCTTTCTTATTTTCATTTATTAGAAATGGCTTACTTCAGTATTAGAACTGAAATTCAGTCTTTGTTCGACTGTATTAACCACCCCAATATTCGACGGTCGAAACCACAGCTGAAAAAATTACACGATGCGTTTTCTTCATTCCATGCAACGCTGCAAACCATTCTCCGGTGTCCCTACAACGCATGAAAATTATTCAAAATTAGAAGAATTAGTAGGCACGGTATTTGAATTGATGAAACTGGAGAAGGAAAAGTTTCCTCATGATTTATATCTTCGATTTTACATAATCAATATTTACACAATGAAATGTATACGAAGTTACCAAAGATATTTTTGTATTAGCATCTTCAAAAACTATTTATGGTTTACTCATATCTATACAAAATTACGTTGAAGACATTTTCTATCAAAAATATAATAAAATAGGAAATTTTCGGTAATTCATTAAAATGATTCAATGAACATCCTATCGAGTTGGTTAGTTTATTTTTTCAACGCATGAATAGGTCATATGAAATGATCGTGATTTCTAACAAATATTAGTGAATGTAAAAATAATTAAACAAAAATTATAATTCTCGAAATATTATTGAAAGACTAATGTACATTTAATGGCATAAGATGCTTCTTCAGTAGAGGCGGGAGACATATTCGGAAACTTTAACTCACCGTCCGGAACAATGATTCATCAACAACCATTACAAAAATGTATAGTTTCGGTAATTTAATTACATGTTTTAATTCGTTTATTGATCATTAAATTCATTATAACCATTTGAAAGACTTTAGACTCATTTACTTTGATACAGAGATTGACAGTTTCAAATTTTTAAGATGGTAGTTAATAAATCAATCATGTACATTGTATATGGATAGACATAAAGTTCCATTTGTTAATTCTAATTTGAGGAGGTACAATTTTTAGAACTCCTAAAATGGGTTAAGATTTATTATGAACTAATAGTTTAAGTTGACAATGTATCGTCTTCTATTCTATAACGTCAAAACTAATTTTCTACACGAGTTCTTTGTAGATTATAAAGAATTTAATTTTGAGTAAGCATCACCCCTAATCAATATTTTGGATCATATTTATTCATTTTTTGGTGTCAAAGAAAAAAAAATTGAACAGAGATTCTAATAACTTTTTAGTGGCGAGTTTCTATCAAGGCATCGTATACAACAACTTTTAGGTCATGACATTACAAAGTAATCGGGCTCAAAGATGTGCCTCACATTTTTGCTTCTTCAGTAATGTTTCCTACAAAACAAAAAGCTTTCACAGAACTAATAAAAATTCTTTCACGTTTTCACTGGAGATGCGTAATCGTACTTCCAAAACGAACGATTATGTATACACCACCAAGGCCAATTCCAAGAAGTGGACATGAGAATTTTACTTTAAATGATATGCAACAAAATATTGTCGGAATAACCTCGAATAAATGTGGTTGTTCTTCATTTAAAATTTTAATCGTTCAAATTCGGTATTTAAAATAATTTAATCTCATTTAAAATAAATGTAATCACAGAAGTATGGCTTGGAAGAAAATAAAAATGCATTAATAAGGTGTAAGGTCAGGCAATTAAGTTTTTAAATAAGCTTGTTAAGCGAAGTAAATACACGGTTTGAAAGGAATTCCGCAACAAGGTTCCAATACTTTCGACGAAGAATTTGTTGATATCATCATTTTTTTATTTTTGTTGCTTATTCATTATCTACGTTACATATAATTACTTAGAAGAACTAATCATTAAAAAGAACATAACAAATAACGTACTTGTCTACTGGTTCGGGGCAAACGTGCGATTCTTTGGCCTACTAAATCGTATAAACGAATTTGACGGTTATCGTGAGGAATGGCGATAATACCGCTAGGAGAAATAGCCAGTCTATTGACACCGGAGTCTAACCTAATGGTAGCCAAGGAAGAACGCATATTTCTTAAATCCCATATTTTTACCGTTCGATCATCTGAACCAGATACCACTTTATCGTCGCAGCTTTTTGCAAACACAGTACAAGTAACCGTTCTATACGAAAAAAAAATTAACAGCTGTTTTACATTTGTTGAATTGAAAGTTGCTAATCGAATTCGCGATTTATGTTTAATCAAACTAATGGGAGAAAGTTGCATAACTTACTGGGTATGCCCTTGGAACACGGAAACCGAATGAATCGGTTCTCTGAAATCCCACAGCCGAAAGGTAGTGTCACGAGACGAGGTAACAACCAACTTTTGAGAATGATGTGCGGACGCATGTACTAGTTCTTGATCATGACCTGTTGCGAGATAGGATTAGAAACGATAAGCGATAAGGAAAATTGTAATCTTTGATTATAATCACCAGAAAGCGACTGAAGTAGATCTCCTGTTTCGACATCGTAAAGTAATGCTGTACGGTCCCACGATGCAGTAATGACTTGATCACCGCCGGGTAACCAATCAGCGGCCATTACTACATTTGAATGACCAATCAAGGAACGTACAGGGGTGCGTAATACTGAAGAAACTCCGTCAACACCCATGTCCTCGTTTTCTTTCAAGTCACATGTTTCTTCATCGGATGAATTTGATTTCTGTAAAATTTATTTACTCGCAGTTCAATTGTTTAATCACAAAACCAATGCAAAGAAATTAGCCACCAACCAAGTGTTCCCAGTTGACAACTGCTTGCCAAATATGAACAGTTTGATCTCCACTGGCGGTCAATATTAAATCCTTGGTAGGATGAAATTTCAACGAATTAACGGAGCCTGTGTGGCCAGCGTATTGTAATACACATTCGCAACTCTCTGTATTCCAAATTCTTGCCGTATAGTCTGAAAATATAGTAAATAGATGATGAACTGATGAATAACATACGTTATTTCAGCTTACATCTACAAATTTCACTCACCAGCAGAAGCTGTACCAATTAAAGGTTGTCCATTTTGAGCCACGCCGACATCCCAAATACCATCTTTATGGCCTGGAAATTCTCTAACCATGGAACAATTTAACGATGGTGTTTTAAAACTAGAAACTATCTTACTAGTTTGAGCTTTCAGTTTGTGGGTAGTCTTCAACTTTTGTTGAGAGTTTAGCTTTTGCTTTCCAAGTGAACGAACTGAATTTGTAGCCGATTCAACGTCAGTATTTTCGGAATGAAGTTTCTCATTTGTCAGACCTTCTTTATCAAATCGTTCGTGTAACCTTTCAATTTTTTCTTGCAATGTGATATTCTCCAGATACAGAGCTTCGAATTCTTTTTCGATCTGATAAAATAATTCTCGAAGTCTTGTTTTAAATGCCGGTGGCAGTGATGATTCCCCATCGATGTCGGTTTGGTAGGAGTTCTGTAAAAATTGAGAATAATCCAAATCACTTAGCCGAGTTTTCGATGCACTGGTTTTGTGTTTCGCTTTTGCCGAGTTGATCTGAGAAAAACTTTCAAGAGGCATGCTTCAGCATTCGATCTTAAAAATTGAAACAATTGAAAATTTCGAAAAACGAAGCTTTTATTGAATTTTTAATGATAATTCTTTGGGATTATCAAACACAATAATACTCATCCTCATTTCACAAGCACCCGTAAGTCATAAGAGTAACGATTACTTTCTATATTTCATAACTGATTTAGCAATTCGGTATCCACCATTTGAATTACAAATCCAAGAACTTAAAAAACTTGTTTCCCACCACTTCGCGGCGGGTTAAACCTAATCATTTGACGCTATGATCGAGAAGCGAGTAAATTAACTACACGAATAAAAATGACCAAATGTGAAATGACAAACACCAACATCAAAATTAAACTTTTCAACCTAAGCTGAATCAACCAATCAGAATATAATGAAAAACAGTGTTACGGGGCCATTCCTTCAAAAATAATATATAAAATTACAGTGTTGTACCGGTTATTCCTGAGGATCGTAAATCGTAATGTGTTCCTCAGTGGTTTGATAATTATATTCGATAAACAAGAGAGACGCTTCGGCTCATCAATAATTTTTACAAATTTCCTATTTCTTTTTTCTTAATTTTAATTTTTAAGAAGCTCGTCATTCCTTGATTCCTCATACTATTTTTAAAAGTATTAACTTCTTTGATCAGTTTTTCTACAAAATAAATCATGATTAAGTCCAATAATTTTCGAGAAGGTAATCGAAAAATATTGATACCAACGAATTGATTTTTTTTTTAATCGTATAATGTTTGTGAATTTCATCAATGAATAATACTTTTCGCTTAACACATTTAGGGATTTGGAGGCTTAGCAGTTATGGAATACGAGAAGGTGTAAATGAATGGAAAACCACATCTGACAGCGATATAAAACTTGTTGTAAAAGTATGCTTCGTGGAAGTATACATAATCGTAGGAAAGAAATGAGAAAAGAGCGCAACACGAATACCACAAATAATTTGTTGATATTTTTGATCTTACAGAACATGAATTTGTTTTTAAACTGCGGAAAAAAATTGGTGGAAAGTTTCTCACTTATTTCGAACGATTTACAAAGAATGATCTACAAAGATGATACAATGGCATTTGTATTTCGACAAGGGGTAAAATATATTGGTATAATTTTCAAGTTCGAAAATAGTTATTAAATTGTAATGTGAAATATTATATTTTATGAAAAAACGAAGTAGGTATATCTTGCAACTTCATATTTACTCATTCCAAGGAAAGAGAAAGTTCATGTCAGCTTATGCTTATGCTGCATTATTTCATTCAACGTGTATATTACATTGAACTGAAATAATGGGATTAACATTTCTAGTCTAGCATAATGACAAAATGATTCTACTTCTATTCAATTTTAGTTATTGTAATTAGTATGTAAGTTCATTATTCTTTGCAAGTAATTTTACTTTTATAGGCTGTAGAAGTGAGGTATTTAAAAATTAAATTCGAAGGAATGGCGTTTTTTTCTGGTGAAGCCATGTGTAAACAGTGCGCTGATATTTTAAGTCATTATATACCAACGGGTCAGAATTCCGGTATTAAAAAATTTATCATAATTTATTAAGTTACATCTTACTGCAGTAAACAAAAACGACATTATTACTAGGTAATAATTCAGACCGAATATCAGAGACCTCAGTTTCCTCGTATTTAACTGAACTTCTACGCAAAAATCCTACAGAACTATTCATAAGTAATATGAATTTTTATTCAAATTCAAGTGTGAAATCAATGTAATTACATTCATTAACATTGTTCCACTTTGCAGATCGAAAAGATTTATCGTCAATTTACCCTCTGGAAGAAATGATAGATGAATTCATTTTAGATACTAACTTTCCTTCCGTCGTAACAGAAGTTGCAAACATTTTATCTTTGAAATTGAAAAATAAATAAATCAGCGATGATTTTCAAAGATTGCACCATAGTAACAGAGCTTTTTTTTTCTTTTTTTTTTCAAGTAAAAATACGATAAGAAATCCATTTTATTTTATCAATACACTTGAAAAATCAGCATCAACTTTAGAATTATTTAAAATATTATTACATTTATTAAGAAAATTACTGTCTAAAAATTGATTGCATTTAAGTTGCTTCTTCACACGTTTTTGACTTGGTGGAGGAACCGCTGGTCTAAACACAACTGAAGAAGGGTCATAGTCCTCACAAAATTTGGTACATGTCCTGCAAAAATTAAATTTATTTAGTGATAATTTTCTTTTGCAACACAGCTAAACTGGTAGCTTTTTATTAACTAACATTTTAAGAAGATCCGCGGGTAAACAACCTTCTCCTGATGTAGGGGCACCATTGCTAACATGAATACTCATTTTACGAGTGGTAGGATGATAGTGTCTCTAAAAAAATTCATGCGACAAAATTAAGCGACAATTGTAATGCAAAATTAACAAATAATTACTTAATACTTACGCGCAAAGCGCACAATTCCCACAAAGCTGTATTACCAGCGTTACAATATTCAGGTTCATTTAATTCTGGATTATACAGACCTTGCCCATAATTAGATTCAACATCAAGCAACAAATCGGCAGCTTTGGTCAGCTATTGCAAATATTATACGTAAATAAAAATTCAAATGAAGTGGTAACGATCAAAAAATAAATTTAAAGAATAGATAACTTGAAGCAAATGATGTCTGATAGATTACCTGTAACACAGATTTTATTATGCACAACGATCCTAAAGATCCATTATGTAACACTTGTAAAGCCAAAGTTCCTAGTCTCTTGGTAAAAGAAAGCATTCGTTGAGTTGTTATTTTTTTCCTTTTATGGACTAAAATGGCTTCCAAAGTACTTAATAATGTCTCGATACTTTCATAACATTTGCCTGCAAATAAGAAAAAGATTCATATCGTTTGTGAATATGACATTATTAAACATTTATTCTCTTGAGCAATCAATCACCTGCATGAATGTCCAACATTACACGATATAAGTGTGAATAAAAATATAAGGGATCGATGTTAATTATATCTTCTTGCCCAGAAAGGATTATAAATACTGTCTTAATACAATATAACTGCTCCCGAATATTGAGTGGTTCTTTCACTAATAAATGATCAAGCACATTCACTAAATCTTGATAATATTCTAAATTTATGCAGTGAGCGAATCTGAAATGAAAAGAGGACAACTTATACCAAGAATCACTAACAGTATCATGGTTTAAAAAATTTAAATGTATCATTACTTGGCTACACCTTCCAAAGTAATACTCAGTAAATTAGATCGGGGTGCTCTTTTTAAAATTCTAAAATAAATTAAAAATACGATTTTCGTTATTTCGGTCATATGCTGTTGTTTACTTTTCTTATTTTCTTCCGCTTCAGCTTCTAACATTTCTTTGTCTAATTTTGCTAGTTCTTTTTTCCTCTGTCAACACCAATAAGAATCATAATTTCATACAGAAATAACTATACAACCGCCCAAATAGGTTACCTTGCGTTCCTTTTTCGATAGACTAAGTAATCTTTGACGTTTATTCTGTAATTGCTTATTTTTAATTTCTTCTTCCTTTTCTTCATCAAGATTAACATTTTTAATTCGTAACGATAACAGCACTGCTAATGCTTCACAATGAACGCTATGAGCTCTTGTTTTCACCAAATAATTAATACGGCGAACGATCTATCAAAAGTTTTCGATGATCATTGAAACGAACGTGATGAAATATTTTTATATTTTGTGTACTAACCACCAACGAGATAAATCCTCTTTTATCCTCGAAAAATATTTGTTTGTAGCATTCTTCAACAATTTTGCGAATCTCTTCATCTGGATTATCCAAGTATAATGTGAGTAAATGAACAATATTGTCGGAATAATTAAAATACGGATGCGCTATCAATAATTCACACAAACACTGAATTGCCAATACTCCTACTTTTTTTTGTTGCTGCAAATTAATAAAATGAATTCAAACATCAAAATTTACTGTATCAAGTAGACATAAACAAAGAATTTCATCTTGGTAACGAACTTTCGAAACGACCCTATTATCTCCTTTTTTTTTCCTAAGACATCCCGCTATGCTTTCCAAGTTGACCAGAAATTGCTTATATCCTTTCAGCAGTTGATCTTCGTATCCAACCAGTTGCCGAGTAACCTTCTTCACTGAGGGGATGAATATTAAATTAGGTCGTCATCATAAAAAGTAAAAGTTCTCTAAAGAAAATATGCAACCTACACTTATTGAACGGAATGTTTTGATGTTTTATTTGATAAGAAGGAATTAAATCTTTAAAAATTTCCAACAGAGATAAAATGGCAAGTTTTTTTACGGTAAGTTGTAACTCAGGTTCTTTTTTATTCATAATTTCCAATAAAAGTTCTAAATTTCCGATCTAAAAATTAGTAGAAATGGTATTAGAAATGATCATGATTATTTTAATTTTCTTCCAAAAAAATTAAAAATAGAATAATAATAATAAAAATGATGTTGAAATTACCTTAAGTTCAGGATTTTCTAAAAGCGTACTTGACAACACGCCAATTCGAAATTTGTATTTATTGATTGTTTCCATACGTTTAGCATATATTTTTGCCATACTCACAGGTTGACTGAAATCTATATCTTGTTGATCGCATACTTTATCTAACCAAGACAATTCATCTTTATCCTCTTGATTTGGTTCTTTTCGAGTAGCATTAGCTGGTACATCTACATTACCTTAAGAATGAACACAAAAATTAGGCTACAGCACATTCATTTAAAAAGAAAACACATCATTTTATTAGTACCTTTTTCATAAGGTGGGTCATCCGTGATTTCAGTGTAACGCGGTTCGATACCATGTTTACTTTTTATTGGTAATAACATTTTATGATTGTATTGATTTTGATACGAAGATTTTGCCCATTGATATTCATCTTCCTCATCCATCATATCGGTTACATCTTCGATAGTATGTTCTTGTTCAACTACCTGAGTTTGCTTATTACGAAGTTGAGCCATCAAAGCACTTTTTGATATGTGTTTTCTTGTTTTAATTTTTCCTTTATTCCGCAACCTATTACGTTGTTTTACACCACTGGTTTTGGATTTACTTTTAACGACGTTCTTCTTCTGAAATCATGATAATGAATGTAAAATATACGAAAGGGTAAAGTAATGTAGAAAAAGCTGACAAAATTAGAACTACCATCTTCGAATTTTTCTATAACTTCCTAATGAATGAATTTTATCATGAACCACTTAGATGACTGTTTCCACTGGTGTTTCTACTATATGAGTATGAAGTAAGATATTCATGAATATAATTTTGCAAGTAATATTCATGAAAATAAATAACTAACACAAAGATATAAGGATGAACCTGGGAATTGAAAAAGAGGATGAACCGATGAATTAAACATTTAAACTCTAAATTCTCAAAGCACGTGAAAAATTAAAATCTTTCTTTGAGTTTGAGCTGATAAAAGATTTTTTTATTGCTTTAGGTATGAGCATGCGCTAGTACTGGCAGCATCAATATTTGACCTTGAAAATTCGCGCCTTTTTCCAATGATTTATCAATAATTTATTATCAATTTGAGAGGGAAATTAGCAAACAGAATACTGTTCAGTGTTCAGTGCAATGAAAAATTGAAAATGTTAAGTTTTAAAATTGTCCAGTGATTTCCAAGTATGAATTCAAGAGGAGATGATCCTTCTAATCCTAAATCTCCAAAAGAGATTAGTCCAGACTTGTTTTATGGTTCCAGAAAGTATACCTACCATCATACTGTTTCTCAAATTTGTGTACTTCCACCGCAACATTGTGCGAAATTTAGAAAATTATGCGGGCCGTCGACAATATGGAAAATTTTCAAAAAACAGAGTGAAGTGATCAGTTACGTTTCCCAAACTAACTGTGATTTGTTGCCATTCACTTTTCAAACAGAAAATGGTAATCGGCTTTTCTTAGCAGCGCATCCGGTTACATTTTGGTACTATGATGAACAAAGAAATATGAAGGAGCGTAACTCCTATGAAATCATCCAAGAGTTCAAGGCGTGTAAAATGTACTTCGATTTAGAATTTGACAGTATCTTGAATCCGAATCATGATGGAAATCGAATGGTCGAAACTTTTATTCATCTTGTAAGCGCAGCTCTAAAGTATAAGTATAATATTTCTTGCGATATTACTGATGTTTTAAGTTTAACCTCATCAACCAAAACAAAATTCAGTTGCCATTTAATTTTTCAACTGAAAAATGAAGTTTTTTGTGATAATTATAATTTGGGTTTTTTTGTAAAGCAACTTTGTCATGAAATACGACAATCGATACAAAAACAAGATGCTGATGAATGTCTTTTGTTGTTATCTGAAATTGATTTACCATTACAGCGGATCAATGAATTGGAGATCGTTGATGCCAAAGGTAATAAAAAACTTTTCTGCGATGAAAGCGTTTACAGTAAAAATAGACATTTCCGTGTTTATAAATCATCGAAATTTGGTAAAATTGCACCTTTCTTAGTCAGTAAAAATAATAAGTTTCAAGTTCTCAGAGACAATTCAGAAACTACGGAGGAAGCATTATTTTTACATTCTTTAATTACTTGGATTTCAAAGCATAAATCATATATTAATCTGGAGTTTCCACCGTATAGATTATATTATTCTTCGAAAATACGATGTAATGTTACCAATTATAATGAAGACAAAGTAAGAAATAAACTGTCTCCTTTTCCAGATATCGATAAGTGTATAAGTGATATTGTTCATCCAGGCAAGATATGGCGTTCTTTATTTTTCAGAGAAAAGGGTACAATAGTGTACGATATTGTTGGAAATCGTTTTTGTTTGAACATAGGAAGGTCTCATAAAAGCAACAATGTGAAGTATGTCGTTGATCTGGCCACATTGAGTTACTATCAAAAATGCCATGATCCTGACTGCGCTGATTTCAAATCTGCAAAAAGAAATTTACCGGTTAACGAATACTTTTTTCTCAATAATGATATCGATGATGATCTTATCGTTACTGCTGAAGAATATTGTCAGACAGAGGTCATATCTGGGAAAACATCAACTAATGATTTGTTTAATTCTTCCGTTATTTCTGATGAAGAATGTTTCGAAGCTGCAAAGAATTGCGAATTATTTTATGAAAAAATGATATCTCCATCTGTCAAAGGTGATATACTGCATGATAATGAAATCAGTAGTGGAAGAATCAATCATGTTGCACCCGAATCAGTGTATCATGAGCAAGTTATTGACGATTCGAAAAAACTAGAAAATGTGTCGCTTAAAGATAGGGAATCCAAAATGAATGATGATGTTCGAAAAATGTCTTCAATAATGGAAAGTAATATTTTTATGAAGGATAGCTTTGATATAGCTCAGAATTGCGAATTCGCAGCTATTTCGAAGTGAGTTATAATTTTTTGATGTTAGTTTCAAGTTATAGTTTCTTTTATTTTTCTTTCATAATCATTCGACGAGTTGTGACTCATATTTCTAAGAAATGTTTCAATTAATTTTCTTCTAACACAATGTTATGTTGAAATCAAACTAAACAATTTTAAATTTTGGCGGAAACATTGATGGAATGCCCCTGTCCTCCATTCCTCCTCTATCAAAGTTACGTAGATAACGACCTTCCAAGACGACTTACAGACAGACTTCACAGTTACTATTTCAACCTAAGTAACAAATCAGCCCATCAGAGAGTGCTGCATACTTTCATTCCATTTGTCTCCACCAGTTCATCTCGAAGTATTGCGCAATGTGTTTGACTGTTATCTGTGTTGTATTCAATAATGATATAAAAATAAGTTTGTCATTGGTAGTATGAAATAAATTATGAAATTATTTTTTCTATATTTCCTATCCGATGGCGAAATATATCGTGCAAATTATAGTTTTGGGTAGTCAAGTAATCAGTAAAGCTTTTGTGAAAGCACTGAAACAAGAATATGCAGCAAGTCAAGCTGCTTCATCCAAAGCTGGAGGAGGCAGTACAGGTGCTTCGCGAGCTGCAGCTAATGCCAAGTCCGGAATAACGTTAGAAGAGGCAATGCAGATACTCAATGTCGATAAAATAAACCCTGAAGAAGTGAACAAAAGGTATGAACATTTATTCAAAATAAATGACAAATCAAAAGGCGGTTCATTTTACATTCAGTCAAAAGTTGTAAGAGCTAAAGAAAGAATAGATCAAGAATTAGTCCAAAAAGAAAAAGATCCGAAATGATTGTTATTGTTTTATACTTTTCTGAGATGACGTCTGATCTTAAAGAAATCATCGTTATTCTCAGATTTTTGCTTGTATTTTTTTCATTATTTATAAGATGTGATGTAAATCTTGTTTCGCTTGGAAATATTAAACTTGACTGATGTGATAGATATAATGTAGAATTGATATTAAATCCGTTGTTGATTGTTTTCCTAGCATTTTACAGTTCATTTATTTCTAAGAAATTCTTGTTTTGTGCGTAATTACGTCATCGGTAAAAGAAAAGGCAAATTCAGCGTCTCAAAAATTTATTCTATTAATTAGCATTGTTGAGGAATGAACAGTAAAATGGCAGTTTACATAACGTTTACAAAATAAGTAACTTAAAAATACTAGAACCTCAATAAAGTATAAAATTAGGAATAGCGACATGGCAGTATACTGAAGAAAGTAGATTGACAAATTTTTTCTCGATCATATCATTGATAATTAAGCTTAAAAAATAATTTTCAAGGTAATTGAAACTTGGTTTCTACCTCTACCTATTACCAACCCTACATATCTATTATGGATAAATATCATATGAGAAGCCAACACAGGTATTCGATGGGAAAAATTTCATAATTCAGTTTGTTGTGTTAAATTTTCTGTTGGATTACGTATGTTGACTAATATAACCACTTGATAAGGGCAACAACCTTCAATGTTCAATTTTGAACAAATCCAACCATAAAACCCTTTTTCTAAATCAGTTACCTGTTTTAACCAATTACTATAACGCCATGATATTTGTACAAAAGCACCATAAAGAGCTAGTCCAATAGTGAACACAATTATTAAAAAAGGATATGTAAAAATCAACGAAGGTGCAAGAAAAATTTTTTTGTAAATTTTTTTATTTTCAGCAACATAGTTGAAAATATTGTACCAAGTTAGTGTTCCAACATAAAAGGAATAAATACTTGTGAGAAACATTACCAACGGGGCACACACAAAACTTAGTAAAAGTATATGAAATCCTTGGTTTGTAGCGCATAAATGAAAATTTTTCTGTTGAGAAGTGATGTTAGCTTCCAAAATATCTAGCTCATCTCTAGATATATTGATTTTAACATTTACTCGATCAATTTTTTTCTTTTTTTTTATCGTACCTGGAAGTGTTAAGCAAGTATCCGATGTGATATTTTCTTCTTGTACCATTGTTCAATACCGCTTTAAACGTCTCGACAATTTTACTGAAATAAAATATGAACGAATCGTCCTAGAGGTCGCATTTTCTCGTCGGTCTTCTTCCTATTGAATACAAACATTTTTTGCCAAAAAAGGAATGTTAGTAATTGTAGATTTTTACAGAAAATAATTTGGAATATTTTTTTTTAATTTTTAAAAAGAAAAAAAAAAAAGATAAGCGAAAGTAAACAATACTACATAATTATATGAAATAGCAGGAAGAGTGAAGACGATTCATTATCTGACTTTTCAAAATAACTGAAATAAAAAGGGTTGTTTCTGTTGGTATGGTATCTTTGCATCAACAGTAATAGAGTAAAACAGTCGAATATACGAATATTGTTCATTCGAATTTTTTAGAGTAATAATGATAAAGTAAGCAGAAAGCGTTGTACAAAATTGTTTCTATTATTTTTAGTATTTCATTAGGTTATTTTCAACTAGGAAACATAAGTTGCCAATGCAGACAATGATTTAAAACTGAACTCATTTCTTTTGAAGTCTTCAAATGCCTAAGAAACTTGAAGCTGCGAAGAAAATGCGCAAAAATGAAAAAATATAATAACAGCGTATATTACATAAGCGTTGTATAAATATAAAAGCTCAAGTTATAAATAAAAATTAGATTACAAAAAAATTAAACACATAAAAACCAAAAATAAAACATAATTAAAACAATAAAACAAAATAAAGCAAAAGGAAGAAGAATTCTTGGGTAAAATGAGAATTTATATACAGGTAGCAGCTAATCGTTAACCTTTTCACAGAGTATAAAAACAAAATTCTATAGAAAATTAGTTAAGAAATGGGGAAATAAAACTTTAAAATGTATACATGATTAAATTATAAATTAACAATTAATATACCTAACTACGCACTTCATTGAATTTTTTAAACATAGAAAATTAAAAAATCAATATTCTTATAATTTAAACATTGTAAGCGCTAACAAATGAGTAATAAATTCAAACGTGAGAACTTTCAGAATTCAAATGATTATTCCATGTTGTTTTTCCTTTATTACTTTCGGTAGAATTATTGTCATAAAAACCATGACTAGTTAAATCTGTACCTCGGTGAAATTTCTTAGCATCACCATAAATTAAACATTGTATATTAGTAAAAGTACTATCTTTATAAGAATTATTTTCATCACGATCTTCTAGAAACGTAACTCCAGGGTGGAGTGAGTATTTCTTTTTTTCAAGTTTCGCTCTGTTAGCAAACACGTCATGTCTTTCTGTTTTCTTCCATAAATAATAAAACTGAACCAATTCTCCGACAGATCTGGATTTAACTTTGTTTGTATGAATTAAGAAAAATTCTTTACCGTAAATTCGAATTCCACTTTCAAAATTTTTACATTCTTCTTCTGTCCAATGAGATGAAGTATTATTAGGAATAGGAGCACTTTTAATTTTTTGCAACGCTTTTTCCACATTATAACCGCACTGTAGTAGAAGATACAAAGCTTGTTCGTCATCGCGTGTATGAATTCCTCGAGGAATAGCCGTAATTCCTCTTGTCTTTTCGCAGTTAATTTTATGCACATTTATCAAGTACTTCTCCACTTCTTTATCTTGTAATTTATACGGGCTCCAAAGTAGTTTGTCTTCGCCGGAGTATATTTTTTTTTTATCAGCATAGGGTGGCTTTTTTATCAACTCGGGTATTGAAGCTTGATAACTACTGCCGACCATGATGCTCTTCCTTAGCGGAAGACCGATTGTAGAATCATTTTTGGTGTCACTTTTCCTCGAATTATATGAATACGTAGATGGCAATTTTGGAAGCTCGTAGTAATTATCCATGTCTAACTCATCCGAAGTATCATCATCGTTGTCGTAATCCATTTTTTCACTGTTTGAATACATTAAATATTTTTTTAGTTTTTGTTATGTATATTTAAAGCTTATCTATTCGTGAAAGTCTCGCAATTATAAAAACGAAACCAAAATACAAATAAAGAAATAACTTAGTGGTTTAATTATTGCTAACAAAAAGTTGAAATTATCATCAGTAAGACTTCCTCTATTATTCAATTCTTTTCAAATGAAATTTGCCACTAAGACAAACTACTACATCTTGTATCTTTTAATTTATTTACAATTAACAAAATGGATGCGGTGAATATTTCAATGAAAAATTACCTGTTTCAAGAGATGAGTGACAATGATGACTTAAACTTTGGAAAAAGCTACAGATTGTGACGATTACATGACCGAATTTTGGAACATAATAAAATTAGTAAAACAATAACTCAACTCGACTTATTCGTGAAATGCAATTTAAATTTCCAACTGCGCTAGGAATATAAAGGAAAAAACTCTCAATTCTTTATCACAACATAATTATTGCACTTATTGCAGTAGCAATTATAATCACAGATGAATAAAGACAGAATAGAAGCAGGGGACTTTACATCATTCTGCACTCTGCAGGTACTACGCGTTGATCGTCGCATTAGGGCCCATGTTTGTCTCACTCTTAAGTCATGGCTTGTTATAGGTACATTGTAATTTTATTTTACATTGCATTTTTATTGTCTAAACAATTATTTTCTGATTTTATTTTTGTTGGAACAAAGACGCCCCTAGCGTTCATATGGAAACTAATGAACCTTTCGTATCGGAGTTGCCTGGCGTTCATATACCTTATAGGAACCTGACCTGACTTACCTGTTCCTTTTATGCTTATAATTAATCTTCCATTTTGTTCATATACGTTTTTTGTATTGAAGAATATTTTTCTCTGATTTTCGTTTAATAAATTTAAATACGTTTGCACAGTGTTTTTATATTCCTTCATGGTAGCAGAGCGTGGTTTGTATCAAATTCAATTTATCACGTAAGTTAAACATCAGAAATGCCATTACCAGTTCAACCAAAGAATTTAAATGAGGCTTTAGAATGGGCCGGAAGTTTATTGAATTTAGTTCCGCACATGATGCAGGTACTGATATTATAGGAATAAAAACTAGAATATGTGGTTAGATTCGTAGCTAGTGGTCATTACTTCGTTGCATCATATTCTGATCACCGAAGACCATGATGTCTGAGAACACCATCTGTTGATGCATATCTGGACATTCTACAGATTATACGCTAAGATGTTGGCGGTTATGGGACGTCAGCGTCGATGTGTAATTTTGTGGGGTGTTTAGAGGCATTTTAATAGTGGTTATTGTATTAGACTCAAACTAGCTGCGTAATTTAACCCAACAAAAATAGCTCTCGTTACTTACTTTATTAACACAAATGTGTCGCATTTTATAGCAGACACAGTCGATGAATCCACCATCAAATCCTTATGTGATTAATCGGACAAAATCAACAATGAAGTCAACTTCAGGAATGACTCCTACAGATCCTCGAAAGCGTGTGTCAGTGCCGCCGCCTCCGCCGCCGCCACCGCCACCACTTCCATCAATGTTCCCACCTGCACCTCCGCCATTACCTCCTACATTGCCTCCAACATCAGTGGCTCCACAGATGGCTACATTAGTGCCCTCAACACCAGATAAATATCGAAGTAGTCTGATCCCAAACTTAGACTATAACCTCACAGATAAAACAAGATACAGAACGTGGAAGATTATGTTGCTTGATGAGCTACGAGTACGTGGCCTTGTCGATGTTATCGACTCAAACGCACCAAAACCTAGCAACCTGAGTGAGCTTGATACAGAAATCAGAAAAGCTGCAGTGAGACTTAACATAATGTCGAGACTGGATCGACAGTTTCAATTAATCGTTGAGAATATAAGGGAACCCTCGGAAATGATAAAGGCATTGGATACCGAAATAATGCCAATTTCATCTAATTTAAAAGAAGTACTCTTCCAGCAACTTGGAGACTTTAAATACGACCCTTCAAGGATGAAAATTTCTGAGTTTATACGCAAATTAGAGGAACTATTTTGGCGCAACGAAGAAGCTGGAAATCCTTGGCCTGAATCAAGACGCAAGTCTCTACTACTGTATAAAGTGAGAGATGTAACAAAGGAGCCTGAATTGTTGAACAAATTGAATGCCGAAGAAGCCTCTTATCACAATATTAAGAAATGGCTCCTAGATGAAGAAGCCCTCGAAAGAGAAAAGGCCTCAACTGCTGATACAGGGGCATTTTTGTCAAATATCAATCGTAAACGACTCAACAGTCGAACCCATTGTAGCCGCTGTAAAAAGAGGGGCCATAAGGCTTTCCAATGTTACTCAAGAGCTCCTCAACGTTTTAATAAATACCCAAGGAATGAACGATCTGATAAGGGTCATCGAAATGATCAATCATTGGATAAGTCTCAGGATCGGTCTGAAAGGAGCCACCGAAGCAATCATCAATCTGATAAGGGACGAGAAAGTTCTGATAAGAATCATCGAAGTTCGCACTCAAATAGAAATCATTCTCCTGATCGGAACAACAAAGGTGGCAACGAGAGGAGCGGCACAAACACAAACATTCCGAAGAAAACAGAAGCACACTACATTACAGATAAACCAATAGGTAAGTTTTGTCTTCTAACAAATTGTAATAGTAGAAAGAGACCTGCAGCAACGTTTATTATTGACTCAGCAGCAGCGTCTCACTACTCTAACGATAAAAGCATATTCAAGAAAATGAAATTAATGAGTCACCCCACGATAGTTACATGTGCTAAACGTGGGGAAGATTCAAAAATTCAAGTTCGAGAGCAAGGGACGCTGAGCACGTACACTCCTCAAGGTGCTCCAATTGATATCGAGTCTGTCCTGTATTCTAAGGAGCTAACAGCAAATCTGTTATCACTTCAAAAATTTGTAAGTAAGGGGGCATACTTTATAGGTGACGACAAAATTTTAGAAATTAGGGACAAAGTCACCGATGAAATTATCATTGCTGGAAAATTTGAAAGGCCTTTCTGGTATGCTACCCTACCTACACGAGAGGACATACGGCTCAGTGCTCCTGTATACTTGACAGATGGTGCTACTGCTGAAGATACAGTAGAATGTATCTCAACAGAAACCTCTGAAAAACAATTGAAGGACCCAAAGGGGTCAATTGGTCAACTATGGCACAGAAGACTAGGTCATGCATCTTTGGGCTACCTGAATGCCTATAAAATGAAAATGCCAATTCTGAAAAACGTCTCTTTCAAGGAAGACATTCTTGACTGTCAAGCATGCGCATTGTCAAAGGTTTGTAGAGTTCCATCTAAAAAGACTCGAAATAGGAGTGACATACCCTTACAAAGGGTTCACACCGACGTAATGGGACCTATCAAGCCGATTTCACATGCCTCCAGGAGATATATAGTCACCTTTGTGGATGACTTTTCCAGATTTGTAATGGTATTCGTCATGACACATAAAAATGACATTGCAGCCTGCTTTGAACAGTATCTTGATGAAATGTGTAGAATGCTGGGTAAAGATGTAAAGATCCGCTACTTACGTACCGACGGAGGTATGGAGTATGCTGGACAAATGGCCGAAATTCTTCATAAAGAAAAAATAGCAATTGAGAAATCTGAACCAGATACCCCTACACATAACGGAGTGGCCGAAAGAATAAATCGTACCCTCCGAGAGAAAACAACTGCTATGTTATTGGACTCAGGTGTGCCATTGCAGTACTGGGACCATGCCGTATCCCAGGCAGCCTACCTCTACAACAGGTCACCTCACAAATCAAATAAGTTCCTATCACCATACGAAGTTCTCTTGAAACAAAAGCCAGATTTAAGTTACACAAGAGTGTTTGGCTGCTTGGCTATATATCGCATTACTCGCGAAAATTATACCAAGTTTGATCGCAGGGGAAATAAGGGAATTTTGTTGAACAACACGAAAACTGGTTATAGAATTCTAGATATCGAAACTGGGAAAATTATTGAATCAAAGGATGTGAGATTTATTGAAAGCACTGTATATCGAGATATCAAACAAGACATATCTACCGAACCAAATTTATCTGAAATCAAATGGTTTCCCGATGAAGATCTAATTGAGCCAGGTCAGTCAGAGCTGCCTTCAGAAATCAGTAAAGATGAGTACGAGATAGAGTCGATAGAAGTGGTGGAATACGAGGAACCAATTCAGTTCATCTTGCTTGCACACAATCAGGTTCCCGCACTGCGATCTGTTCTATTAGATGATGAAAAGGACCCTTCAACCTACCAGGAAGCTACTCATTGTACTGACCGCGAAGAGTGGGTTCGAGCGATAGAAGATGAAATTTCATCCCTAGAGCGTAATGATGCCTGGGACCTCATAGAACCTCCATCAGATGCTCACATCCTCAGTTCAAAATGGTGCTTCAAACGGAAGTCTGAATCTGATGGAACTACTCGATTTAAGGCCCGCCTAGTAGCTCGAGGCTTTGAAGACAACAAAGATTATGACCTATCAGAAACATACGCACCAGTAGCAAGCTTGCACTCTGTGAGAACAGTGTTAGCATTAGTTAATAAGGAGAGCCTTATATTGACTCAGATGGACGTGAAAACAGCCTTTTTAAATGGCGTTTTAGATAAACCAGTCTACATGTATCCTCCTGAAGGACTAATGGCCGAAGATGGACTTATATGCAGACTAAAGCGAGCCTTATATGGTTTAAAAATCAGCCCTCAGTGCTGGTATCATCGCTTTCATTCTGTAATGGTTAAAATGAACTTTGCTAACCACCTGAATGACCCATGCGTTTATACATGGCGTAGAAAGTCCAATCATGCCATTTTAATATTATATGTCGACGATATTTTACTAACTGGTAATTGTCGCGATAAAATAATCGAAACAAAACGACGCTTATCCGACGAATTCGAAATGAAGGACCTTGGATCACCCAAGACCTTTTTAGGCATTGAGATACAGCATAATGTGTCCGAACACAACATGGTGTTGACCCAATCTAGGTATATCCAGTGTTTATTGAAGCGATTCCATGCTGAAAATTTACCAATAACAAAAACTCCAGCCTTGACAAGGAATGCAGAAAAGAAAACTTCAGTAGAGACAAGGCAAAAAGTGAAATGGGATCCTGGTCAACCAAGCAAAGGCAAATCATTATACCGCGAATTGACTGGAACGCTCCTTCATCTGTCAAATGGGACCAGACCTGATATAACTTATGCAGTTAACGCATTATGTCAGCACCAATCAAACCCTACAACAGATGACTGGGAAAGAGCAAAAAGAGTACTCCAGTACCTTAAAGGATCTGTCAACTTAGGATTGACTTATATTGGTAAAGGTAAGGAGATAGATGCATATGCTGATGCATCACTCGGTACCGCTGGAAATGGTTTTTCCATTACCGGATATCTAATTAGAGTCTATGGAGATCCTGTATATTGGAGATGCAAGAAGCAGAAGCTTCCCGCCGGATCATCATCAGAGTCTGAGTATTTTGCTCTCTCAATGTGTAGTAAAGACACAATAGTGACCATTGGTCTGCTCGAACGTCTAACGAAACAAACATATCGCCCAGCTACAGTGCATGGAGACAACCGGCCATCCATAGCCCAGGCAAAGTGTCCTGGCACTCCTAAGTTACGGCATGTAGAGAACCTTAACTATCATTGTGTCCGTGATTTTGTGGCGCAAAAGAAAATAAATCTACATTGGGTCAGGTCTCGCGACCAATTGGCCGACATTTTTACAAAGGCGCTTGCTGCCGATAAATTCATTGAATTCAGAAATTCAATCCTGCACAGTAATTAATGCCATTTGTTTTGTTTGCGTTTTAGGCTACTACTGATAATAATAATCAGTCCCGAACGACATAGGTGCGCAGGGGGCATGTTGGAACAAAGACGCCCCTAGCGTTCGTATGGAAACTAATGAACCTTTCGTATCGGAGTTGCCTGGCGTTCATATACCTTATAGGAACCTGACCTGACTTACCTGTTCCTTTTATGCTTATAATTAATCTTCCATTTTGTTCATATACGTTTTTTGTATTGAAGAATATTTTTCTCTGATTTTCGTTTAATAAATTTAAATACGTTTGCACAGTGTTTTTATATTCCTTCAATTTTATATTGCATTTTTATTTTTGAAACAATTTAGGTTACTAGGCAATTAAGCGTTACATTATAACTACATCTGCAGAAATACAACCTATCTGACCACGGAAATGAATTAAGTTCTTGAAAAGAGTACCGCATACTGTCTGTCAAAATTCAAAAATAACTTGACACTTTTTAGCAGGACAAGGATAGGCAAAAAGCGCGACAATTTTCACGATTTCATTACTTCCCAAAATGTTTTCAAATTGAAAATGCTGGCCAAATAGTCAAAATAGTAAAGCACAAACAAGCACGGTGAATATGTTTCCAGTTAAATTCCACGGACGTTGACTATAATACCTGGATATTTGGCTGCGTGTAAATAAAACGGTTCTGAAATAGAAATATAAGCCACGCCCACCGCAACGTTGCTTTAAACAGTATTAAAATTCAAAATTATAAGCCACCACCACCGCAACGTTTTGCGATCAGCCAAATATCCAGATATTATAGTGTTAACGTCCGTGTTAAATTCGATGAACTGATAGGTAACAAAACATTAACCTACTTTGTAATACAATCCACATTTTGAGTAACCATGCACGAATTGTTGCCTATCCTTGTCCTGCTAAAAAGTGTCAAGTTATTTTTGACAGACAGTACGTCCCCACATACGTTCAACACTAAAACCATAAAAGAAAATTAACACAACAAACATTTTTCAAGGCTTACGATTAAGCACTACATTCTGGAAATGGAACCAACATTTCATAATTATCATGTTATTTCATATGTATTATAAGTATTTGGATTACAAATACCTACCAAAAAGAATAATTCAATGCATTTTTAAAGAACGAGAACATGAAGCAAAATAAGTTATATTTCAGCTTGAGAATGCATATTAAGTGAGCCGTATCAATGATTCATTGGCTATAAACAATATTCTCTTAAATAATCTCGTATCACAGTACACAGCATTTCAAGTATTTTACGCATTTAATTTTCTAGGAAAACTTGGTTTTGATGTCTGAATTATGAATAAATAATATACAGTATACACGTTACCATAAAAATACAATAGGATGAAACAAATTAAAACATCGTGATGAAGAAAAAAAAACATGTGCAATACTATTACATTCGACGGTACATAATAATTCGCAGTTATTATAATCCAGCTACAATAATGGCGGGATTTTCTACGGCTGCTTTTATTTTACGTAAAAATAATACTGCTTCTCGGCCATCAATCAATCTATGATCGTATGTCAACGCAATGTACATCATTGGTCTAATAACAACCTGAAAGTAATGAAAAGGAGAATGAATTTTAATTATCATTACTACACCTTATCACAATGGAATAAGCAAAAAACTCACCTGTCCATTCAAAGCGATAGGTCTATCAAAAATTCCGTGCATGCCTAAGATAGCTGACTGCGGTGGATTTATAATAGGAGTTCCCATTAATGAACCAAAAACACCGCCGTTGCTTACTGTAAACGTCCCCCCGTCCATATCTTCAACAGCTAATGCGTTATTACGAGCTTTTTCACTTAGAGCTGCAATTGTTTTTTCGATATCGGCATAGGACATACTTTCAACGTTTCTGACAACTGGCACTACCAAGCCCTGTTGAATGATTTTCAGTGTTACATTTTGTAAACGTAATAAAACAAATAATACATATTTCAATAATGACATACCTTAGGGGTAGCAACAGCAACTGATATATCCACGTAGTCACGATACACAATTTCATTACCATCAATGACCGCATTTACGATAGGTTGTTCTTGAAGGGCATACGCCGACGCTTTCAAAAAGGCCGACATGAATCCCAACTTTAGTCCATGTTTTTTTTGAAACGCTTCTAAATTCGCTTTACGGAAAGCCATAATGTTACTACAACAAAAAGATGCGTAAGTATGCACTTTTCCTTTATTGTTGGTCCATTTCGTATCAATTCTACCAAATTAATACGATTTTTGGCCTCATCCCGTTCGGTTTTGGTAATTTTTTTAATCGGTTAGTTTTGTCCTAGACGTAAGAAAAACACCATTATTTCCCACCGAACTCTTGTAGAAAGCGAACGTACTCATCTAAAGATGAAGGGTTTTCACAATTCAATAGACTATCCCAAGACTATCTTTCACATGAGACTAAAAACAATGATTTAGAGCTGTTTGCTCCCTTCCATCCATTCTCAAAATTTGAGTAATCAGCCATATTGAGGTGTATCGAAAAAAAGTATCTTCTTCATATTTTCAAGAAGAGCCTTTAACCAAATTCTGAACAAATTTCATCCATACTCGCTGGCGCTATGAGTGGGAGGATAAAAATATAGTATATAGGTAAACAGTACACACATATACCAAAAAATTGGATATTGCCAATTAAAAATAGCCTGAAATGCAAAGATCTAAAAACTCCTTCCTCTCCTGATTCCTCCATCAGATATCAGGTAGGCTGTAATACCTATCGTTTTTATCAAAAACTCAGGTACTGAAATGAAATAATCTGATGCGTTTCAAGGACAATACTTTCGAAATGGGTATATTCCGTTTTGCGGATGTACATAAGGTATCCCCAAATTTGTAAAAATCGATAAAAAGAAGGTATAGGCAATATAAGCATGTGATATATCATCATTCTAAAAGTATTGGGTACGCTGAATATAGTTACGAACTTATTTTTCATGCTCAACGCCACGCACTCCTTTTTTATTTCAACTCAGAGGCAAATAAACTCCTAAAAAATGAGAAAAATCGAAAAGCACAAGCTCAGAAATCGTACTCTTTGCTTGAACTGATACGGAATGACGCCTCAGTCAAAATCATTAAATACCTCATATCAATTTCATTGAAAGTTGTCAACATGGCGGTGGTGTTCTGAGCATCTTTAAGTCTTTGAGCGATTCGCAGTCGCATTCGATTCATTTTTACTCTTTGTTCAGTCCTAGTTCCGGTGATTTCGGAAGTAGGATCTTGTGGAGGAATCTTCACGGTGGCAGATTCCAATGATTGTGCATGCTTAATAGCTGCCACTGGTACATCTCCGGTCTTGATAGGTTTCGTTTCAGCAGACCCTTTAGCTGGAGTTGGTGGCGGAGCAGCTGCCGCTGGTGGTTGGGTAGGTGGTGGGGTAGATGGAGGGCTGCTAGCTTGCACCGGTGGAGTTGAAGGCTTTGGTTCGGGTTCGACGGGTTTTTCTTTTTTTGGTGCAGGAGCACCAGCTTCTACGGAACGAAAACCACGGTCATAAAACAAGAATACCACTAAAAGTGAATTATTTCAGCGTTTAACCACTCACCGGTAATTTTAATTTTACATAATTGTTGGCCGGCTTTAACTGTATCACCATCTTCAACGAATCGTTCTTCAATGATTCCATTCACAGAAGATGGAACAGGAATAGAAGTCTATAGTAAGGCAAAACTGTTAAATCTAATTGATAAAATACTTCAAGTGGAAGGATCACGACACCTTTCAAGCTCATAAATTTACACATAGCAACAAACAGTTTCAAGTTGAAATATCAAAAGCGTGCGAAGATCTACACATACTTTAGAATTACTTCGTCAAATAATTATACACTTACACGACTTCGAACTCTCCAGATTTTCCAAAAAGCTCTTTTCTGTGTGTGAAAAATGAACACAATTTTCATTCATTATAAAGCACTTTTTTTTTTAAATAAATATTAAGCTTTTTAATGAACACTACGTATATACACATAAATTAGCCATTTCTTTCACATGACAGAAAAGCGTTGCAAATTTCGCTTTTCAAACATTTTGTTTTCGCTTCATTACAACGATCCTTCCACTTTGTAAGAAATCCAACAATACATCATTGCAAATCAACGAAGGATGAATATTTTGTCATATTCTGGTAGAAAGTAACATATAAATAACTAAATGTAATTCATTTTATAAAATAATTCAAATTCTTATTTTTGCCTCTCCAAATAATTACGCAAAAATGAGAAGTCGTTAAGCAAAAGAAAGATAATTCAGTAGTCTCCAAATTTAGATTTCAAATTTATATTCAAACAATTTTTACTATCTTACATAAAAAGTTGGCAGATATATGCATTTTCATAGTGATTTTGTTTCAATCATCAGTTTTAAGTCATTTTGAACTCGTAAAACAAATTTACAAATGCATATTATTTTTCCATATTTCATAAAAAATGCATGTTTTTTCCATATTTTGCACATATTTAGATGAACGTGATGTAAAGTGAAAATATTTCTTAAAAAATTTGTATTTTTTGCTTAATCATCAATTTTTTAAGCAAAAAAAGAATAAACTTTCTTACTTTACCTAAAAATAATTATTCAATTTTTTCTCACAAATAAATTCTTCACTTAAAAAAATGTAAAAATTCCATTCTTAAATTAAAAAAAAATATTGTTTTTTTTTTCAAATAAAATCAGATTCTCAATTATTTTTTCCAGATAAAAATAATTTTTCAATATTTTTTTCAATTATTATTATTTTCTTGTACGTTCTATTGTAGCCTTCATATTTTGTTCATTAGTTCTGAAAACTTCAAGTACAGAATGATTTTATCAATTAAATGAGATTCATCCGAAATAGTTGGGTCTGAAAAATTTTCATCATTAGGTATATTTCAATTTTGATAATTTTAGGTGTAAGACTGAAAGCAAATCTCACAAATACTGCATCTAATTTCCGTAAATTTTTGCATATTTCATCATTTATAAATGTATATTTTGATTTTATATTAAACGTGTTTCTTAAAAACCTTAAGACAATTGTTTAGGCTTTCCCAATTGGTTAATTTTAATGATTTCTTTTTAACATAAAAAATCATTTGCATACATGTATATCACCAAGTAAAAAAAAAAAAAGAAGAAAATTAAAGGACTAAGGTGCAATTTGCTCATGGAAATAATGCATATCAACGACTATTGAGATTATTTTTCACTTTCGAAAGAGATAATATTTAGAAGCAAAAATACTCATCGGTACTATCACTACCTCACTACATTTTCATCATTATTATTAAATTATATGGTTAATTAAGGATAGTATCCGATGGAATAAAATCCAAAAAATTATTCAATTTTACATCTTAAATATTTTCAAATAAAAATATAAATATTCAAAATCCATTCACCTTATCAGTTTCAACTTCACATACTACTTCATCAACAGCAACAGTATCACCAACGTCTAGAAAATACCGCCGGAATATTAGAAAAACAAAAATTATACCAATTAATGATAAAAAATTAATATTTTCAAAAGCGCTTACTTTTTTCCCACCTCACATCTCCTTCCGTAACGGATTCAGCAAAAGGTGGTACATTTAAAATCTGATGGTCATCTATGAAAAAAATTAATAAATTACTATGTCTAATGCTACATAATGAGAAATATTTCAGTTCAGGTATGTCTACGCGATAAATACCAAATCATTAAATAATTATTTGATTAACACTTTTCATGATGAGTTAATTAAAAAGCATCAAATGATAACTGATAACGTTTTGTTAAAATCATCTTTGAACAAATTTTCTTATCGTGGGAATCTTCAGCGATTGCCCAACATGTAAATCATGAATTTGAAAAGATCAAAATATTTATTAATTATCGGTAGCAATGGCACGAAAACACTACACTTACAGAGAATTGTTGATGAATGAAATAACCTGTTTTCAAGGGCGCTTTGCTTATGGATTCTGAAACCGAAAAATTGATTTATTAACTCTGTCGTGATAATTACCATAAATTACTTAAACTGTTGAAATTGTCTAGCATGTATAAGAAAATTAAAAATGAAAAAAAAAATCATTCGAAAAAAGAAATGCGAAGATAAATAGCACACTGATAAATAAAACTCACAATTTTGTATTAGAAGCAGTACAATATCCGGGAAAACAACAAACTCTACCTAAATAAGAATTTGAGAATTATTAATACATTCATTACCATTATAAACTTTGCACCAATAACATAATAATTAATATATTATGCACATTTCAGAAAAACGTGAAGTATACAAGAGAAAGAGTACACATCATCATTGAAATTCATACTTCAGAGTTCAAGTATCTGATAGATAAATAAGTGTTATCTTGAAATTGAGTCTGATATCGTAATACTGTACAAATTTAAATATAAAATATGCGAAGAGCGAAGCTCAAGAAAATTATAATAGAATTTCGTATCATTTCCACAACGGTTGGATTAATTTCCTCTGAATTTCAATGATTCGTTACAGTTTCGTTCAGTCCACAACTAAAACAGTTCTACCAATGAATAGGTATTCCAATATCAAATAATAGTCGTTAGTTACTCACCTTTACTATATAATCTGGATTGTGTAACATTCTGAAAATAGAAATGAACGTAATCTCAATTCATGATACTTAAAAACAGTAAGCTTATAAGTTACAACACATGATAAAAGAGGTTCAATAAATCCGGAAACCTGCGCTAAATATGTACCCATGAATTTGTGTTTTTTGAACCTCATCCAAAATTTAGAGTATTTCCTCGTGGCACCTCAGATAATACTTATGGATAACCGAACGTATATAAATCAAAGAAAGTAATAAAATGACAATAACGAAATAGAAAATTAGAAGAATTTAAGGTATACAGATGAACTTACTTGGTTCTTATTCACATATTTGAAAAATAACTTTAATTTTTGGTTGGTCCGAGAGGCATTTCTCAGTAACACCCCTGCCATTTGAAATGAGTTATTTTGACAGAGGAAATTAACTTAAATTCATAAATGTTGAGTGAATAAAAATGAATTTTCCAACTATCACTTCGGCGTTTACTAAGAAAAATGATAAGTTTTTTACTTTTCGTCAATCGTTCGATCTATGAAGCAAAATGACATTATGAACGACACCACAGAAAAATGAAATCAATAGAAAAACATTCAACTTCTCAACTTTTTCACTGTGATGAAATATTTTTGTAATTTAGTGGCGCTGCTAACGTTCGTAATGTGAACTGTCTCATATTTCCAGCTCAACCTATTCAAATTCTTCGATCGAATTTTTACAAAAATAATATATAACGAGCATTTTATTGAAAAAAGAATTCTATAATTTATGATGTCTATCAAAAAATTAATTGTGAAATGGATATAATTATTAGGATTTTTTTTGCTTATTGTATTGACATCCTATAAACAATCAAACAGTCCAAAATCGATTCAATATCCATATGAAATCAAAAAATAAGCCATTTTGAACATTTTATACATATACATACGACATTGATATTGGTATAAATTTTCAAGCGGCTAGTTTGAACAAGATAAATAAATTAAAAAACACCAGTAAACTTTTACATATTATGTTCATTGTCATCTTAAAGCATTCTATTTCCTAAAAAGACGCTAGTAACACTGTAAACATTTTTCTGACTTTACCCAACTTTTGAAATCATTTCACATTCATATTTATTTACCTCAACATTTCTGAAATGTTTATGTGTTCGTTGCTTTTTACTTAATAGTCTTAATCAGATGCAAATTTTAATTTTGAATATAATACAACTTTACATTTTCCAATTAGTAATAACGCAATGTATAACAATATTTTCTACAGTTTACATAGGTAGTTGTTCCAATGATTTGAATTTAAAAAAATTCTTTAAAATGACCATTTAAAGTTCATAAAGATTCAGTTAAATGCATTGTACAATGTACACTTCCTGTTTACCTGATAAAGAGTACAAATATTTGAAAAGAAGTAAAATTCTTTATGCTATGGTCATTTATTTATCGCTTCAATGGTTCATATTTATATAATCCGACGTCTTTCAGTGCCTAATTACAAAATTTCAGCCTAGGCAACAATCCTATTCTCGTCCATTTAGAAAAAATACTATTTATGCCATGAGCATAATATAGAGTATAAACTCCTCATTTTGTATATTTCATGATTACCTATATGCTCACTGTAAACTTCATGTAGATAAAGGGGTACATGCATTTCACCATAATTATGTGATAACAGCAATAAAGATTTGTTTAATTGAACAAAATTTTATTCACATAAAAATTTATAAATTCTTACTTAACAAATTTATTATAAACATCATATTTATACAGAACAACAAGAAAGCAAAGAAAAAAGGTAAAGTTATTATCATGTAGTCTAGAATACTACAATAAAAAAAATTCTTTATTTCATAACAACTGATCATGGTTACACCGATCATGTCAATAGCAAAATTATAATAAACAAATTTCAAGAAATGCTTTTCATTTCGCTTCTGAAACTGAAAATTTATTTTCCAGCAGCGAAAAACTAGAAGAAGTTTCCCTGATGCAGAGATTTGATGGTCTTGTATCCTTGGTTAATTGTATCGGATCAAAACTCAATCGATGTTTCGGTTTCTCCTGAAAAAAAAATGAACATTATAATAAATTTCATTCTGTGAAATAAGTAGACATAGTTGATACGCAAAAGGTATTTCATATAGAAACATATAATACATTTTCAAGTTTGCAGCAATAATGTTTACCCTTATCTTTACCAAAAAGGTCATCTTAATAAGTGTGAAACGCGTATAGAATTATGATGACTTCGAGGGATTATAAGTCTACCTCATGAAGCATACGTAGAAGATTACAAATAAAATTTGATTTTTTTTTTGATCAGCACACCATATACAGCAACTTGGCTAGAGGTATTTGATCAGGTGAAGTTAGAGAAGTGGAAATAGGCCAGGTTTTTCAAAAAAATTGAAGAAGAAAATTTGCGATAGGTATTGCTTAACTTTTTACAGATATTGGAAGTATGGCGGTCAAAATGAGGGAATTCAAGTACACTATTCTACATCAAAGTATCAAAGATGAAATTACCATAAAAAAATATTAATTTCTATAAAAATATTCAATTTTTTATATGCAAAAGCGTTTAAAATTAAAATTTACTCATGAGGTCAAATGTCACTGGGGTCAAATTTTTCACTATCAACATTATCTCTGCTTCTTTTTTATACTTTTTAAATTGTGTTTATTGGTGTAGTACATAAAGTATAACGTCGCTAATGTTTTCGTACTTCCTACATTTCTTATCTTTACGGTTTATTTTCATTACTATAATATGATAAAACTTCGTCAAAGAACAATGATATTACATTACAGGAAAATTTTTACGTTTTCCCCCTAATAAACTAAATAAGTGGTTTCAAAACCACACTCAAACGAATTCTACTAGGTAAAACAACAATTACAGCATTTTTGTGTAATGACCTGCAAATAAAGTTGATAGCTTTTCAATTGATGTAAGTCATGTAAATAACGTTTAGTAGGTATTTTAATCGGAAAACTATAAGCATTATTTCTTCCAAAAAAAAAAAAATTCTAGTAACAAGACACGAATGTAACTGGACATTTGTTAAAATTTCTTGCAAATAAAACTTTACTCGCGACACGAACACTCGATCATATCTATCTGGCAAGTTTTAAAAATACATTATTTTCAAGGCCCTAGTTACGCGAATATTTTTCTTTTTTATATTATGTCATTAATTTTGGCGAACCCGTGAGAGGAGATATTTCAGCGCGTAACGAATTACAAAAAAAAAAAAAAAAAGAAGAGAAGAAAAAATAGACAAAACGAAAAGCTGAAAGAAGCACAGAAAGACATTATTTCATTATTTAGGTCATTAACCTAAAATTCTCTTCCTGTTTGCTCAATTCTTTCTGTTTTCGCGTCCAAATCGCAATAACCTAAATAAATATCAATTTTAATTACCGCATTACGCAAATATAATTCGTTAAATTTACAGTGTGTTTCAGAAGAAGAAAAAAAACGTTTGATACGAAAGCAGAAATAGTATCTACGTATAAATTATACCAAATTAGAAAGTAAAAAATTTTTATTAATAAAATAAATAATTCTTCACGGTTGAAAAGTTACGAAAAATATTATTATTAATCATATCAGGTGTATAAACCATGGTACCACGCGTTTTCTGATTTTCATAAGTTTATCCAAAAATTATATTGTGTAACTCAGCTTATATTAGTAGGTAATAGGTATTCGCCTATGATTCACCGGTGCAGAGAAATAATGCGACGCGTCATTACGGAAAAATTTGACGCAGTGAGTGGACTAATGTGATGTAGATACAATACTTAAAATTGGACTCGTATAGGAATTTCGCGTAAAAATAAATTACCCCGGAATGGGGTAACAAAATTACGTAGAATTCGCGGCAAAGTTTTAATACGATGAGAAGTCTCTGTTCCGGTATAATTTATTCCGGACGTATCGAATATGCCTTGGGAAATCTCTAAAACATTGTGTCAGTAACACGAATGATATAAACCACCCCAGACAACCCTTAGCCGCAAACTTACCCCGATATGTTTGTTCTATTGCTATGGATAGGGTGCGGAACGGATACAAAACCTGAAATGTAATTATCAGAGGTGTAAAACTAATTTATGGAACTGCCAATGCCAGACAATTACAATGTTGGGAATTTCATCGATGAAATACCGCCAAAGTCTGCATGCCAATATGGAAGCGAATTTCATCGAAGATGGGTATCCATTAGGTTGTACGTGTTGTGTAACTCTAACCATACTACGTCGTATAAATAATATTCAATAATAATTTTTAAAATATCTACAGGGTGTTCCGCCTTGAAGTAAGCTTCTTCATATCACTAGTAAGGACAACTTATGAGACACTAATATATCCTGGTTCGCTAACCATGAACATTGAAGGGGCTGGAATAAAATCATTTTGAAAAATATTTCAGTCCTATTGCTTAATTTTGGAAATACATTGCAATCGAAATTTAAAACTTCATCATTATCAAATAAAAAATTTCATTATTTTTAAATGACCTCCTTGGGATTTCCTTTTTTTCCATCATACATAATATTCCTCCCTACTTCCTGTCCACCATACACCTACAATTGCGCTGCATTTAATTGGGATTTAAAAGTAAAATGGCTGACCTCTGGTGAACGAAATGAGAAACATATCTGGAGTGATCAAGGAATAAAGTTTTATAAAACTATTAAAATTGCGAGGCTACAATTTATTTTTTTTTTCTGAAAATTGACAACTCTTCAAAGTTTGATTTTTTTTTTAAATGAAAATCATACCGAAAGAAATGAGAAAATTAGGATTTTTGAGAGAAGGAAAGTGAACTTTGTTAATGAATAAAAAAAGAGTTTTAATATTTCCCAAAATATAGTTGATAGAAATGAACAAAAAATAAAATTTTTCGCTTATATTTCAATGTTGATAACTAATTCAATTTCAATTTTCAAAAAATCATGAAATATCAAATTTTAAAATAAATACAAAAAGAGTTGTTGTATATAGTGTAGTTAAGCATGAAACCGTCTTTATAAATTTTCCGAAAAAATTATATCTTCAAAGCTATGCTCATAAAATCGATTTTAATTTCTACATAGGCTTCTGTGATTTTATTCCTTTGATGACTCTAAATATCAACGCACACTAACAAGCTCTAGATTTTTTTGAACCGCAATATATGTATTTTGGCTAAATAACGATTCCCACAAAATCGTAATACTGGATTGAAAAAAAATGTTAGTGCGATTATTTTCTTCATTCATGGCTCACTACGTGACATTTACATAGAGTGTGTTATGATGGAGGGGGAAGTGGTACAGAGTATGCAAAGTTGCTTAACACAAAATTTATAAAACGTGGAGTCAGTGAAGCTTTTATGAAGAAATGACCAATCATTTATTACCCATTGATTTCTTCCATTTTTAGCTGAGTTCTTAACTTAAAACAATAGCTATTATGGTCTACCTTATTTGAGAAAGAGCGGTCAAGGAGGGGGAAAGGTCTCATATTTTTACGTCTCAAATGATTTGCAATGATTTGGCAAATGTTGAACTTTTTGATAAGATTTCCCCTCTTCCAACGTAATGCAGAAAAAATTCGGTTGGAGAATATTAGTGAAATTCCGCAAAACTTTTTTATTTTATTTTATTTTATTCATTTATTATTTATTTATGTCAAAATGAAAATTCACTAAAATTTTGAGATGGGATGGAGAGCAGTCGAATAGCTCAACATTTTTGTTTTTGCTTCCATACAAAACAGTTATAAATTTTAATCTCCCACAAGTATTTGAAGGGGGGTTCGAGTAAAAAACACCTTTCAAATGAAGTTTTGAGTAATGTAACTTCTTGAACCTTTCATGTCTCTTCGTCAAACCTACCTGGAAAAATCAAGCGTCGTATGCGGAGTAAGTTAGGGACCAGAATATACTCCGTCAAATTTGGGTCGAAATCTATCAAAAATGGCGAATGGTCACAATTTAAGGAAGGCTTAACCAGCCTCAAATGACTCAAACTTGATAAATGTGGATTCATATGATTATCTACAAGTAATGAGAAATATGCTGTATGCCAATTTCACCTTCTCGCCTAATTTTTTAGTGAAAGAAAAGAGGGTTATTGTCCTCAAAATGTGGGGGTGGGTAAACGAGAAGTTGAAAATCGTTGTTATATTGTCCAATAATAAATGAGCATAAGTGACAAAGATATTCAATTTTAACCTCCTAGGAAGCATCTTGTGGAGGGGAAATCATGGCAAGAAAATACATACATCTTGCATATCTTCTCACCAAATTGACCTAAAATGGTCAAATTTTGTACGTGGAGATAGTTGTGAACTAAAAAATGACCCCTTGAATTTCGATCAAAAATCCATTTTTAATGGATGTGGCCTGTAGGCTGGAAAGTTTGCTCGAAGATATTATTCGCAAATGTAAACAAATCCAAATTAAAAACTCAGCTGCAGTAATGCAGCATAGATACTTACTATTATTTTTCCGTATCTATCGCACCGTGTAATGTCACCCATTTTTCGTCCGTAATACTAAATTGAAGTCTCTACAGTTTGGCATAAACTGTACATTTCAACCTAGCTAGATTTCGAGATGGAAATTTCAATAAAATGTTTTTATGAAAAGTTTGCGAGAAATGCAATTTTTTCGCCATTCGGAACTACTCGCAGAGAGCATCTGCTCAGATATGCGATAGAAGACGGAGAAGGAGTCCATAAAAAAAAAATCAAAACATGCAGTTGATCGAGCATTTTTGAAATCATTATGAAAAATTACTCATTTTTCTGATGATTTTTTACACTTTTTCACTTTCTTCATACTTCCCCCCACTTTCCTCCTCCAACACTGTCGATTTTTTTCTCAATAACACCACACTGTATGTTCTACATTTTGGCATAAACAGCATGCATATTTTTAGCCGCCTTGGATGATAAAAAAGAATATTCAACGCTTGATCATTACCATTGTTAAAAAATATCATATGAATATATGTCGGCCCTTTCAGTAAGTACGGTAGGCAAACCATTCCACATAGCAGTCACATAAGTAACCCAACACATGGTATGAATGAGTTTATATTGAGATGAAACACCCTGTACAGAGATCACTGGCCAGTACCTACGTTTCATAGTCAACAGTTGGAAATAATCCTTTTGTTTATTAGCCCAAACACCTTACAGTACCTATTTCATAAATTCATACGCAAAAAAGAAATATCTAAAAATGTTTCGAATACAAGTGTGAGATAATTCAATAAAAAACGAAGGTATTTTTAAAATCGATGACGACATCACGTCTAATTCCAATAATTTAGAATTATGTCAATCGCCATTACACAAAATCCTCGGAAAACAAAATTCAACTTTTTATACACCACTTGCACGCCCACGCCACCCTCTCGAATCAACAGGTGAACGAAAACAAAAAGATAAACGCGTTCAAGTCTCCTTAAGGCGGTTATTCGGAAAATAAATAGCATATAATTTTCATTGGTAGTATTTTTCTCGAAAATAACGAAACGAAATGATTTGAAATCATAATAAATGTTGTTTTAGAGACTTCGTTTGAGGGCACTTTACATTTATTTTTCCAATTTTTGCATTTCTTCATTTTAAAATCAACTTTTTCGCATTTACCAACGTATTTTTCGAAGCACCGCCTTAAACGTTACCGAATTACTTCTAGGAACTTTGCAAATATAACCTAAAAATATAGTCGAGACGTTCGAAAGAAAAAATCGACTCGAAAAAATTCCACGTATTTCAAAATAAATATAGATAATACTCGTTTGAAATTTCATTAATTACTTTCAATACGAGATGCCATTATCAAATTTAATATAGAAGATAATCCGTGCTATCTTTTATTTCATTTAGAACGTTGGCGAACTGGCAAAATGAAACAACATTCGTGGCGAACATTCGAATAGCGAAAGCGCCCAATTATATTCCACTGGGTCACACTCCGAACAACTTAGAAAACGTAAAAAATTCGCAACCGTTTGCCATCATCCGATCACTCCGTCGAGTTGAAAAAAAATTCGCGAGGTTTATATTTTCAGCGAACAAGTTCAATGAAACATTCACTCTCAGATTAACGTTGGAAGTCAATGACCGCATAATATGACCTAAAAAAAAACCGCTAGCAATTGGCAAACATCGCGAAATATACTTTGTAACGACAAAGTATCGCGATAGGCAGAGTAGGTATACGAGAGATAAAAAGTTACAGTATAAACCTTCGCTTGGTGTGGTTCATCAGAGGCGGAAATAATTATTTGCCAAATTTTTCGTCGCTTTCGGTTTTAAACTTTCCGATAAACGTGATTTTCTTTCGAATTTTTAATTTATATATCGTTGATGTGCAGTGGTGATCGGTGATTCAGTGTCTACAAATAAATATTATTTATGTATTTCAAATAGCTGAGGCCGAATGATGCAGTTATTATATTATAAGGTATTTTTTAAATGATCGTGAAGTGAGTTTAAATGAAATTAATAATTAATTATTGAAAAAATAATCGAATCAATTTCATCTTCATTATTTTTATTTGGTAAGTTCTATTTTCCAATATAATTTTTTAAATTTCTTTTTCAATATATATATATAAAGTGTTACTGATAATACAAAAATACCTACACCAAAAATATCAAATAGGCATTAAAAATGGTTTTTTTTACCCTTTACAATCATATGTCGTATAAAATTAGGGTACTGATGCTATTTTTATTCATGATTATTTTATATACTTTACTTTTTTAAGACAGTATCAAGTACTCATTTCGCGGACAAATTAATTATTTCAAAAAATAAAAAAAAATAGAAAGACACAATAATAAACTGAATAATTAAAATGAAAAAAGAGAATCCACCCAACATCCCAGTCTACGAGAATAACATTTACAAACTACAGAAAAAATGTCTGTTTGTTAGCAAAAAAAAAAATTGAGCCCCTCACACGCCACATGTACATTACTTCGGTAATAATTGGAACAAGTTAGCCTACTCATATGCACGAAAATGAATTTATCTGAAGCCATCAAGAAAAATTTATTTACAACTATGTTAGAATCAACCCACACACAAGAGCCAAGACAATGCCCAAATTGAATTCTTATTAAAGATTCGCACATGTATCGATGTAACACTGCATGACGATGACCTCTCTTCACACTTTAGGACGTAACGTAGGTACGTGCGATACGTGTACCTTTTCTCTCCCGCATATGTTTTTTTTTGTCTACCCAAGAAGCGCTATACACGGTGTATAGGAACACTTGAATTTATATTGACAACGTTGAATGTTAACTCGGTCCGTATTTTCAAATGTATAACCCTTCGTGTGCCTCCTTAAAAATTTTCAACTTAAACTTCACTCGCGAAGGTTTAAAATGCATAGTTTATTTTCAGCGAAGAAATAAAATAGTTGAAAGAGAAAAAATTAATATTCGATTTCAAATTCAACCAACAACTGGGTAACAACTTGCTGCTGATATTTCAACAAAATGTTCATTCGCCAACAACGTTATTACGTTGCATGGCTTGTATGCGGCTAGCCACATTAACAGTCGAGCGTTTAATATCGCTAAATAATGTAAACGTGTCAAAGGTTTTTTCTATCTATTCGCGAATAGTTCAGTTCAGTCCTTAGCCTAAATATTAACGAGCGTTTGTAATTCGCGTAGTATCGAGCGATACCAGATTTTGTAAATTTCGAGAACAAGTATTGTAACGTATGTAATCGTGGTTCAGGAAGGAATATTAGATTAATTTTTAGATATGGTATCTAATTCGGCTCGATTCATTTCGTGAACACTTTTTTTTTTTAATTGATCATCATAACTTACTAGTTAAAAATGTACAGAGATTAAATTTGAAAGAAAATATTAAAATTTTTCAAGAGGGAATTCGGGTCAAAAATTTAATGGTGATAGGTGATTACGAAATCCAAAATTCTAAAAAATTTTTCGCTTTTTTAAGAATATGTTTAGCGACAAAATGATGAAATTTTATGTATTTGGTTCAGACAAAGTATTATCTCAGGTTAAATTTTATATATAAAGTTCTTCGGATGAATTTTAGATTTTTTCTTTATTCTAAACCATCTCAAAACTGGGGCAAAAATTTTGTTCCACACTAAACCCGCAACCATCAGCGAGAATAGAAACTCCGAAGTATCTCCTCCAAAATCACTAAACAAATTAAATAAAAAATATGTAATACTTCTTACCCACAAGATTCCTCAACATTACTCATATTAGGCCATATTTATCGAATTTACGATTGAAGAAAAATATACTGAGTGTTTCACCACTATGGGGCCTTTTTCATATCATTTAAAATTTTTTTTAGATTTATTATTTTTTATTATTGGTTTGTAAAAATTATATTTTAATTAAATCGAGTTCCGCTTGATTTTTTTGAAAGAGAATCAGAATTAGTTTCAGGATTTAATATTGAATTTAGATCAATTCATTTTTTAATTTTATTTTCAATAGAATATTTAGATATGATTTATATAATAATTTTTACTTTATATTTTTTTATTAATTTAAATTTATTTAATTTAATTTTTTATTTATTACTAGTTTTTTTTATATTGATTTTTTTATTTATTCGTGGAATTCCTGTGGCATTCATACACGATGACTTGCCTAACTTATTCGTTGAAGGAGCGAGGTATGAAATGTTGACAATCTTTATAGGCTTTTTAAACTTTTTTCAAATTTAACCATAAGCTATTTTAGATCCATCTTGACCCAATTTCGAATAGTTATACGTATATGCTATCCAACTCACTCTACGCATGAAGTCTGAATTTTTCTACATCGATCTGATAAAGAGATACGACACAATCGAAACATTTTTAGACATAATTTCCCCTCCAAAAAAAGTTTTCCGTTCCGACAAACTCACTTCAATTACGTAGTTAAAATTTTAATTTGACGGTAATTGGAGCTCACTAAGATATAAAATTCCAAAACTTAAATTTTTTGTTTATTCGAACGCGGTTTAAAGACAATACCCCCCACCAATCACCTACATCCTACCCTAAGTAATCTTGCGAGCTCATATTTATTAAATTCCTCATTATTTGGAGGCTTTCTCAAGCCTTCCTCAATTTTTTATCATACGTCATTTTGGATTCATTTTGATGCAAATTCTAGGAGTCACGTTCTGCTCCCCAACAAAATCCACGTATAAACTTCGATTTTTTCATGTCCATTTGGAGAAGAGATATGAAAGGTTCAAGAAATTTCTCGACTAAGGACTTCCTCAAAAAGTAATTTTCCTTCTCCCTCTCCTCCTAATACACTTGGGAAGTTGAAATTTGGAAAATTTGGGGCCTATAACTCAATCTTTTATATGAAAACTTGAACCAAAATTCTAAGGCGCTCTACTCTCCTCCAGCCTTTCTCGATATTTGAGTGAACCATAAATTTGAGTGGAATCGAAAACCCAAGAGAAGAACTTTTAGATATTCGTATGAACATTTACTGACTAAATTTTGAGTGTTTATCATCAACACTCAGGGCCGCATTCACGGAGAAATTAGTACCGGAAAATGGAGCAGAAAGAGTTTACACCAAATTTTTTAACCCCCCCCCCACACACATTTTTTCTATGTTGCTTCATTAGAGACAAAAATATTGTAATATTTAATTCGCAGATAGGGTCTTGAGGTGCCGAAAGAACCACAAGTTCAGGGACCCATTGAAAATTTATGGGTGTCTCAGTGCTTCAATGCGGCCCTGTTAACACCTGTTGCCATAACCAAGTGGAGAAAAAATATATAATACAAAAAATTTGGACAATTATCATAAACTACATATGATACAAAATGATTGTCTGTAACGTAAAGATATAAGACGTTCCGATCTGCGCGCCCCTCCAATGTTTTTCATATCAGGCAGGCTATAACAGCGTTGGTTTATTTCTTTTACTAGTGCTAAAAAATTATAATTCCAAGAAACAATCATTTACTTCAATTCAAATATTTCGAATAAACTGAATGAAAATTTTCCACAAAAAAATCTGCGAACTCATAAATATTGTATTAAAAAAGTATAAAACAATACAGCTACGCTGATCTCGTGCGTTAACATCAACTACGTACTAAGGGGTGGATATTATTTGATTCCAAGCCGTAAACCCGTTTATGCAAAATTTCAGCCGAAGAAAAAATTATTACAGTCGCCCGAAAACAACAATCGCAGATTCAAGTTTGATAGTAGGACGAGCGCGCGCGTACATCGTCGTTAAAATTCAACATAAAACTTCCGAGCGCGTCGTTTCGGTGGCAAAATTTCGAATTGCAATTTGCCTTAGTCTTTTCCTATAGTGTATCTCGTGAAAATGAACTAGGTCTCCTGCGTCTCAAATGCACACCTAATCTACCCATTTTACCCTACAACCTACAGGCTGGCAAACTCGGGCGTATTTGCGCGTCCATAAAATCCCGCCAATAAAGGCGGTTTGTATTCTCGTATACGCGACCGGGTTGCATCAACTAATGCAAAGAGCCGTGAAGTTGTAAACTTAGTTCCTGTTGACGGCCACCTTTACCGACGTATTTACGTCTGTGTTATGAGTGACACGTTTTACGACTTTGAAGGGGATGCTGAACCTTCGACAATCCGAGAACTCTCGAAGGGATATCATTATTATATTAGAAAGCGCGCGCCACGCACCGCATGGCAGACAGAAAACATATAAAACTTTACTTTATTACAGTCCATAAGACTACTTTATATTCATCCCTTGTTTACGATTTCGCGTAGAAAGTCATGAATTTCATTCTGCGGAGATTACTCATGCAAAACCGAATTTCCGTTACGGCTTATGAAAAATTTTACATTTTACCCCCTTCATTATTCGACGACTAGATTTTCGCCATTTTTCGAAGTACCGCTCCTACAGTCCAAAGTATAGTGATGATTATTAATCGTCGTTGGATGGATGCGCTGCGATTATTTTATCAAACAAAATCATCCTCTTTAATTGGATCAAAGATGTGCCGACGATAGTGGTACTTGTTCGGTCGGTAATAAGTTACTTATATTCATTGTTATTATACGCGATGGCTTACCTTTGTAGAGTAACTTGTTGTTCGCGGTAATTATGCAAATTGATGAATCTGGATTAAATTTAATGAAGTAATTCAAGGTTTCATGTTGTGTTTTTCCCCCTTTCGATGACGTTTATTTTAATTCTTTCGTTTATTCGCAGCATCCAAAATCTAATTTTATACTTATAGATAACGATGGCATATTTATTGTACCAAAGGCTTCCACGAAGTACAATGACATACGCGGCTCCAATCTGGATAAATACTTCAAAAAAACAAAATTCTGCTCATAATTACTGATGTCCCCTAGTTCATCAGAAATTCATCACAAATTCATACCGAACTTCAAATGAGTCCTCTGGTGACTTTCCTGACAAAATTAGCAATCTTCAACAACCGGGACTGATCAAAAGATTAAAAAGACGCAATCCGCAAGATGTATAATAAGAAATAGGTTTAATTTCTTTTTTTTTTTTTTTTACCTATATCAATCAATCAAGTATTCGAATTTAAGTAAAACTTAACTTATCTAGCCGTGAATATAGCTGTAAAGCTGAACCGGAGTAATAAAAGCTACCTACCTACCTACCTACCTTTGTTATGGCAATAAATTTGACGGTAGAAATACAAAGATTATCATTTTTTATAACTAAATAATTCCTAATAGAAATTTTTACACTTTTTTTTTTTGCAGAGAATTGAATTATATAATTAATGAAAAATTTAATTGTTGGAAAATGGTATTTTTCAAAAACTAAAAGGACAGACTAGGCAATTTCAAAAAATACTGTTTCCCAAAAATAACTTATTTAATTAGCACAAAAAAAAGGGTTATGGACTTGTGGAGACATTTCTGCCTACTACGCATTAATACGCGTTGATAGAACAATAAAAGTTCGAAATTGAGGCCACACATGCAAAGACCAATTTCACGGAGCCTTCGAAATAACAACTTATTATTTTGCAAAAAATAAAAATGTCAATAATAAATATTTTTTTAAATTATTTATACGATTCTAAGCATAGCTGAAATTTTTATTCACACAGAAGTTCTCGAGATTATCGTATTTAAAAGTAAATTAAAAGACGGTCGAATTTTTAGTATTCAGGAGCTGGCTAAAGTGGCTACGAAGGCTTCAAAATCGGAGGAAACAGAATGAAGGAGAGGGATCGCTTTATGCACTTTTATTAAACCTTCGTTAACAATTTTGAATAGTCAACAGATAGAAAAACGATTATTTTCTCTCTTTCTTCCTCAAAAAAAGAAAAAAAAAGAAGCTGAAACCAATGTTTACATTTTCAGGAAATTAAAAGTTAAAAAAAAAGCTTGAAATGGGAATTTAGATTTTATGCAGTCATTTATAATGTTTTCCAATTTAAAAAACGTATAAATACTTGAAAGAAAATTCAATATTTGTCTAAATTTTCCATCAAAATTAAAATCAAGCTTTTTGATAACACAGCTTTTCAATTGATTAGTGTTTCTATGCCTGCACAAAATCAATTATGTACGCAATGGCGTCGCCAGGATTAAAAATTGGGGTGGGGGCACAAAGGGGGCCAAGAATTAAAGATTTTTCTAGTCTTTCGTATTAAAAATATGTGTTTTTTTTGGGAGGGGGTCTAATAATTTTTTTATGTGAAAAAATCGTACAGGAGGTAATAAAAACAAATTTATTATTTTCTTCGAACTTGAAAAAACGTAAGTAAACAGGTGTAAATGGTATGGTATGAAGACTCGAATTAATTTGCAAACAATCAGACAGATAGCGTTTTGTTATAAAGGTCAAGTCTCGTTTTATTTTTCAGTCACACTGGAATTTTCGAAGTAGATATTTTGTAAATGTAAATAATGGAAAATTTCAATTTTTTGGTTGGGGCCAGAGGGGGCCAGAAATTTTTTAGGGGGAGCAGGCTCCCCAGGCCCCCCCTTAGTGACGCCACTGTATGTACGTTAAACTAGAGAAACTCTTAAACTGGCTCTAACAAATTTGCATTAAATGTAGACTAATTTATAACACTTGAGGTTAGTGCCTTATCATCAAAATTCCAAGTGCCCATTTTAAGTTTAAAGCATGTGAAGATGGGACAAAGGTGTAATCAACACTCTCATGGGAATAGTTTGATGAACAGGTGTATTGATGAGGTGATTATGTTTTCTGATACTACTCGTCAAAACAAACAAAAAAATGTCATCACGTTTCTGCCTATCTTCAATATTGAAGGGGGTACAGTCGTTTGAATCATCAATTCAAAAAAAAAATCCAAAAACATCAAAATTTTGTCTTGTACATTTAATATTCTTTCAAGTCGAAATTCAAATATAATTACTTTTGTGTATGTATGGTTGCCTATACCGATATTTTTTTAGATAAGTCAACTTTACCATTTTACCATTTATCCATTATTACGTATAATTTCAAAAGTTGAGAAATTAATATAATAAAGGTAGAATTAATATTTCATTGATGATAATTTTTTTTTTTTAACAAAAAAATAATCTATCCAAAAATTTTCAAATATTCTTTCTACCTGGTTTATAAAATATTGCATCGCGAACCTGTTTGTTCATCCTTTGCGGAGAATTTTTTTTTCAAGCTTTCTTATAAAAATGAAAGAAAAATTCACTTTCCGTCAAATACATATGACACAATTTGCATCATGCCAAAGAATCCAAAAATTTTTTTTCAAATATGTTCTGTAACATATATATGTAGAAAGAAAGATTGGGAATTTTTTTTGCTGAAATTACCATCCACTTGAAAATATCTAAAGGATGAATTTATTTAAGAACCTTATCAGTTATCATCAATGAAATACAAAAGTCTATCTGTATTATGCTATTTTCTTAAGTTTTGAAGTTATCGATGTGGTAAATTTGACTTATTCAAAAAAATGTAGGTAAAGGCATTAGGCAACCATATAAGTATACACAAAGGTGATCATGCGTTTGTATCTTTGCTTTCCAGACCACTTGTAATTAGGTATATGGCAAACGTTCAACTTTTAGGAATCAATCTTCTCCTCACTTCGTAGTACGAATGAGTGGGCATGATAATCACTCAAAATTCAATCAGCAAAGGTGCTCACATGAATATCTAAAAGTACATTTTTGAATTTTCGATTCGACTTTCAATGTTGGTATTAATGGTTCAAAAAATTTAACTTCAGTGATACTACACGGCTGCCTACTGTTTTTTTTTGTTCGAATGAAAAAAAAATAGAAATTTATAACTTTTCTCTCCACCTTGTTATCTAAATCCATTGCCATGAAAACCGTTAGGTATATGGTGCATCGTATGGCCCTCACATCTCCTTCCACAACTTTTCAACTTGAGAGTGTTATACTTCGAAGCCTTCGTTCGCTGAACTAGTTGTATCAATCACAGTTAGACCACGCGATTAGCCAATTCCATAGCTTCCTATACATATACGTAAAACGACTCCACGGAACCATCCCCACCATGGAAGAGTCACAGTAGCACGCGTACAATACATAAATACTTACGCATCTATGGTACACTGAAAACAAATATCCTTACAGGAAATACGTTATATACAGAATCGAAGCACGTACAGATTACCAAAGAGTAATATTGCATCTACGATGAGCTGGCGCTTACATAGGGTGCAACCATTCCTTAATAGGTAGTTAGATATATGGCGTCGAATTTATACATTTTAATTCCCCTCCTTCCAACTTATTGTTTGTTTTTCTTTTCAATTTTATAATTCACACATCAATTTCTTACCACCCTTCTATTAGAACAAGCGAGACATATAGCCACAGAGAATGAACTACCTAACCTATACTGCACATATACGAATGATGAATGAATATACGTAGACGTACGTATAGAGTTCGCTATAGTAACCTTTACAACAATAAAAATTACAATGAAAATGCACGCTGGAACAATTTGTTAATTATTCGAGCGCTTGTCGTATGTTTAATGGACGCTTTCGCAATTTTTATAACATGGGAAAATTACATTCTGCGTCTAAATAAAAGGCATAAAGTGCATCAACGATGAAATGCATAATTGCAAATAAATGTAGGAATTAAATATGTAAGATGATAAGTGCATTTGGTCGAATAACACGATGTGAAAATAAATTAATTGTGCAGTTTTTCAAGGTTTATGAGATTTTTTTTCGTTGTTGGTGTTATTAGAACGAAGATGATTTCATTTAACATTATCGTGTCGCTACATGAAAATGTTTTATGGTAGCGCGCGTATTAATGGAACTGCGTTCGAATCAAGGTTGCATCCGGGGCTCGCTGCGTCGCTCGCACCCATGAGGCCGGAAAACATATCATCCCTGGTGAACATTTTTACAAGATTAAATTTTACATCGTCAATCGACACGAATGTATATTTCTTACGATGCTCTTCAATAAATGCTTCCGCGTACATTTTATACGTACTCACCATTACTACATTTTACATCAACGATATCATTGTTATGAATAATGTTATTTGAATAAGAGCTACTCACCTCAGGAAAGCTTAAAGGCGCACACGAGAGGAAATCCGAAGGGCTTCTTAAACTTGATATTGTACTTAAATATGGTGGATAGTGGCAAGCTGGTGGCAGTGGTAATGGAGTATTTACCGTGCTGTATTTATTCGGTTGGTGGTAATAAGGCGAACTGAAACTAAATGCTGGATGATTCAATAGTAGACTCGGCGGGAACAAAGTCGGCCTCAAGTACGAAGGAAGCGACCAATCGACCGGACTTTTACCGATTTCTTCTCTCGGATAACTAGCATTTAATTCGGCTTGCGCTAAAAATCGAAATCATACATAAATATACTTGAATCACAATAAACACAAAATACACCATTATACAATTATGCTGAAAATTTTTTATCCAATAATTTTATACATTTTAATAATAACGAAATTATGAAAAACATCATCACGAAGTATTATCTCAAACGAGGAAATTGATTTTTTCAATATAGAGTTGAAAAAATAAAAATCACTATCAAATAATAGATTTCCTCTTTCATAATGATGATATTCAGCAAATTTATCTGTTCTTAAGGTCATACATTTCAATACGTTATCAGTGCGAATGAACTTTCTGAACAAAGTAACTAATACGTTCATACGTATAGAATAACGTAGAGTTGTTCGATACAAATTTTTCTCGATCAACAAAATACTGCATTATTGTCTCAAAAATCGATGAAATAAACGGTAAAATTCTCAGCATGATTATTAATAGCAAATTATTATTATCCAAGAATCAAAATTGAAAAGATCGACATTGATCATTGTCAAGAAAATTTGTCGCTTCTCTCCCCACCTTTGAAAGGAATCGCTTTATGAAGTTTCAGTTCACTGCGCATAGCGGTGTTCCTATTACAAAATGAGAATTTTTTTTTGTAATAAAGTTATTATAATTATTATTTTTTTTTTTTAAATCCTTATACATATTTGTATTCAAATTTTCATTACATTTCAAATATAGTCTTATCAAGAATCAAGAGAGTGGTGGCGTGCAGGTAAATTATGAATAAATCATTTCAACAAATTTTTATGCATGTCCCAATTTCAGTAAAATTCTTTTTTTTAATCATTCCACAGTTTGAAAATGATAGGTTTTATTTAATAATGAAGTCGAGAAGTGGAGGATACAGGGTACCCGATTTTTATGTTTTATTATTTTTTTACAAAAATTTGAAGAGCGTAGAATAAGTAGCACCGAAATTACCCCCAAAAAACGTAAAAAATTCAATCCTTAAAATTCAAAAATTTGCCAAAATAAAATCAACGTTGTTTAAAGCCGCGAGTAATTTTTACCAGCTATTTTTTTCGAAAAAGCTCCAAGTTTTGTTTATGTAAAAAAATTAATAATAAACTAGCGATTTAATAGGTCGTTTGTATGGTATGCGTTTGATTTGAGCCTTTCAGAACTTAGAAGACAAAATACTCAGCATACGCCTGAAATACGTCGCAAGGGTTCTCAACCTTCAAATTAAATCATTTTGATGCTTTATCACGAAATTGTACTTTAGAAATCCCTGTGGTTAAAATGGAGCGCTTGACTTGGTTTGCATAGACATTTCCATCGGAGCTTCGAAACTGAAATTTTTTCAATAACTCCTCTTCACGCACTCCAGTTTTCGAAAAAAAAAAAAAAATTCAACTCGTCCCAGTGCAGTTATTTATTTTAATATATTCTGAAAATCGATTTAATTACTAAATCTATCATTAGAAGGCTGATATAGTATAATCACTGCATGAGTTGCATTCATACTTCGGAAGAACTTGCTTACAATGAAATGTGTATTGTATACCCATGTAATATCGTTCGTAATGAACAAGCTGTTTTAACGGCTCCGATGCTCAGCATTTTTTTCACCATGTTAATGCATCTCTTCAAAATAAATAATTTACGATCTTTTAAAAGTAACTACATAATTTCATTTCAAGTAATTAAACACAACCATCACGAGTCACGACGCATGCAGCGTATGAACATTATGAGCTTCTCGTAAAATTTAATAATAAAAAGATGCTAGCTTCGCGAACCGGAGACTGCTTGGATATGGTTCATACAAGAAATTCGTTTTCCCCCTATACGTGAGCAGAGAATTGGTCTTCATTTATCCTTAGACTTGGTAGCACCGAATACAGCATACAATACCAGTATTAAGGTGTAAAGCGAAACCGTAATCTATTTGTTAATTGGTTTTTACTTTTTAAATTGTAATTACTCATGTGAGCGTGTTAATTATAGTGTTGGCATGGCGCGTTGCACTTATAGTGTACGAATTTATTTTGCACGGCTCATAAAACGCTATACGTATACGCTTGTTGCGTATGAAAGGATTTTCTGTTCGATGAATACGTTCACAAATTGAATGGTTAATGCATACTGCCTATATACATAGTATCATTTGATGCTAAGGAATTGAACTATGGTTATATTTCTTTAAATATAAGTTACACGTCGTATTATTCGTTCTCTCTTAACCCTCTGATGGCACACATAAAAGTAATTTAAATTAGAAAATAAAAATTGTGCCGAGTCACTCATATAATATGCTATTGTGCTCGCTGAAATGCAGAATTTCATTGCAAAAAAATTGCATATAATCAAAATTGAAGGGGCAGCATACAAAGGATAAAATAGAACAATTTTTGAAAATTTATAGCTCCTTCAATATTGAAGATAGGCAACTTGTCCTTTTGTGTTGTTTTTTTTTTGCAAATCGTTCCAACTACAACATAGCATAGTTTTATTTTCAATTTTTGCGACGTGAAGAATGCAATAAATAATTTACATAAAAATTCAGAAATAAATCTGCCCCTTCAAAAATTCACATATGCAACCAAAACAGATGCCCAAATTGTGGCAACGTTCAACTATAAAGGAGTTTGTATTACCAATGGGTGAAATTCACCCATGTGTGCCAGCTAAGGATTAAGTCTCTTATTTGCATTTAGTTTATATCAAGATAGCTGACTGTGAAGCTGAAATAATTATACAAAATTTAATTGGCTTAAAATTATGAAAAATTATTTCAATTTAGATTTGAACAAAGCAAAAACAAAAACCTTTATTTCATTTTAATCAATTAATTAAATAATTATTTAAAATGATAAAACTGCATTAGGACATTTCTGCACGTTGGATGTTGCATAACCAGCCTACTAGGCACCATTACAGTGGAACTTTCAACCTCGGTCCTTAGATAGGAAACTTTAAAATTCTAGATTTTCTGTTAAAAGTTATTCGATTACTTCACTCATATTAATAATTTACTCTATTCGGATATAAAAAGTAATCTTTGACATTTTACTTGCCTAAAAAAAAACACACAATTGTCTCTCCAAATATTGTCGATAATGTGACGAGTAAGTAATTAAAAAGAATGGACAAGATAAACTTTTGTATCGGTTTTTTCCAGTAATTGTAATGTCAATATTGTTCAAACTATGTCTAGTTAACTTATTGATAAAATTTAAATTTCATCTACTTATTCGTTTTTTCCTGAGGCATGAGCCACATTCACCAAATTTCAACTACAGGAGTCTTCCTAAAATATTTGTTTTCAATAACCAACCAAAAATACTAATTTTTTTCAAATCATCAGAAAAGTTTTCCAACGACCATCACCTCGCATTCATTATAAATAAAATAGGTAGCACGGTGCGGTGTAGGAAACGGCGAGCGAACACCGTATATTTAATACCTATACCTGCACGTAGCCCCCATACAACGAACCGTGACCACAGTCGAATACTATGTTTGTCGGTCGCTGCTCTCATCGAAAGTAAAACAACGGTGCAAAAAATTTTACGAAAATATGTTAACCGACGGGTATCCTAGGACAAGACGCAGCCAGTTAGGCTGTTCGATGAACGTCTGCGGTCTACGTCGATGTCGAAGCTCGATTGCGATTCGCAACAAAGTGCGAAACATTCGTGACTTTGGTATCAGTGTTGCCAAAACAGCGCCAGACAAGTAAGAAATATCCGCCATAACGTCGCCCGTGGCCGTGTAATGTCGAATTTTAGTGCAACGACCTTCCACCTCCATTCAGTGATTACCAAAATCAGATACGATTTTCAACAGGCGCCGCGTCGCGTGATTTCCGCAACAACCTTCGAACAAAGAATTGCGAGCAACAAGCATGCTCTTCGCTTTTCTCACATTGTACGTACGGATATTAAACCAAACGATCAAATTCTGTATAAATTTCCCATTATCTCGCTATCATACGTGATATCGTAATCAACGAAAAATTTTTCAGTACGTAAAACAAAATAAAATCATTTCCATTTTAACCGAAAAAAAAAACTTCTCGTCTGAACGCATCAACCTTGGAAGCATAACCCACGAGCTGAAATCTAACCGGTCATGAACTTAATCACTGTTCATCGCTTCAACTGTTCAAATATTTAATTCGATTACCATTGTGTCAATACATTCGGTCTTAGCGCGAGTATCGAAAGGAAAAAAAATAATAAAAAAATAAAAATCTATTTGGCCGCGAGGTTGTAAACTAACACTTCGGTACTATTAAAATACTGCCGCCATTTCCATTTCCCACATCAAAGCCAAATACGAAAGCGTCTTATTTTTGCAATCAAACCGTGTCAATCCGGCTTGTTCTCTTCGTTTTCAAACATAATGCACGTTGCATCGCCTTCTAGACACTTATAAACATACAAATTGATAAATATTCGGTAAACTGGCGAACGTACGTACTTTGCGAATATCTGTTTCTTTTCACCGTAACATCGTGTTTCGTGTATCGCATATATATATTTCATTTTTAACCAACACGTAGCCAATAATGTGTTTAAGAGAGAGAGAGAGAAAAAGAGAGAAAAAAAAACAAAAAAAATCCGATGTTAATGAACGTGAAAAAATTCTCTGGCTAAAGAACCTCTCAAGATTGTTAAATATAAACAGGAAATTCGTGCAACCAAATTATAAAATATATAATAAATGAGTAAATGGCGCGGCGTAGCCTTTTTATCGAAATAACAATTTAAAATTACGAAAAAATTTTGTCTCCTCATTTGTCGTGCCAGGAACTGGCGCCTAAATAAAGAGGACGCTGGGGCACCTATTGGGTTACGATTCAGAAATGAGAAAGATTACAAGGGGTGCTACACTCGCTACAGGGTGATGAGAAGATAATGCAATAACGAAAGTTTCAGTTAGTCCAACTTCTTGAGAAAAAATTTTGAGATTTTTCTGAAACAGTCAATACCTAAAAATTTTTATATCCATGTATCACAGAAAGTCAAATTTGGAAAACTAATTTTTTTGTACCTATCGAGTCACTTTCAAAAACTTCATACGCAGTGGCGTAAATAATCAGTTCTTCTAGGATAGGGTGAGGCGAGGGTTTACCTTTCGAATAATAAAATGAAGTAAACTGTAGTTATGTACGCAACTACGCACACTCGATGCTCTTCCGTGAATTTTGTACCCAACCCACTTCTTCTTACTATTGTTGCATAATATACTATTATTCCATTATTTTAGTTGTACTTTCAATTTTTAATTTTCATCACTTCACAAAAATTTCATAACTTCATTAATAATATTATTATGTTACTATGTGTACAATTGTACATCCATATTAGAAAAGAAAAAAATTTTGAAGAGGTTTGAACTCCAAACCCCTTACCGTATTAACGACACCGATTTTGTGGTTAAATCAGAAAAATTTAAAGTTAAAAAAGTAATGGAATAAAAGGTAAACAATTTTTTCACATATAATTTCTATGTTAAACTTTGACCGAAATAAATTACTTCGATGAAATTTTATTTTTCTTTCGTAAAACTTTGGGTTCGTTTTTAAATAAATAAAAGGCAACTTTCAACTAGAGTTTCCCTGAGGTAAGTGAGTACTTAAATGGCGAGTTTCGGAACCGTCGAGAAGATTACCCACTTACATTTTATTTCCATATAATCTAATGTCAATTAATCAGCACAATCCTCGAATAGAATTTATTTTAGAGGTAGATTTTGAATAGAGCGTTTTTTATACGAAATATTACGATCTCTTCAAAAATATACGGGCTCAAGAGATGGGCATACCGCAAAACTAAAAAAACTTCTGAAATGTCCATAAAATTTTCTACAAAGAATATTCAATTCAACTTTCACTAAAATCAACGTTTTCTTGAATAATTTGCATATTCATTATCACTATGTTATATGGCAATGAAATGTAAATAATATTTTCGAGGGTTCCGCGATTCGCCACCTAACCATATGTCCATCGTGAAGAGGCTGACACTTAATAACAGTCTTCGTGTAAATCTATACCAATCGATTTCTCAAATGAAAAAATTATAAAAAAATTTGACTGTGACTACTTTTATTGTCATGAGTGATCGCAAAAAATTTTTCATCCTGTTAAATTATGTACCGGAGTACATTTGTAGATTTCTGGTGCATTTAAGAAATGTATGTCCTTGAAAAAATTACCGCTTCCCGCCACTATACTGATTGTAGACCAGCAAAATGTATATTTTGAAAGAATTCTGGCCACTGACCTGAGGTGAGAGGTGACCTCAACTGAGGCTAAGTCTAAATTTTCAACTTTTATCCCTCCATATTTCTACTTCACAAAAAACCACGTGCATTTTGTGAGTTATAATTCACAATGAAAGTCATCATGAATTGTAGTACAATTTCGAAAAACAGAAGCAATCTTCAAATATTATCCGCGACTATTATATGTAATTAATTAATTTTTAATTGTGAATACGTACTACGTAAAAATAATAATTGATTATTCATATCCAATTTAAATAAATACAGGAAACATTATCTCTCTATATACTAAAATCAAAATGGAATCGGTTTTGAGATGCGCGCGCATCCTTGTTTTGAACAGCAGGTATAAAAAGTATAAAGGATAGCATGTATACAAAAGGAGTAAAGGCAGAGGCGTAACTAAGGTGGGAATGGGTAGAGCTTCCCCTCTACAGGTGTTTTGAAAAGTTGGGAATTTTATAATTGTTAAACGCTGAAATTGGGAACTTGAATTTTTTTTGGGAAAATAAGAACTCGAATAAATTCGAACTGATGCCAACTTATATCATGTATAGCGCACAACCAGGGACGTAGCCCCCTTGGCTTTTCGAAAGTTGGAAAATTTGGAGTTTTAGCGTAGCAGTATTATTACAACTATTTTAAAATTTTTGAAGACTAAAAAAAAAAAAAAAAAAAAAAAAAAAGTCAACAGTTGATAAAATTTCATGGTATTAGTTGGCAATTTTTGGTTTTCTCCCCCCCCCCCTAAAGAATGTCCTCGGTACGCCCCTGAGTAAAGGTGATAAATTTCAATAAATGTTTTGTACATAGGCAAGAGTAAGGGTAAAGTTGTAAAATTGTTTAAAATGGCAGGTATACAAAGGTATAAAGGGGCGAGCCCATCCTGAAAGGAAGAACTTTTGATGGGGGTAACAAATAAAAATAAATTGGGTTGTGCAGTTTGGAATGTAGCAGTACTCGTTTAATAAAATAACTTTTTTCTTCATTTAATTTTTATTGCGAGCCCCGAAGGGGCTAAAATCACAACTTGAATTAACGATATACCTATTGAAACACATTTAATTTTTCAGAAGCAATACCGATGTAACTGGCTCATCGAAATGGAAAGGAATTCATTAGAATAAATATTCATTTATTTTTCAATTTTCAAATGAATTTACCTGATTTTGGAAACGTTTTCTATGAAAAAAAATCCACATGGTTCCATTGGAACGTCATTATGTCGTGATCATATTATAAATTATATTTGAGGGCCAGCGATTCCGATTTGATTTTGGGAACTTACCGCTCAACTTTTTTGATTGAGTGGGGGCGGGAGGGGCGGAGTATAGGAAGAAATTAAAAAAATAAGAAATCAATAATATCTCATGTTTAGAAATAACGTAATTCGTTTAGCTTTCTTTTGGGTTGGGGCTTGGGGAAAATGACTACTTTTTGAAGCGATTGTAGGAGGAGGTGAGAAATTACAAATTAAAAATTACGAAATCATTACAAAATAGTGTTTGAAGACAACGTGTTTTGGCGATCAGGGGGGGGGGGTGAAGAGGGGGAATTGATGGGAAATGTTATTGTTTCACATTAAATAATAAACTTACAACTTTTGCCATCCTATTATACTTGAAAAAAAAACACTAATAAAAATAAGATACAAAAAAAATAGTTTGCAAACTGATGAAAAGTAGCATTGTGAAACAAAAATATGGATAAGCGATTAACCATTTTGGATTTTCTCAAAATAAATACGGAATTGTAAATAATTAAAGGGAGGGATAGATGCTAGGAATTACCCATCGTACCTCAGCTTCCACCAACGCTGATTTTTAGAGTGAAAATGTATCATATCGCAGCATATATGGAAAGCAACAATAAAAAATTAAAGAAAAGTGGAGGAGCGAGGGTAGTTGTGCTAAGCCAGTTTGTAGGGATAGATACAGTATCCATCGAGTAGATAGCAACTGAGAAATAAGTTTTTGAATTTTCAACATTTTCAAGTTTTATACAACTGGGCGGACCAATTGAAATCCAGACAGGTAAAGCATCAATTCCCTACTGTAATATGAAATTTGTCATAAACTTTCATTTCTTTGATTTTCTTCAATGAAAAAAAAAAAAAAAAGGAATCATGGTTTGTGTAGAATATGAAAAATTAATTTCTTTTCAAGTTCATTAATTGCATCACTGTTAAGTTTTCAAATTTGTTTTACCAAATTAATTTATTTTTTGATATTCAGATTCAGTGAAGTCGTTGTTGGTGTTATTTTTTATTCACTACATTTTTCAGCGTAGGGAATTTATGAAGCTTTTCCTAACTAGATTTTAATAAGTTTCATAGAATATTTACACATTAAAGAAATTATGCTTTTGAAAGCAATTTTTTTTTCAAATCTGCAACAATGTTCTTCATTTATTAGCTTTTGCCAAAGAAAAAAAAATACAAAATACTAATAGCAATAATGTACAAGGCGTCAAAAAAAAAAAAAAAATTCATCTCAATATAGGGAAAATATTTTCTGAGCAAATGAGTTCGAAGTCGTAAGTGTGAAATACCAAATAAGCAACTGATTGTCGCTTATACGACACTGACAGTGGCCATATTCAAAGAATAAAAATAACTTCAACATACATTTGAGATAACAGGTTTGATGATGAAAATGCGGGATACTAAAATGTGGAAAATGCGGGACATTTCCAGTTTTCACGGTATTCTTCATCCTTAATATCGTGTTAATAGTAAATATACGTACAACAAGATATCGCGGAATACAAAACCGTTATGTACGAGTAAGAAGAGTATGTATTACAACTACAACATACACGTACAGTACACCTATACAGCTGTATAGGCTTCGAATATCGCATGCCAAGCGAAGAAAATTTTTTCACAACACGTTCAAACTTCAAACAGCGAATAACTCGGTAACCCCAACCATCATGATGGCGAGTTGAAAAGCCAAAGATTCGAGTAAATAATTGGCACACTTGTATTCAGATGGCGGTGATTACTGCAACCGTCTGACATGCTAATTACATATATTAAGCAAACGAAGAACTTTAGTATGGTCAAACATTGTACAACGAATCAGGTTTAGCTACTTTTTTTTTCGCTTCGGCCAATGAAAAAAATATACGAATTGGGAATGTCCAAATGGTATTTTGTACTTTATCACCTCCAGGCTATGGTTTTAAATTAACTTTTAAAACGAGGGATACTCAAGATGAGTTCCTAAACGTGCACACTATACAGGCTACAGGAGTTACATAGGATACGAGTGCATTCGAATAATTTATAGACCTATTGTAAGGAATTGCATTCCTGTTCGTGCGCTCTGGGCGCACCTATTCGGTAGAAAAGGCGCGAAACCTCGAAACGTGGTAGTAGAATTTTGTTTCTTTCGCCAAATACTACAAAGTACTTGGTAAAAGCGAAATTGAACACTTGAACAGCAACAAGTAAACGACGAATCGATACAGTGGATAAAGACCTCAGACAACGTTAACGTCGTGTAGACGTATCAACGTACTATCTCTCTACAGTCTTCACCGTCTGCGTCTACTGTTGACTACGAGTAGGTATTTCGTTTTGATATTTAATCGACTCGTGCATCTACCGTTTAACGAGATTCGTCAAGCATAATAAAAATAATTCGTAGAGCCATTTGCCATTTGTCGCAAATTAACTACGTTTTCAATAATGCTAGATGGGGATGGAGATGGAGCCATTAAATGAGAATTACAAGTGAGATATTCAACTCAGATATGTATGAGTAATGGGCTAATGGCCTATCCAAATATCGATTATCGATATCATCACATCGTCGCCATGAGGTACTGGTTTCCTGTAGATTATTTTTGTCAGTTTAAATCTCGACTGTAGTATTACTTCTTTAGATACGAGTACTCGTCCGATTAACGTATACAGGTAATACGCATTATTGGTCATACATACGTACGTATGTAGATATACCTATTAAAAAAAAATCCTATACATACACCAAATTGTATACATTAAAGAGGCGGACAGTTACGAACATGTTTTGTAAATTATCCGCGAAATTTTACTCGCACACACAATAAATGACAGATCGGCACTATACGCCGTGCCGGGCTTTCCGTCAAAACAACTCCAACTCGTCTTCGTAGTTCGAGTCGAGTTATCGGGATGATTTCGCAACGCAAAAACATATTTTCGTAGATCTGGTTACACCGACGCGTTATTCGTTTAACCAGTCGCAGTCCTAGAATTTGTACATCGTACATCGCACAGTTCAAAGTGATTAGTATGCCGGTCTGCTCATACATACAACAAAGATATTAAACGATACGCATCTTTTTCTATCCGCAGCGTTAACAATGAATTGTCAATGTATAGTCTTCATTTATACTCGTTCAGAAGAATTAGCTGTCGCTATACGAGCCAAATCACGAAATGGCAATTAGAAATGGAAACGCGAACGGAAAATCAATGCGTACAATTTCGCCTCTGTGCGTTTAGAAATTAATCGCACATATTTATACGCGCACGTATACGTACACAGATATCACAGCCATGTACCAGATTAAAAGTTGAAAGTTTCTTCAACCGTGTATGAACGGTATGGCCCGATGGTTTCTATTCATTTCTTCTCTTTCATCCACAAACCCTTCGCTTTTGGTTCTGTAGCTCAATAAAGGTATTAGTCTATTTCCTAGCAGCCAATAAGTGCTTCAGAAAATGGAAAATACATAGAGTATTTATAATGACTGGTCTATGTTCCAATTGGTCATATGTCACGAGTGTAACAACCAATCAGCAAGTTGGAATGTGGTAAATTACCTTGACTAACTCGTAAAATAAAAACACAAATCAGCTGATGATTTAAATCACAAACGAATCTCAGTCGTTCACTGAAAACTGAACGATATTGTTTAGGAAGGTAGAAATGAAACTACCTACATTTTATCACATTCCAGCCTTACGATTGGTCATTACGCGCGTAACATATGACCAATCAGAACAGTCATGATAATAACTCTATAGCTACATATTACGCGAAAAACAAACCCAAAGAAGCCTTAATTTGAAATACTGTCTGTCAAATGTAGCTTGAGAATTTTTGACAGCGTAAAGTTAGGCAAAGAGCGGGGCAATTTTCACGATTTCATTACTTCTCAAAATGTGTTCAAATTGAAAATGCTGGTCGAATAGTCGAAACAGTAAAGCACACAAAAATACAGTGAATACGTTTCTAGCAAAATTCGATGAGCTAGGTAAACTAATAACTAACAACACATTTACCTACTTTGTAATATAATCCACATTTTGAGTAACCATGCACGAATTGTTGCCTAACTTCGCGCTGTCAAGCTATATTTGACAGATAGTATGGTGTAGAAGAAAAAAAAAATTGTACCCTAGTGTAAAAGCTCCTTATTCCCAGTTGATCATCTCTTGTAGAAGCCTCTTACTGACATCACCACGTCATCACGGTGGGGTAGACCGAGCTGCCTATAAAAGACTGTGTTGGCCTAGCAGTCGGACATTACCTGTTTAGATCTCTCTGGAGAGTTACCAAGATTATACCACGGTATATTACCAAGTGATTTTTGCAATGCTGTATGATCGATAGGGGTGTATGAGAGGGACTTGCTTTTGAAGAGTCAAAATGGAGATATCAGTTGTTTCGATAGAGCGCTTCTCAGCAGAGATTAAAATTATGTAATGTTCTCAACCTTTCTTGAGATTAATAAGATGCACAGATGGAAAGTGAATGTGATTAATCGTCAAAAATTATCAAAAGTACCCACTATTGTGGCAATTAGTTAGCCCTTATAACGCAATGCGAGGTGTGACATACCCCACGCGATATTCAACGAGCAGTGTAAGCGATGTACAGCACGCTACACATCGCAATCCTAAGACATGAGAATTGTATGCGGACACTACCTCCTAATTTTTTTCGTCATGGTAAACGAATAATTAAAAAAAAAAAATCATATGAAAATTTACTTAAAGGGAGTGTTAGGAAGAAGGAAGAGGTATGTAATATGTATTGTTGAAGAATGTCATAAGGAGCAAAAAATTTCCAAGTTCAAATTCAAACATTTTCTCAATCTGGATTTTCTAAATTGATGAACGAAAAAACTAAAAGTCTTCAAATAATTTTATGATGTGGGATGGCGGTGGACATAAGCTTTTCGTCGCTTTGAAGAACTGGGTATCACAATGTTAATGAAAATGCTTCCTTCAAACACAAATGACGAATATGTATATTGTATAATCCTATCATAATATACATGCTTTACTATTACAAGTTGTTAGCAAATTTCAATCCCTTCTCCCAATTCTATATGCTATATTAAATCTGGTACTGCACAATCTAATTCGTAAAAATAAAGACTATAGCTGAAGAAAATTCTCCAACATGGATTTAACAAAACATGCTTCCCCATTGGGCATATATATTAGCGGAAACGTCGAAAGTTTATTAACATTTAGTCGAAGTAAGCAGAAGCACATACACATATGCACATACCTCTAACGCTGCCAAACGATGTTGCAATTATATGCACGAACCATCTAAGATATTAATAGCCCGCGTAAAAAAAGAAGGCAACAAAAACGAAAAGAAAAAAAAACCAAGACTTTGTAAATACTGAGTGCAACATTCGCAACTCACATCTTTATTACGGTAATTATTATTAGATGCAGTTAATTTTGAAAGTCGCGTGGGAGCAATATGGGGGTCACAAAGTAACACGTTGCGCGCCATCACAACGAACCTTGTTTATTGGTTGTATGTATAATACGAACATCTTTGTGCGTTCTTTCTTTCAGTTTGGCAAAAGTTTTTATCCGATAGTTCTCTTCTTTCTCCTGTAGTTTACAAACGTTTGAACAAAAATAAAGGAGGCGTTCGGCACTTGTTGCTGCCCAAAATCCGATACTCCTACGCGATGCATTTTTCAGCGCGCTATATAGATATTCTGTATTTTATAGCGTATCGTTAAACGCGTCGACTTCTCTTATCTGCTAAACCTAATGTAAACTATAAGGGGGTATTAACTGCTGAAATAGCAGCGTTCGGTATTGACCTCTTTTTTTTCTGCAGTTTGAACGCTTGCACGCGGGACGATGAAAGAATTATCGCCGACAACGTGAATTTACATACGTGATGGATTTATTTCAATGACAATTTGTACCTAATATCTTGACTAAATGTTTACCTACATTTGTCTAATTTCTGGCCGATTTTCAAGCGTAAATTTTACAACCTTTAGGAATTTACGAAGATGTGTAATTTCGAATGCAATCACCTATTTAAATGCTCATTCGAATAATGCTTTTCTCGATTTAAAAACCAACCATTCTTACATCAACGATATATATTTCACAATGCTGTAGTTTTTAGATTCCTTAAAAATATAAGAGTACAACATTTTTTTGATATCTTAAAATATGCTAGCTATAACCTACATAGGTAGATATAAGGTAGGTACGTATATATGAATGGTGTTTTACACCAACTTCTTTTAAAACGGGACAGAGCTGGAAACTATTTTTAAAGGAAAATTTCGAGCTTATCTCCTTAGCAAATAGCCCTAAAAAGCTGAAATTTTGTATGCATCGATAAGTGGGGGACGAAAATGTCAATCCTTGAATACTTTGTAGTCTCGAACCAAATTTTTTTCCTCAACCTTGCTTTACACTTTTTCTTCGTCTGATCATAGAGTTTGAAAAAAACGTCATCATGAGAATCCTTCATGAGTTGGATTTTTTTTTTTTGGTGGAGTTTTTAACTGCCTTGGTTATCACGCCACCTCTAGGATGGTTAAATTTTAAATAGAAGGGCGCATCGTTGTAAAAGAGTCAAAATGTTACGGATATTTTGTGGCTGGTCGGTTATTTCTTGTTTGATTTTTAGTGACTTTCGAATATCGTTCAATTTTGGACACAGAAAGAGAAGGCGGTTGACAGCGGTATTTTGTTGATAACATAGGTTGCAGATTGGTGGTGGAAGCTTTTCGAAAAGGTAACTATGTGTGAGCCTAGTGTGACCAAGTCGTAGTCTGGTGATTGTTATTTCGCTTTTCCGATCTAAATGGTCGAGGTGTTTCCGCGGTATAACTGATTTTTTATGGGTGAAGAGTTTGGATGTGTTTTGGTAGGACCATTCTGATTGCCATTTTTGGGTGGTAATTAATGTGAAGTAAGATTTGAGGTCTGTGGGGGTAAAAATTTGAATGGGAGAAGTATTACTAGCGGTTTTTGCGAGGTGGTCGACTTTGTCGTTACCTTCAATTTTTACATGGCTGGGAATATACATCATTTCGATTGTATTTCCTGCTTGAATAAGGGAGTGTATGAAGTTTTGAATTTGGTAAATTAAGGTGTTTTCTGAAAAGGAGTTTTGTAAAGCCTGCAAAGAACTGAGGGAATCGGATAGAATGAGGAAACTTTTTCCTTGAGGGGTAGTAATTTGTTGGATACTCAGGGGCGTAACGAAGACATTTTTCAGGGGGGGGGGAGAAAACCAAAAATTGCCAACTAATATCATGAAATTTTCCCAACTGTTGACTTTTTTTTTTTTTTTTTTTTTTAGTCTTCAAAAATTTTAAAATAGTTGTAATAATACTGCTACGCTAAAACTCCAAATTTACCAACTTTACAAAAGGCAAGAGGGCTACGTCTCTGGTTGTGTGCTATATATGATATAAGTTGGCATCAGTTCCAATTTATTCGAGTTCTTATTTTCCCAAACGAAATTCCAAGTTCCCAATTTCAACGTTGAACAATTATAAATTTCCCAACTTTTCAAAACACGTGGGGGGAAGCTCCCCCCCATCCCCCCCTAGTTACGCCCCTGTGAATACTTCTCATCAAACAGTGGAAAATTGCGATGAGTTCTGCTGTAAAAATTGATATGACATTATTGATTTTGAAGTTGTATGAATCGTTTTGAATGGAAAATGCGTATTTATTCCAATTTTATCAACAATAATTTCAAATTTTAAATAATCTTAAACATAAGATATAATCTAGCCATTAGGTAACTTCAGTCAAGTGTTGTTACCGGTTGGTATTCATGAAATTTGCTCAAAACTTGGTGACAGATTCTTCTTAAAAATGCGAAAAAAGTATGTTTTTGTTTTTTCCATAAAATTCAAAATGGTCGATCATTTAAATTTTGATGGTAGCTGGAAAAAGAGCAAACATTTCAATTTTTTTGTATTTGATCTCATATGAGAGAGTGAATCACGGAATACAACAAAACCAAATTTCAGCTTCTAAAGTGTATTTGGAGTAGAGTTAGAGCAAAAGAAGACTTTGGGGTGGGGGGGGGATTGGTATAGGAAATTTCATGAATCTTCCACACCTTGTCACCAAATGGACCTAGAAAGATCAAACCTCGTATATAGTTGATGATCAGAATACGACTTCTGGGTCCAAAATAGTGGATTGTAAAAATTTGAAGATAATTTGAGGACTCTCAAGTAAATAGAATTTGAGAAATATGAGTTCATATGATTATAGCGTGGCAAGAAATACTACATTTGTTCCAAGTTTAACTTCTTGAATAGCTTTGCAAAGGATAAGGTGGGGTTTTTAGACTTGATGTATTGGACGTGGTCTGTAGACATGAAGAGGTTGGTAATATTATCTGTAAACTTGAACAAGCCTCAGTTAAAAACTCAGCTTCAGTAATACAGTATGGCTGCTTATGGTTTTTTTTTTTTTTGAAAATAAAAAAATTTATCGATATTTGATTTTTTGGGGCGAGAGTGGGGTGGGGGGTGGGGGTAAAATGGGCCTAGTGCGACAATCAACTGTGCATAGAGCAGCAAAATACCTTAATCCGGCACTGTGCGGGCCCTTTTAGCTCATTTTGCCAACGGGGCCCTACTTCTCCAGTCCACCACTGCACAATAGAAATTTTTTTTTGGAGAACTTGAATTTCTAGAGGCCTTATTTGCCGAACCAATAAATATTTTTCAGGGGTAGTGATCAAAGAAATTCGCAAATTAATTTTTCAAGTGCCACACTAACAAAAACAAACACATCCAATACCATAGGTCCGTTTAAATGTACTCGTAATATTACCGATACGTCATACGTCCTCTCTACTGTGTCCAAAAACCGCATTTCCCAACGACGATACGTGGACCGACGCTGGCACGCCGCAAAGAAAAAAAGAAACTCGCTTCGTGCTACCACATTATAAAACGTAAAACCATCACGTTTGGTAAAAAATACCCGTCTCACATTCGCGCTGATTCGCGATTCCACGGTAATCCAAACAAATCTGGACGCTGTTTGCGAATTAGTGGTATACCGTGCCCATCGTATCGCATGAATGATCGTAGTTCGTTCAACCGTTATTTAACATTGGATCCTCCCAAATTCCCTCATCATCGGCGGTCACTTCTCTCACAACCTTGACCGCCAATGCCGAGAGACGTAACTAATTTCTAACAATCCGTCTGGTACGGATCAGCCTGAAATATTCGCGCCACTAATCGTCTGGTCGAGTACCATCTACCATTCGACGACAATGAAAAAGCTATTTCGTATAATTCTTTATTATTCCGATTTCATCTTTATACGGTGAACTCGCAGATAATTTGTTATCTGTCGTTGTAATGGTTATTAAAAATTAACGCTTCTTGGTTTCGTTCCAGGTAGTATAAGTATTTTTGCGCGAAAGAAAAAAAACCACTTTATACCGTTATTAATTAGACTAAGTAGGCTACATTTATAGCTATAACATTGATCGATAAAGTAATATTTAGATAGGTAGGTAGGCACTACCATACCTACTTATTATTTGTCGCAGAAAAAATAAAATCCTTAATATTTAATAAATTGTCGATCATGTAGCCGCTTGAAATTATTCCAACTATTAACAAGTACATAAGCATAAGCATCTGAATAATATTATATGATACTTAATCCAAACAATTAATTTACAATCTGTTTACGTATAAAAGTTTCATCATTCGCACACATTTACGAAATTTATAAAATTTCAAGCCACTGCACACAACAGCCAATAGAAAGCTTTCCAAAGATACATATTTAGGTTCATTACTTTATTGCATCGCGTACAGTTTCGCACTTGAATGTTCAAGTACGAATATCTTATAACATACAATTCGAGTGCGAAAATTCAACGCAATAAATACAGTAATTTTATTACTTCCATTTGCGCATTGCATGAGAAGTTGAACCTGTCAAAGCATTAACAGCAATTATCTCGCGAATAACACGAACCGATCTCTGTATCGAATTCTTCATTCAAAGAATTACCCTTTACCTTTCCAAGTTTCCACACTGAAACACATGCACGATAAAACGCAATTCGTCTATCCAAGATTTTATGCTCGTAAAAATTATTCCACCCTCTAGCCATCTATTTGATTTATTTTTGGCCTTTCGATAACGTTCAATACATATACTTAGGTCACATATATATATTACATAGATAAGCGTAGGCTAGGTATGTCTGCTAGACTGCTAGCCGAAAAATAATTTTATAAACTGGAGCAAATACGCAAATACGGGATATCATTCTAACTATTATACCTATTAATTGTTATTAAGTACTCTACGCAAGTATTTATCAGGTCTTAATTATTACGAACTATTTTTTTTTTTGTTTAATACGAATACATATCATCTTCGACATTTGTAAATAATGCTTCTGCCTTCTAGCAAAAATTTTATTTATGTTATGAATTAAAATTCACCATCGGCCAATTTAGTAATTTACCATATGTTGGTATTAAATTTATGATGTCTGTATGAGGTTATAAGCACTTGAGAGTTATCCTAAAAATCTACATTAAAAATTTTCATTATTCATTCAACATCACATTTGCGAGTATGTTTTGAAGATTTCTCCATTGTATCGTTAGTCAGGGTCTAGATTGAGATGATGATGTGAGAAGATTCTTTTTTTTTTTTAATTTAGCAATTCTTTAATGTATTTGCACATCTTATTGAAATACTAATAAAGGAATCGAGTGCTATTAAACTTCTAGTCAGTGAATGTTCTGAAACTGAGAAAACTGTTTACAAGCCTAAATTTGGTATATGGCATATAGACATTATCCTCAGTGTACAATGAAACATCCGCCGTGTCGCTACTTAAAGCCCAATAACTCTTAAAGTAACATGCTCAAAAAAATTCAAAAATCGATACGACCAAAAAATCAAAAATAATTTAGAAATCGAACAAATGTCTAAACATATAAAAAAGCTTTAAAAATTCAAAAAAATGAAAAATACAGCAACAGAAGCGATAATGCCTGCGCGTCCAGTCCGTGCTATATGATTGACAGTGAGACGTATCTATCATTTCACAGTGCCCACACTGGCATCTCGATACACGACGCATTAGATTACCAGAACCTCTTGCAGGTTATCTATTAGAAGACAAGTAGCTTACAATACAATATCTCCTCACCTATTTTTTTTTTCTAGCATTCTCAACCAGTCATAGTTACCTATGTATAGTTGTATACATCAGTCTTTTAGCCAGTCCTTCATTTTAGGAGGGGCTCACCACTAACGTGGACTCTAATTCTTTTTTTTGTTGGTTAGTACTTCTGCACTGAATACAAAATTGAAAAAAAAAATACCAATAATATTAATTATTTACAAAAACTAATAGTTAATGGATAATTTATGGACAGCAATGCAAGTTATGGGTTTGATTTCAGCCCTTCAGGATTTTGAAGACATGAGACCAAATTTTTACCACTCAAACGTTCCCAAAATGCGAGATATTTAGGAGGAAAACACTCAAAATGTGTCATTTTAAAATAAACTTGTGATGCTTTGGGAGAACATGCAAAATATTTGAAAACCTCGGTCAATACGTGAGCTTAGGCACTACTTTTATGTACACAAAAGACAATTCTTAGTTAATCCAGAACATCTTTGCCGTTCTGTAGCTCTCCCATGTTTTCCAGAAAATCTAGGAACTCGCTAAAAGTGCCGTAAAAAACATATACGATTAGTACGTAGTTATAAACGCTACTATAATATACTAGAAAAAAATGCCCAACACGTATGTTACCAACAAAATACTCATTTATTATTTATCTTTAAACATACCCATCACTGATACTTTTTTCAACTCAAAAAAAACTATTACAGTCTCTTCAATTTTGAAAAAAAAAAATATAGAGAACAAATTTTCTGGTTTTTATATGACAAAATAAAACTTCTGGATTCGAATAAAATCGATTTTCTCAAAAATTCATTTTTTGACTTTTTCAATTTTTGAAAAATTTATTTCCATTTTTGAAATTTTTCGTAACTTTTTTTGAGATAATTCGGTCACTATTACATAAAAAAAAGAAAATTGGAAAGTTTCTTATACTTAACAAATAAGAAACAAAAACACACTTTCTTTATTGTAAATTTTATAACATTGCTTAGCTGAGACAACCAATTTGAAAGAAAAAGTCCACAAATTGACAGGATTGAAGAAGATACAGTTCAATATTGAGAAAAAAATCAGGAATAAAAAAAGTTAAAAAACTAAAAAAAATGCCAAAATTTTTTTAAAATGTTATGCATAGGAAAAAAATGAAAAAATTTCTTAAAATGAAAATAGTTGAATAAATGAAAAGACATTGGAAAAATTTTTATTTCTTATCATTTATTTCCGGTAAAGAAAAAGTCGAATCACAAATTTTTTTTTTCGTAAGGTACAAAAATCATTTTCACTAGAAACTTAGTTGCGTTCCTGACTGAATATTACGATCCTATGTGGCGATAAAAAAAAAACTTGAAATAAACAATTGAATTATATAGAAATCTGAAAATCCGAATGTCCAAATCTCATTACACCCCCAAATATAGATAATTGTCATTCATGATCTTAGATCCGACGCCATTAAGTAGTAACCACGCGATGACCTATGTGCTTGGCGAATTACTTCTACATCGATTCGATGACTCGAACAGGATTCCAGCAGAGACAATCGCGTACGCCAATTATTTCCACGCGCCGTGTTAATCCGTCAGACAACAATATGGAAATCTTGGACACACCAACACTCAGTATCTTCTATCTCTATACTTTTCGATTCGATTCAAATCAAACACAGCCGTATTTACACAGCAGAAGCTTGGCAGCTCAATGTCACGAACCACTCAGGTCGTTTTACTACCATCGCCGCAACACATTACCGCCTATTTATACCACTTTGTTACCCAAACGTTTCGCGTCTCGTTCTTTCATTCGGTAGGGAAATCGAAATATTTTTTTAACTACTTATTTCACATACAGGTGGGAGGAAAAAGTAGTGGCGGATTATGTAATGTTTTCGCCGTCAATCCGACAACATGGACTCCGTATCAAAGCTGATTGGACGGTCACAAGTATATAGGCTTTACCAAAATTAAACATGTTGTTGGAATAGGCTCGTTTTTTTTTCCATCGGCTGTGTGCACATCACTGGCATTCATTTTGGTTTCACGTGTCATTATAATGATTGATCTTCGAACCTACTCGTTGAATACGCTTATATCAGACTAACGAGTGGTATTTTAAGGTCGATATCCCGAAAAATAATTCCACTGCCATTTGAATACGTATTAATGAAATCAGGTAATCGCTTACACGTTACATCGAATGTAAAATGTAACCTTAATGAAACGCAATAATATTGCGAAAATATTTTAATCTATATTTCAAACGTATCGAGAGTAATTGACCTACTATTTGAGTAGCGTTCGCGAAAATAAATTATTTTTACTCGTTTATCGTCTGTAAATTAAAGCTACTAACGAATTTATATCGGTGTCAACTATCAATACACTCGTACGAGTATGTACTACGGTACTACCTACGATGCCTCTGTGTACATTTTCTGAACCTAAAAAAAATTCCTTCACCAAAATAGTCATTTGGGAGCCTACACAGAAGTCATAAATAAGTAAATCAGACGATACAAAATCTTTCTTAAAGCCTAAAATAAAATAAAATAAAAATTAAAAAAATCCGACTAAGAATAATTCAGAGGATTCGCAATAGCTGTCAATTACAAATAACGTCACCTAAGGGCAAATCGAGGAACTGACTGGGAACGATTTTAGCAACTATATGGTTACTCTTTATGATACAGGTTTACACGTCCTTGAGATTTTGCGCACACAGCAGCCGATGCCACAAAGACGGTTAATGTATTGGAAGGAGTTCGCTTTAAATTAGATAAAACCTTGAAAAATTGTTAAAAAATTACGCAAATTGAGGCACGAGTCGCGCGACTGCGGTGATTGAATCTACGAGCAGACCTGTATGCTGAATTTTTATTCCTATTTAACACCATTTTTTTTTCATCGGCGCCATGATTTTGCTGATATTTAATTGGACGAATATTGAAGCCCGCTTATGCGAATAACATACTTATAATAATTTTTTCCTAAATGCTTCCCATAAACGATTACAAAAAATCGAGATAAACTTCGGCAGCTGTTTTTCGACGTACAGGTGCTCGAGATTAGTATCGACGGTTTGGGTAATATTGGCAAAAAAATAGTACATATAAGCCACGTGCTACATATACCAATCCTTAACCCAATTGCGAATTATTTTTAACCATTACAGAGAACCTGTGAAAGCAATGTACGATATTAATTGCGAGCACGCGTTGTAATTTTTTTTCCGCGTTAGATAAGATAAGCGAAATATTAAATTTTCGGCAAATACTCGAATAGGAATCCCAATGGTAAAAGTAGGTACGATCACTCGACCGACGCGTATTTGGCTCATGTTAGCGCGATTTTAGGAGTCGTATAGTCGTATAGAATTGCACAAGCGAAAAAATGCAATATTGTTACCGGTTTCAAGGTTGTATTTACAAAACAGGCATGCAGTTAAAGATTTTTAAGTGTCTATTAAGATTCAAGGTGTGTACGAGTTTACACGCCTTATTTGCAACTTTATAGCCAATTGATGTAGATAGTTAACACTTGGTGTGGGATATCCTATAGCGTAAAATGGTTATGCCGGTATGGTTAACAGTTTACCAATGTAATTAATACATTTCACGCTGTAATCAATTTACACGCTTTCGATACATTCCACTAATTAGCTGAAGATGCGATCGTACAGGGTGAATAAGTTTTGCATTGTATATTCACTGCGTAATTCACACGACACACGACACACGACCTCACAACAAACTACACAATAACTAAGTTAAAAAAAAAAAGTAAGCAACCATGCAGTATTACTGGAGCTGAGTTTTTAATTGGCGCTTCTTTAGATTTGCAAATAAAGTTGCCAACCCCATCCCTTTCTAAAACCATTTCAAAAGTTGAATTCACAATAAATGTAGTATTTCTCTCCAGTCGCCACACAATAACCATATGAATCCATTTTTGTCAAACTATAGCAATTTTAGGCTCCTCAAGTTATCCTCAAATTTTGACCATTCGCAATTTTATATCCATTTTGATAGAAATTTAAGAGATCATATTCTGGCCATCAACTAAGCCTATATATAAAGTTTGACCTTTCTAGTTAGATTTGGTGGGAAGATATGGAAGATTCAAGAAATTTCATGTAGCAATTTTCCTTTCAAAAACCTTTTCTTGTTCCAACTCCCCTTCAAATTCACCTGGGAAGCTAAAATCGTAATAGGTTGGTCACTCGTGCTCATGCTTCATTTTATCATATGAAACCGTAACAAAAAATTTTTGATCACTCGAATACCCCAACACATTTTGAGGTCTGTAATTCTTCCTTTTCTTCTCCAACATCATATGTAGAGGCAAATTAGAGATATGCTGTACATTTCTACTTATTTGAGGTTCCTCAAGCTCAAATTTTAATAATCCGCCATTTTGGTTTAATTTTGACCCTAATTGAAGAGGTTATATTCTAGTACCAAACTAACCCCACTCACAAATTTTAATCTTTCTGTTATGATTTGGTGAAGAGATATGGAAGATCCAAGAAATTTTATTACTCAAAAACTTCTTTAAAAAGACCTCTCTCAATGCACTTAGAAAGTTGAAATGGGGACGCGTTGGTATCTGTAACTTACTCTTTCATGCGGAATCAAAAACGATAATTTTGAGCTATTTGCCATTTCTCTAGCGCTCTTCAAAATTTGAAACACCTTTTTCGCATTTTCAAAAGTCTTTCACCAAACTTTGAGCAATTTTCATTAATACCCGCCGGCATTACACGTGGGTAAAAAAATTTATAAATCTTAATATATACTAGTTCCTCCTCGCCCCTTCGGGGCTCGCAATAAAAATTAAATGAAGAAAAAAAAGTTATTGTATCAGACAAGTACTGCTACATTACAAACTGCACAACCCAATTTATTCTTATTTGTTACCCCCACCAAGAATTCTTCCTTTCAGGATTGGCTCGCCCCTTTATACTTTTGTATACCTGCCATTTTAAACAATTTTATAACTTTACCTTTACTCTTGCCTATGTACAAAGCTTTTATTGAGGTTTATCACCTTTTTTCCCTTTTGTATACGTACTATCCTTTGTACTTTTTATACCTGCTACTCAAAACAATTTTATGACTTATTCTTGTGCACGTACAAGGCTTTTATTAAAATTTACAACCTTTCTTTCCTTTGTATACGTGCTTTCGTTTACATACTTTTTATATCTGCTATTCAAAACAAGGATGCGCACGCACCTCAAAACCGATTTCATTTTGATTTTAATGTATAGAGAGATATGAATCTGCATGGTTTGAGTTATTTCTTTGTGACTTTTCACAGCCAAAACTACCCGTCCGATTTTGATGAAATTTTGGATTCCCGCCTGAATTAACGAGAAGAAGGTCTATGCCCCAAATCCAAACCCCCAACGCCGAAATGAGGGGGAGGAGGGTCAAAATTTTGAATAGGGCCCTTCTAAATTTCAAAATTGAATTTTGTTTTTGATAAATTGATTTTAAAGTATAAATGAATTTTTTTATGTTCTTACCATTTTTCATTTTTGGAGCATCCTTATCCCTCAAAATTCACTCGAAAGTGACATCATGAAATCAAAAATCGTTAATTTCACTTTTTCTCAAAAATAAGTGATACATTATTTGTATTGTATTGACCCAAGTGTTCGCGTAGATTTTCAACGGTTTTCGACCATATTTGGAAGTGGGAGTAAAGAAAAACCAAAATTTCTGTATTTTTTTTCCTTTTAATTTTTGAAAAATTTTTTTTAATCAACTCGTCGAAAATAACAACAATAGGAATATATCAAAGTTTCAAAAAGAATGGATTAAAAATAAGACTGTAATCGCGAGTTAGAAATATAATATATATAGTATAGGTATATACTGTGCGTCCAAGTGATTCGGGTACAATCAGCGAAAAAAATCTCTTTTCTAATTACTTAAAATTGGGGTGTTCAAATGCAAAGAAATTGTAATGCAATTGAAATGAGCTTATAAGCCTTACAGTACATTGATATAATTATAAATATGATTTCCAATCTTGAAATTGTAGTTTAATTCTTATTACGTTATCAACAAACTTAGATTTTTGCGCTGATTGTACCCGAATCACTTGGACGCACGGTATACCAAAAACCTGGAAATTCGCCAGATGATTACAAATGGTCTGAAACACAATTATTTAAAGACCCCCCCCCACATTCCTCCCCAAATCAGCTATAGACTATAATAACTATCGCTTTTAATAAAAAATGACAGCTAAAAAAAAATCGAGACCGAGGGAAACTTCACTTTCTCCATACATTCTTATCTAAGACTCCTTTTTTTTGCGTTTAAACATTTTAAATGAAATTCCAAACACATTCGTACACCTCCTATTAATCTGCCAAAGTAATTATTTCAAGCTTAAGAAACATGCACCTTTATCTTGGCCTAATGGCTTGGCACATGTGGACAAAAATTTACGTCAATTAAGTACGTATTAACAAAGTCTTAAACATTTATGCCATTACTGAGTATTTTGTTATCGCCAAGTCTCCAAAATGCTAACCGTCGTATACTATATCGTAAAAGAAAGCCTCGTAAAATATCCTCTATTTTCACTTTTAAAGCTATTTTGAAACGTTGTCGAAATTAAGCAGGTCAGTTTCGTTTTATCGACTTCCACAAGTCGAAACCCACTTGGATTCGGAAAGTGATCGGACTATATTTTTTCAAGGTACGGAAATACTTGAATATAATTAGATGAAGAGAGAGGGACGACGAGGGGCATTAATAATTAGTTGGACCAAGGATTTAATAATATACATTTCCTCTGCTAAGGAAATTGAGAAGCTTACGAAAATACGATTTTTGTTTTTCAAAACGCTCGAGAGAAATTGTCACATTTCAATAATTGCCATTAAAGATGCAATTAAGTAGGTCATTAAATAGGCAAAAAGCCTTTTGGTATTTGAAACGTTTTTTAATGATTACTTCAACAATTCTTTTAATTTTTGGATATGTAATTTAAAATGGTTCAAAGAACTTACATATAGCGCATGGGTGGCAACTTATAGGTTGCTGGCATACTCGAACAACACGTTAAAATCATCTTGAGTGTTGCTGAGCAATACTTGGGATATTCTCCAATAAGAACCTATTTTCAGCAAATAAATCATTATTGATTATAAATAATATAAATAATAACAGTAATTAAATTTTGTCAACTCTTGCTCGATAACAGTGGTAACACTGCGGCAATGTAGTTTCAAGTGATTTGATATTGTTGTTGTTGTAGTTGTTCTTTTTTTTAATTCTAAATAAATTATAAGTTACAATTTATTGTTCAATTTTTTTTATTTATGCAAAAGGAGGGGGGTTACTTTTTAAGTAAAATTTACCTCAATGCAAAAAGCTTACTTAAAAAAAAAAAGAGGCTATGTAACTGTATGGAGTTAATTATTTCATTTTTTTTTTAAAATTATATATTATCAACGAAAAATCACTCAGATATCATCTCTAATAATTCAGTATTATGGCAAGTACTTTCAAGGTAGAAAAAAAAATTTTATATGAAGGAAAGGTAGTTTCGTTTAATTTTCGAACGTCTAGCAATCAACAGAGCAATTTCACAATTAAGATAAAATCATCATTTATTGCTCAAATAAAATTTTTCTGCATCAGTTAAATTTTTAGTTATACTCTTCCTGCAACACTACTGAGAAGAAATTGTTCAAAATCATGATCTACAGTTGTACTTGGGGAGTCCAAATCTCACAAGATGACATCCAAAGCTCACTCAACACAACAAAATCAACTTCTAATACCCTGAATAGAAGGAATAAAATATTTCAGTTGAAAAAAGTTAATTTACATCATTCAAAAAAAAAAAATGGTTATAATCAAAAAGACAGAGAGAAAAAAATAAAAGAAATAAGCATATGAACGTGAAATCGCTTCCGCCGAATCTTCGACACAACAGCGACACCATAACGGCGAATACGCTCAAAGACCAAGCGGGGAACGATGTTTTGGAGATTTTTAAAAATGGCGGCACACTCACAAAGAAATATGACATATTCTCGTACACGTTATACCGTATCATTCGTAAATAACTTGGCGTATTCCCAGTTATTTAGGCGGAGCTAATGAAGAAACATTACTTTCTAGCTACCTAATTATTACAAACATTGGTCGCGTATCGAGTCTGGAATTACGTCCGCTCGGTTATTTTACACTTATTTTAAATTTATTTCGTGGATAAAAAATATTCTTTAAATCGACCATGTTTTAATTTCTCGCGCCAACCGGTTTATATTTTTTCTCGACTTTTCCAATAAACTTAATATTCTAATCTGCATAAATCTCTTTACATTAAATACGATGTAATATATTATAACTGTAATTCGAAATGACCCGCGTATACAACGTGTATTCTTTTACACTAAATTCATGCAGGTAGTTGAATTTAGCGAATGCTTACTCTCCAAAACCAGTTGAACGTACGATTTACTAGAAAACCATGGCGATCGTAGCATCCGCTTAATCGCGAATACATCCTATTTTCTCATATGATGCAAAACATTCCCATTTGTCCCAAATAATACTTTAGCATCGCTTCAACACGAGAATTTCAACTATAACTTCATCTGTCTGCATAAAATAATTAGGTACTTTATAGGTTTACCTTAGGTCAACCAAAAAAAAAAAAAGAAAGAAATCAAACACTCGCTCATTTTCATGTCAAATTTCATTCGTAAAACCGTAATTTTTTCACCAATTTGAAATAATATTCGCTCTTTGAGAAAAAAGATCACAGGAAACAGGTTCCTCGAAATGACTAGCTTCTAGTCTGCGAGGAGAGAGCGAAGAATGTGATTTTAGCATAATCATCAAAAAAATTTGCTATTCTGGTGAAATAATTAGAAAAAAAAAAATACAGACATAAATATAATATGTAAAGATGGAAATATGTAAGCAGCCATGACAACTTAACAGCGCTGAGTTTTTCATGGGTATATGTCATAGGACTTACATTTAAATTTTTACATTATTTGTTTTGTATTGGAATGCTTCTTCCAAGCCACAAAGAACAATTACGAAGGTGAATTCAACATTACTTATCGATGGGACTATCAGTTCTACGCAAAAAATACACAAAAACCGAGATCTAGGAAATTTTTTTTCGAAATTTTTTTTTTATTTAATGTCATAGGAAGCTACTGATGAAAGTATTTTACAATTTTCAAGCGTGAAAATTATAAAAAAAAAAATTGTTGATTTCTCAGTGTTGATAGGTCCAAAATGAGAACATGTCCTAAAAACAAGAAAATTGGGTGAATATTGTTTAATAATTGATTTTTGAAATCTCGAAGAATGGTTTTATTGTTTAGGGGCTTTAGCCCGCTAGCCTACCCCTTTGATTGCACCACTGACTATATGATAACATGAAAGAGAATTTTGAGACTTCGGGGTGCCCTGCGGCCCAACTCCAAATTTGCGCGAACCGACATTTCGAATCAAAAGAAAAATCTGAAAAAAAAATTCATATCTACGTAAACAACCCCTCACCAAATTTTGCTCTCTGCCTGGACCCTCCTACCTAAGTCAAATAGGCTGTAGTAGTAACCGTTTATATCAAAAACTCAGCTAAAAAAACCCAGACTACCTGCAATGGATACTAATATTTTTCTACCCATATGTACATCGACCTGTCGACTATTGAGCTCGATGAACAGTTACGCCTAGAGTACACCCAGCTCGAGTACATCGAGACGAGGATATTAAAATTTAAAGAATGCTCGATAAAAATGTAAACTGCGATAGCTACGTGAAATGCAGGTGAAACAGATGATGATGATATTAAACGACACGAAATGACAGTAGGAAAAAGAAGTCGTCCGTTTCTGGCAGCTATTTTACAACCGTCGTACCGGTTGACACGTTTCTTTTCAAACAAGGTCAACAAATGATAACTGCATTCATTTGTAATGCCAATTATTGCATTAACGTACAAAATGCATAAAAGTGTATACCTATATGAGTGCATTAACATAACAACGTAAAATGTGTACGTAACGAGTGTCGGTGTTACTTTTAACAGTCGCGTAAAAGTATACGCACGTAAAAAAAACTGAACTCGACTTGTTATTTCCTTCAATAATGTATAACTCGCGTATATTTTTTACCATCATACGCAAATCGACACCGACTCGTCGTAAAATAAATCTTCATTTGTCTTTCGTCTAACGCGAAATGACATATAACAGGTTGAGGGGTACATATTTACGCGTATGAACCCAGCAACGTCCGCCAGTGTTGCCAGATGATTTGGATTGGAAGTCGCCAAATCCAGAGCTGAAAGTCGCCAAAATCGCCAATTTGAAAAACCAAATCGCCCAAATCGCCAAACTTCAATTTGTTTTTTTTTTTAATTTGAAAATTCACAAAATTACTGCCCACATTACCCAACAACCAAACTTTTTCCAACTTTTTTAAAAAATATAATTTTGTTTACACGATTAGAAGAATGTAGTCTTTAAAAAAAAAAACAAACATTTTTATTTCTTAGGTACCTACTTTTTAATTAACAAAGGAACATCAAACATTCAAAAAAACTACAATAATAATAATTCTAAAATTAATAAAAACCATAAAAGAAATGGTAAAATTTCATATTTGGAACGTGTAATAATTCTAAACTTAAGCATAATGGAAACCATAAAGAATGGTAACCTTTGAAACGTGTAAATTAATTAAGTAATTGAAAGCACATAAAAATATGACTAGTAGTTTTAAAAAAATTAAAATTAAAAAAAAGGAAAAGGAGTCTCTGAAATTACGTGCTCAGTAAAAATTGAAAAACTTTTTAGACTTTGGGAATTGGGAATGAGGATGACACGCGAATTTTAAAACAAACAAGGTTACAGGTACCTACTTAACACGCATAACGTAACCGGTAACGTCGGTAATGTAATAAATATAATTTTTTTTTGAGATAAAATCTCAAGTCGCCCAATTTGCGACTAGTCGCCAATAGTCGCCAATATATTTTTTGAGGTGATTTTATAAAATTTTGTAAATGAGGAAAAAATCTGAAGTCGCCCAATTGGCGACTAGTCGCCAATTGCCCTTTTTGGGCGACTTTTGGCTACTTCAAGTCGCCCAAATGGCGATAAATCGCCCAATCTGGTAACACTGACGTCCGCAAAACTCTCATATAAAAGTTTTTTTTCCATTTGTTTACACACCGATGAAATCTCATTCAGACCGTGTAATTCCGAGTTCGAAAAAGTTATTGGTCGCTGTGCTCCTTTTAAAATTATCATAATTATCGACGAAGCAGGAAAAAATAATTCTTCGTCATTTATAACGAATACATACGTTACGAAATTTGATTATTAAAAAATTGAAAAGCTATAAAATTATTGAATCTTGAACTTGATTAAAAACACATACAATCATGTGTATTTTGTTATCCATTTATAGGAATAGATCCATTAAGTTTAAGTTTAACTTGGTCATATAATTAACATAATGTACTTCATTAATGAATAACCCATTGCGCTGTAATGAACCCTCATACAGGATTTTAAGCTAATTTTCAACGAAAAAAAAAAAAAAAAAAAAAAAAAAAACACTCTAAACGTGCTTAATTTCAAGGAAGCCTAAATAACCTCAAAACAACCATGCTTCATTATTAGCGTAGGTCGATTTTCACTTTTTTTACTGAATCGATTTGGTCTAGGTACGTAGCTCAATTCTTGCAAAATGACCTCAACTGAATGTATAAACAAAATTTCAGCCTTCTAGGTTAATGTTTATAACCCTCCCATAATTGGATCAAAGTATGTAAATTAACACTGCACCTAAAATAGAAATTAAAACTAAAAAAAAAAATTTAAATTAAAAAAAGTTATTTTAAAATTAAATTTATTATTTTGAATTAAATTATTTTTTTTAATAAAAGGAAAAATTAAAATTAAAAATAATGAAAATAATATTATTAATAAACCAGAAAATTTATTATGAATAGAACGTAAAATAGAAATTTTTTTCAAAAAATTTCAAAAAATTATTTTTGGTCAATTTAAAATTTGTTTGCATTCAGGCTTCATATTTTGTCTTCCAAACTTCAAAAAAAATGTACACGTTTGTTTTACTCCATTCAGGGGTTCCAAAAATGCCTAAAATACATATAAGCCAAAATAACCTACTCACATGTTTTTTCACTTTATTTGATATTATTTATTACCTAATGATTAATTAATATGATACATAGAAGGTAAACTCCCTCCCTTCCCCAATATTTGAAGGAAGGTGTCCTCTCCTTCTCTTTTTCAGCATCACTCGCGAAGTTGTATTTAGGATATGTTATACTTTTTTGCTGCAATAATCACTTATAAAATATGAGCTATTTGAGACAGTTCAGACTTTCTTCATATTTCGACACCCACCGCTTCGAACCTATTTTGCTTTAAATTCAAGGAATCATATTTTGGCTTTTAACTTACTCTATATACAAAGTTTGAGCTCTTTGGATGGATTTGTTAAGAAGATTAACAACTTTAAAAAATTTCGTGACTCAAAAACATACTCAATATATGTTTTTTTTTTCATCACATGACATCATCATCAAAAATTTAAAGATTTCAAGTCTTCCTGTCTCAGAATTTGACTAACTGAATCAAAAATCTGAAAAAATTATTTCTGATAGATTTTCACAAGAATAACGTCAAAACAATTTTAAGCAGTTTATTTTTTATTTTTTTATTTTTTTATTTTTTTTGGTGGCGTTTTTAACTGCCTTAGTTATCACGCCACCTCTAGGATGGTTAAATTTTAAATAGAAGTCCGCAACGTTGTAAAAGAGTCAACATGTTATGGATATTTTGTGGGTTGTCGGTTATTTCTTGTTTGATTTTTAGTGATTTTCGAATGTCGTTTAATTTTCTAATCCATACCCTTTTACATTTTAAACATATTTATATATATTCGACACATGAATACAAATGGCGAGAAACCCTAAAACATGAAAAACGCTCACCTTCCCTCTACTCCTCCTTCCCAAATCAAGTGGGCTGCAATAGCTATCGCATTTAGTTAGAACTCAGATTGGAAAAAAAAATTGCATAATCTCTTCTACAATTGTACATTCCTCACAATTTATACGACAAATAAAACAATCGATATAGATAATTTTCTCGCAATGCGGTGCGGCAATATATTAATTTACATTTGATACGAGTTTCGGCTTGTTTATTTTTCATCCTAAAACTTATTTGCGAAGCGAAATTATGCCATAAAATTTTTACTTTAATAGTTCGTATCGAAGGGGGTAAAGAGGTTCGCGAACAGCTTATAAAATTGCATATAAAACTGACAATGCATCTAGAAACTGTTTTATTTCCTCAAAAGTATTAAAAATTTTACGACTAGCGTCGTGTATTTTTGCCGGTTTAACGATTATACATTAAGTCTGCTATACGAAACGAGAGAGAAATTTAATAGTTTCCATTTATTTTATTCATTCGTGTAGTTTTTTCTTCTCTGTTTTAGGTTTGATTCTTTTGTAGCTTATAGGTGTATCTTCCTCTTTTTTTTTTCATTTTTTTTTTTTTTTTTTGTTAAATATATCGCGGCGTAAATGTCTTCTTAATTTATACATTTTTTGTATAGTCGCCATTTTTTTTCTCTACTTTATAAATTTTATGTTTCATACTTGCATCTACCTGAAGTGATTCTCTATCTGATATGATTACAGGTTCCAGCGAGTTGAAGGGGTCAGTTCGTGAAAAGTTTCGGATAGATTTCACGCTCGGGTAATTATCTTTTGTTTTTTAATACGCGAATTACCTATATAAAAGCAAAGATGATAATTTAGGCATCAGTCTGGATGATCATGTGAAAAACATCTATCGTGGAAAAAAAATGTATTTTTTTCGACAAAAATTTTTTTTCGATAAAAATATACAAATTGGCAATAATCGAAATTGAATTTAAATCTAAAAACAGAACAGAAATTATGCATTATAGTATCGCACTTCGAATTCCACTCTTGTAATTTTTGCGCTAAATAAAAATTTAAAAACTAGACACCAGTCTACGAAGGAACGCAGGTTCGGTAAAATCACCATCAGGCTCCTAATACCGCAGACTTATAGACTGGAGAATCGTCCTTCCATGTTGCCTCTACACGATATTAATTACCTGCGTAAAATTTGCGGCGCGGCGCGTTGACCGTGGTTAAAACTGTCTGCACGCGGAATCGAAATAACAAAAAAATTCACCATTTCGCAACGTGTATACAATTACTCATCAACAGACATAATGGCGTTATAATTAATCACACAATAATGCTTTCGCGAACCTCTTGATGATATCATGGAAAATGAATTCGACACGGTATTTACCATAACAAAAAACAGAAAGACAGAGAGAGAGAAAAACCCAGACTAATGACTGGCGTTTTTGTTAATTTCGATCCACTATGAGGGTTAAAGCTCTCTGCACCTTTGGTTCATTTTTAAAAAAAGAATCATTAAATTCGGACGCAGCAATTTGTAGTAGACGGATTGGCTTTCTATCAATGCACTCCGACAGACATCCTTGGTAATCAAGGTCGATCACGGTGAGCAGATTTTTCATACATAGCAATGTCAAATAAATGACGTTAAATCTTCCAGACAGGTGTTGCGTTGTGCTCGTCATCGATAATCAAAGCAGTCGTTAAATACATATAAATCACCAGCCGTCGAGTTAGATGGGTAAGAAGTTTGAAGGTATAGTTGTGAATAACCGAAAAAAGTTATCGACAAAAGTACAAAAAAAGCTCAATAAATTTTTTGCCTATCAGCGAAATTGGAGGAGTTACAATAAAATAAATTACGTAATTCCTTGAAGTTCCTTCAATTTTGCAGGTAGGCAAAAATTTTCATAGATTTTTTTGTTTCTTCTCTCACATTCTATCACTTACCTAGTACCTACGTGACAAAAATTGGCAAACAAATATCAGCTTTTTTTGCTCTATATATATACCAGGCCACATGAAGGAAAAAGACGGAATGTAACTACAGTACGTAGTTGCGTTTGCACTTAGTTTCTTGTCTATATGGACAACGACTCTAGGGCATCAGTAATGCTTTCTTGCATATCACGATATAACATCACAACGATATCATCATGACATCATAATGATAATTATAGAAAGGTGGACTTTTACTACAAGTAGAGTCGTTTTTGGACTTTTATTTCACGTTACGATATTCATTTCCATTTCTTGAATATTCTTCAATTTCAACATTAATTTCCATTTTTTAGACATACACATTCTTTACAACATGAAACCGTATTCAAATTGAATTTCATTTTCGGTTGAATTCAAACATCTTCGTGATGGAAACACTTAGCTCGAGCGCACCAACAAAGGCTACATAACTCTTCAAATTTTGGCAATCGGCCAAAGAGTACACTGTATGTTGTGGCAAATACTTAAAATACCGCGATGATAGTTGACGGGAATTTTTCACTGGTTACGCGATCGTCGGCGGTGGTATAACTATAAATTTATTTTAGCATATCGGAGGCGATGCTACAACATCATACACGGCTGATTTAATCTCGGACTGTGCGGTGTCATTGTCGTTCACTGGCTCAATGCTGATTCGCATTAAGTAGTCAAGTTGAACGTTGACAGCAGTACACCTTACATGCGTATTTGGCATACACAGTCGACTGGTTGTTGCTAAATTTGCTGATAGTGTTGATAAATATTGAAAATAATTTTCCCAATGTAACAACGAACGAAATAAAATGGTCCGATTTAGAATCTACAACGGAATGACATCCATAGAATATGTAATGATAAAAATTCCATACATTTCATGTTATGAAAGCAATTATTCTTAACATTTCATTTTTAAGTGAGTTTGTAACTAAAAAACGACAGCTATTACAACCTACCTGATTTGGGAAGGGAAGGTCGGGGGAAGGTGGGGTCTTCAAATCTTTGCGTATCCGACCATTTGTAATCATCTGGCAAATGTCAAACTTTTTGGTATATATACATGTATATTTTCTCCCACGCGCAGCGCCGGCGGATACTCATAAAATTCGCTCAAAATTTGGTGAGAGACTCTTCTTGAAAATGCGCAAAACACATTGTTTTGTTTTTTCAATAAATTTCAAAATGGCGATCACTTAAATTTTGAGGAGGGCTGGAGAAGGGGCAAATTGCTCAAATTTTTCGTTTTTCATCTCATATGAAAGAGTGAGTCACGAACACTAACATATCCAAATTTCAGCATTTTAAATGCATTTTAGAAAAGGTGGAGCAAAACCTGTTTTTAAGGAAATTTTATTTTTTGTCACACGCGTAGCGCCGGCGGGTGTTGATAAAATTCGATCAAAATTTGGTGAGGGACTCTTCTTGAAAATGCGCAAGTATACGTTTTTTGGTTTCTTTAATAAATTTCAAAATGGCGGATCACTCAAATTTTGAGGGGGGCTGGAGAAGAGGTAAATAGCTCAAATTTTTTGTTTTTGATTTCATGTGAAGGAATGAGTCACGGACACTAACATATCCAAATTTCAACTTCCCAAGTGCATATTGAGAGGAGTTAGACCAAAAAATAGATTTTTGAGGAAGTTTTGAGTCACGAAATTTCTTGAATCTTCCATAGCTCCCAACCAAATCAAATTAATGAGTTCAAACTTTGTGTGTGGGGTTAGTTGGTGACCACAATATGACTTCTTGAATTTGGATCAAAATGGATTCAAAATGGCGGATTATCAAAATTTGAGTGGAGCTTGAGGAGCTTTAAGTAAGTAAAAATGTAATTAATATGAACTCGTATGATTATTGGGGATAAGAAATATACTACATCCCCAATTCATTTCCATACATTAAGTAGGAGGGGAGAAGGGTAGGTTATCGACTTTAAAAAGTGGGGAGGGGGGTAAACGAGAGGTCGAAAATTTTTTATTGTGGTGTGGAAAGTGTTTATTTCAAATTACAAAAAAAAAAAAAAACGCTTCATTACATTATGAGATTCTAGGACAATCAAAATGGGCCTTTGAAAAGCAAACGCGTATGCAATCGTGTATGTAGACTATACCTTTAGGGAAAAAGACTTCAAAATATTGCGCAAGTTTAACAAAATGTTCACAAATGCTGTTTTTAAGTCATTTAAGAGGTTTTGAAACTCTAAATAGTTAAATTCCAATTAAGCTTAGAAAAATCCCAATTCATTTTATCAATAAGTCAAGTAAAATACCTTTTTGTTTTCGTTTTTTTTTTCATCTCAAAACTGCAAGATTTAGGTATTAAATTTCAAGCCCAAATTTATGAAAAAAGTCACAAATAACAACTATAGCGAAAGTGGTAACATACAGTAAATCTAGTCGACAGTTTGTAAACAAGAAATGTTTTCTTAATTTTTTTTTTTATGTTAGATATGTAAACACCTAAATTTAATTTTTAAGAAGAAAATTGTTTTTAATGTTAGCTATTACAAATTTATTGATTTATGTAGTCCCAGGATTTGAAATACTTTAATTTGCTTCTGAATAGAGATATAATAACCAAAAATGTTAAATCTACATTTTACACTCTCCCCCGATTGCACACCGCCCTAGGATGTGATCATAAATACATGGAAATTGAACAATCGATCTCAAATGCCAATGGTACTGTAATCAAAGATACGTAAGAAATTGTAAAATTCCTTTGTCAATGAATTTTGATTGACGTAGATGAAGCCAATAATTACGATGACGCGTGTGAGCGATCATTAAACGAATTTGATGGGATTCGGGTTATTTTTACCAAAGACGCGAACAACGACAGCGAATCGTGGGACAAGTGGGGCACCAATCAAGTATGGTTTGGAATTTCTCGATAACTTGAAAACGCATCATTGGAACAGGATGCATTGGGAATTGCATCGTGTCCGGACTGTTGGCTCGTTGACAAGTTGCGAAGTCGTAAAACGTTTGATTGATGTAATTTGTAAGGAAATAAACAAGGTATAAAACCTTCTTGCTAAACGCCTAATTAAAAATATCATAATGTTAATACATCCAACGGGTAAAATATATACCTATAGTGTATACTCGTACAGTCGTACGTATACAATGCACTCGAGGTATTCTCAATTTTACGACTCTCTTATTAAAATCAACGAAGTTCTACCTTCGTATCCTCGCGCGCTCACAATTACCTCCATACAGCGGTTGTGCGCTTTTGCAGATATCATCTCTTATTTTATCGCTTGTCATTTTTATTATTTCTTCTCTTACATGGTTTACATAAAACGTTCTCGCAGAACGTAAAAAATCATTTGTAATCCCTAATCGGACCATTCGATATGCGTAATTGCGTACATGTAGGCCGGCCCCGACTTATGTATGCAGTGGAAAAAAATGCATTTAAATTTTCATTCCCTCTGATTGACAACGTGATGCAAAACGTCGCGTATAGCCAACTTTTTCTATCGTTTACATACGAATATTACGTAAATTTTTGTTTGCGTTATTTTATTACTTACATCCAATGTGCATTATTGTATTTATATTTGTTTAGCCAACGCGTATGACCGTATGCGCTTGTGCAACGGAGAAATTCTTTACGCGCATTTCCTGCTTCGTTCGCAGTCCAGTGCTATAATTGAAAATTAGTTGCCATTTTTTTATTTTTTTTATTATTTTTTTTTTATTCTCACTCCATGTGTCGTAAAAAACGTCCATTTAATGATGTCAAACGACAATAGAAAGTCACAATGAGGAATACGTAGCTAAATGTATAATTTTAAAAACCTGCAAAACCAACTTCTTTTTAAAATTACTCTTTACAAAGTGCCAAAACAAGTGAACCAGGTCGGCGGTTGATTTCACAGAATAATCTGGCACATTACACAGTGACAGGGGAAGCTTTTTTGGATGGATGGATGGATGGAGGGAGATTGGAAAATAAAAAATCGATAACATGTAAAGTACAAAGATAACGTGTTTTCGTGATATTTTTTTCGAGGGATGTGATGGAAGATGGATTAAAAATAAAATAAAAAATTTTCAAGTTTTACAATCTTAAATTAATAAGGATTGATGTTAAAAACAATGACAAAGTTGATCATAGTAATTGTACTTCCCAGAAAACTTATATCCAATATCCTATATAGTATTCATTTTTATCGTCGATTAAAAAATTAACAAAAATAATTGAATGTTAACGAGAAATCAATTTCTTCCAAAGACTCATTTTTCGTTAAACTATTTTACGTATATTTCTTATTTATTTTTTGATTTGAATTCTATCGGTTCTTTCTGGATACGAAGTTAAAACGACAAAATTATTTTAAAATGAATGTTCATTCGTTTGAGCAGGGACGTACCGAAAGGGGGGAGGGGGGAGCTTCCTCCCCCTTGGCTTTTGGAAAGTTGGTAAATTTGGAGTTTTAGCGTAAAAAGTTGGTAAATTTGGAGTTTTAGCGTAAAAAGTTGGTAAATTTGGAGTTTTAGCGTAAAGTTGGTAAATTTGACCACTTGTGCAGTATTTAAATTTTTTGAAGACCAACAAGACTGTGCATCATATTGTTTCGTGGAGCAAAAAAAAAAAAAAAAAAAAGGTCAACAGTTGGTAAAATTTCATGGTATTAGTTGGCAATTTTTGGTTTTCTCCCCCCCCCCCCTGAAGAAGGTATTCGGTACGCCCCTGCGTTTGAGTATGCTGAACTCATTTTTGTAGACACAGAAAAGATAGGAATGTCTGACATTTGCCTTAAAAAAGCGCCAAAACGCTATAGTCAGGTAAACAAACGCTAAAACTTACTGAAAGTTATATTTATTTGCTTTATGTTTGGGTTGACTGACAAATTGAAGAATTGAAAAAATGTAGGGAGAAGCAGCAGCGTAGCTAAGATTTTCGCAGGAAAGGGAGGGTGTAGAAGACTCGATAATTTATTGTCGTTTCGAATTTTTCTGTAGGTACCTTTTTATTTACCTACTTATTGAATGTCTATCTTAATAGGTATGGAAATTAAAGAATGGACTGCCGCAAGCATTCACACAGAGTAACAAAAATAGACTCATAATTTTTTATTACGTGAACATATTTGCCCCAAATGAAAAAAAAAACTGTCAAGGCGGACTCTTCCTTCGCCTCTTGGGCTACGCCACTAAGGTAGAATGGAAAAGAGATTTACCCAATTTTTCCGCTTAAGAAGGTTAGAGTGGAGTGGGGTAGGATAGCACATTTTACACTGTCGAATGTGCTTTTGGCCGACAAAAGAATTTGTTACAATACACCAATAAATGAATCCTCAAAAGTTTTGACTCCTTAAATTAACACGTGGCATAAGGGTAACAGCGTTTATCTATTTAAATAGTATGTACAGGAATATCAACACTGTACATGATAGTATTAACTTTATTTCCAAAAATATGCATACTAGGATTCAATTGTTCTTGAAAAGTTGGTCTCAAAAAATGAACAATACTACAAGTCTAAATACTCGTAACAATCCTTAAAAGCTTAATGATCATTTAGATGGAGAAAAATTTCCATTTAAAATTCATTAAGGAGGGTTACCCAAGATTTTTTCAAGAAAACAATGCCAATAATATGCATTTTTTTCAAAATTAGGCGAATGTTACCATAAGCGTTGTTAGTTTCAGTTATTATTCAAATGGAAAACATTATCCCCACCACCACCACCATCATCATCCGATTAGAATAAAAATTTATATACATCGTTTTTAGACTTATTCTAACAAAGTTACACCTGGACAAAGAACGAAAATCAAAAAAAAAATTCATTCCATAAATTAGTGCCACTTTAGAGGAGAGGAGTGGTTGAGGGCTAGAATCAATGAAGTAAATCAGACAAATAAAAATTCATTCTCAAAAAAGAAAAAACGACAAAAAATCGTGAAATTAAAATCTAAAATTAATGCAAAATCATTAAAAATATAAATATGGGAAGGAGTGCAGAATAACAAAAATAAAAAGAATCAGAAAAGAATCAAAATTACGGAGAACGATATAGGTACAAATTACAATAATAGACAACTTTCGGGTCAAGCCTTGTTTCTGAAATTTTATCCATATGATGAGGAGGAGGGATACGAGAAATCTGTGGTTCCGCAGTTAGATCTTTCCAAGTATCGTTTCCGGGGTGGGAAGAGAGAGAGAGACTAAGTTTCCATCGATCTGTACTTCTAAAAAAAGTACCTAAGAAAAAATACTTACGTAGTTTGGATCGAGATGGCGACTGCAGTGCCGGTTTTAGGATCGCTGCTTGGAGGGAGGTTTCAGTTCCATAAAGTTAAGTGGAAAACATAATAAATTGTTTAAATTATCAAAAAGTTGATTTGAACACCTAAACAAATAGAAAAAAAGGAAGCTCTGAGGGGGGTAGACACCCAACCCTCCACCTTAAAACCGGCTACGGGCGACTGCAAAAGTGAAACGAAAATCACAAAAACTACGCGTCTTCAAATTTTCAATTTTTCTTTTTTTTTGAGAATTCACGGTGGATTGATTTATTAGCGTATAAGTGTTATAGTTTCGATTTTTTTATGAAAAAAAAAAAAATAGAAATGTTGATTGAAAATATATTTATGGACTTCAGATCAGAATGATGATACGAGTCATTGAAAAGAGCATAAAACTGTGAATCTAAAATGGCTATTCACGACTAATTTTTTTTATTTGGAAAAAATCAAAAATTTATTACGTAAGTTTGGGAATTTTGAATTTTTTCGCCATTTTGTAGCGCAAATAGTGATAAAAATCGATGTTTCTTCGGAATGGCGATCACTCGAATGGACGTGAAATAGGGTATTCAAAGTAATCTGATTATATTTAAAAAATAATAATATTTGCATAAAATATAATATAATCATATTTTTTTGAATTTTGTTAAATGAATTTCATGTATAGTCTCAACTTGATATCGAATTTCTGGAAGGCAAAAATGGGCGAATGTCAGTTTGAGATATATTTGAGAACAGAATAGTTCAGGTCTTCATTAGAGGTAAAGAAAAAAACCGTCGAATCGAAAACGTAACATTGAAAGGCGAAAAAACATGCCAAGTAAGGCAACCGCAAAAGTAGGTATTTTAATTATACGTGTAATTGAATTATACCTGCGCGAATACAAATACATTATCCGCGACTACGTCGCGTTCACCGCCGCCTCCCACCGCCATCCGACCATACAACGTTTGAACGTTACAAGTACAGGGCTACATTTTCATGAAAAATCCGCTTCGCGTATTCTCATTAAAGTGCGTGCGTGCCCGTAAATTATGTATATTTAAGGGGGAAAAAAGTAACACGTATACGTCCTACTGTTTACATACTCGCTAATTAAAATGAAACGGCAAAAAATGCATAATTAAAAATAAGTCGCACGGATAATGCGATTATAAATATTGAAGTGCAGAAAATAATTGCATCTTTCAATGCAATCTGAACCTGCATAATTCATGCTTCGGTGTGCATTAAAATCGTACGTAAATTGCCATCAACGATGCATTTAAACAGATAAATTTTTGTAACCAATATGTCGGTGTTTGCTTTATAATCCGGTTTATTAGAGTTAACAATTTCTCGAGCCGCCATTTTATTAAATGACATTTAAATGATGACGAGTGTAGCCAGTGATTCTTAAATTTCGGCCAACTCTTCGCATCGTTTGCCATTCAACATTCGTAATTTTTTCTCATCCCGCAAATGTGATATTCAGTAATTCAGTCAATGAAGACATATTAGAATAACTGTTACGAAGTTGATTTTCTGCGTGACTGTTCAGAGCACCTAGGTACTCTCACAAATGACGTGTACAAAAAATTCTAATGAACCCAGTCGGCGTTTCCTTCATTTGCGATTACTGATCGAGAAAAATAATCAGGGACGTACCGAAAGGGGGGAGGAGGGGGGAGCTTCCTCCCTTGGCTTTTAGAAAGTTAGTAAATTTGGAGTTTTAGCGTAAAGTTGGTAAACTTGACCACTTGCGCAGTATTATTACAGCTATTTCTAAATTTTTTGAATACTAACAAGACTGTGACATCGTATTTAACATCTTATTTTCGTGGAGCAAAAAAAAAAAAAAAAAAAGTCAACAGTTGGTAAAATTTCATGGTATTAGTTGGTAATTTCCCCCCCCCCCCCTGAAGAAGGTCCTCGGTACGCCCCTGAAAATAATTCAACGAAAAACTAATCGACATGAAATTTCCGACTTGAAATGTTTCATAGATTTTTTTACCATCTGTTAACGTAATGATGTTAAATCATTTTCAGCATTCAACATTTTAAAAAGTGAATTCTAACCATTGAGTTTACTTTTCATTGGCAACATTAGAGCTCAACTGATTTTCAAATTTGAAAAGTCAAATAGGCTAATGACATAAGAATAATATGAGATAAATCAATTCTTCCAATGCTTCCACATAAACTGTTTTACAAGCAACGTGAACTTTGCATTCATTTTCGTACATTCCCAGCAATATTTTCATACTTTCATTCATCACCAATATAAAGACTGCTCTAAAAATATGAAGTTACTGCAGGGGCGTACCGAGGACATTCTTCAGGGGGCAGGGGGGGGCAAGAAAACCAAAAATTGTCAACTAATACCATAAAATTTTACCAACTGTTCAACTGTTGACCTTTTTTTTTTTTAATCTTCAAAAAATTTAAAAATAGCTGTAATAATACTGCGCAAGTAGCAAGTTTACCAACTTTACGCAAAAACTCCAAATTTACCAACTTTCCAAAAGCCAAGGGGGCTACGTCCCTAGTTGTGCGCTATACATAATATAAGTTGGCATCAGTTCGAATTTATTCGAGTTTTTATTTTCCCAAAAGAAATTCAAGTTTCCAATTTCAGCGTTCAACAATTATAAATTTCCCAACTATTCAAAACACCTGGGGGGGAAAGCTCCCCCATCCCCCTCTTAGTTACGCCCCTGAGTTACTGTTCGTGTGATAATTACAAAATAAAGTGTCAAGTCAGACTTGAGTTTAAAACCACAACACGGCGGCTAGATTTTCTATTTTAAAATTTAATCATTTTTAAAATTTAAAAACCATAAATAATTTATTTGCTTAATTTTTTTTTTTAATAATAAACTTATTCAATTCATTTTCACGCCCTAAACTTTTGATTATTACTCCATCCCCAACACATTTTTGGCTGAGTCTGGACCCCCTCCCCCTTGAGCAACTGTCTGGCTACGCATTTATTCAGGAGAGAATATGTAGTTCAGGGTTTACGAACAAGCTCCTATCAAAAGCTCAGCTCCAAAAAAGCGACCTGGCTGCTTACATTATTTATTTCTAATACTTTTTTTGCACAACCTATCGGTACGTATGAAAAACAAGAAACCCTATTTCATAGAATGTTCCAGTCCCTTCAGATGGATAAGCTAGACTCGCGTTTGAGAGGTATTCACGGAAAACGAATACATCGAAATTAATTGTAATAGAAATTTTTTTTATTGATCGATGATTTTTTGCTCCAGTTTCTTATTCTATTATTTTCAATGTTACTATAGCAATACAGAATTGATGAAAGGTTATCCTACGAGTCATACGCGGTACCAAAAATTTCAAAAGGAATTTAAAGCTTTTTGAATGCCTTGTACAGTATCATGAAAAATCATAAATAGTTAGGTAGTCATTTCAATTCAATTCAGACACCTATCAAAAAAAAAAAAAATCATAAAAAATACACCGTATCGTATTGCGAAGGTAGTCGTAATTTCAAGTTCATCCACGTAACTCGAGCTGTTTAGTGTTAACCACTTCGGCAATCGATCACAACACGTACAAAAATGTATTCTAGAGGGACGAAGATGATGCTTAAGCTGCGCCGTGAAACTAGCTTTCGGCTACTTTCACGCAACAATGACCAATGACCATTGACCAAGATCAACCAACGCGGAAATTCCTTAATAACAGTAAAATTTGATGCCACCTCACGAGCTCATGTTGATGTTGATGGCTACCAGAAGTACCAGAAGAAGACACCAAATAACTTACGCATACGAATCTGAAATGTAGCACGATGAGGAAATTTATCTGCGTTTATCTGGCTGATTGTTTATTGTAAGCGTACACCGTTATAGAGGAGTGTCAGACGTCTAGATCGTCTTTAAGATTACAACGTTACTGTCTGGTCAGATTTTTTGGACTGGTTTGGATATTGCCACTTAATTCGAATGTATATTTTATGAAGATGCTGCTTTCGCTAAGTGTTACAAAATCGACTGAATTTTAATCATCCCACTTTCTCTAAAACAAGTTACATGTATACTTCGCTACCAATCCCGCCCGATAAATAACTTAGTAAACGGACTGCCTTAGTCTTTAATTACCACCATCTTTTTTACGTCTAAAAATAACTCTATATATTACATTGAATACATTAAAACTTTACTTAGTACAGGGTAAAAATCATAGAATCCGGTAACAAGTTTTTATCCATACACCGACCGCTACTTATGCGGTACCTATAAATTTACAACTACAAGTACCAGCTTATAGGTTGCGCTGTGCCGCGCCGACCAAATTCACCTCAAAATACGTTCGCTCAATTCGGACAATTAAAAAAAAAACTTGGGTTACGCAGCGACGCAGCCATCAGCATTGCAACTGCGGTTGGTGAGGCGCCCACAGTGGTATAGACACTATCGGTATTCATCTTGATAGAATTTCACGGCGTGTGAATATCAGCGTGATAACGGAAGTTATTCCGACAATTATGAGAGATCGTTATCACAAATGAAAAATCTTCTAGATTACATCTAATGTTTAACGCTCAATGCTGATATGCGAATGTAGTTAATAGGAAATTTCCCCCTTTTCTCTGCAATTTTACTTTATTTTTAAGCGCCGCGTATAATGGCCGAGGCATAATTTTAATAGGTAAATGAGTAGGTAGAATTCTATCAAACATGTAAGAACGTAAAATATGGCGACGCGTAAATTTTTTAATTTTTTTCAATAATGCTCCATGATCTAAATCGATCAGGATTCCTATTCAAAATTACTCCAAAATCATTACAAATCATCAGTCAATTTAGATTCTGCAATCAAGGATTCGCTATAATAATTCACATATCAAGTCGTAGTAAGACACAAATAAGAATAATTACTCCAGGGAAAATTTATATCAAGTAAACAAACGAGTAAGAATGGCAATCAGAAGACTGCATATTTTTTTCTTTTTTTGCTTTCTTTCACTTACATTATAGTTGTCCGACAATAACTTGACTGAAAATGAGAATATCAAGTTGAAATTTGAAGGATAAGTAAAGCAAGGTGAGCTTCAGAGCTGATTGCTTTTGATGTGAATACGTACACAGAAAGTCGAGCTTTTTGAGGTTTTTCGCAAATATCTATCGTATAGCAAACAATTAACACCGATGTGGAGGGGGAAGGGGGAGGAAGTTTATGCTCTATGACTTTCGTTTTTGAAAATTTTTCATTTAAACTGACCACCTTTCGTAAAAACAATTTCAAATGAAATAATAATCTCGTAAATGGATCTAATTTTTTGTGGCGATAGGTAACATCTGAAAATTGTCGTTTTAGGGTAAGTCTAGCTAATGCTTGAAAATTAATTATCAATTGAATAATACAAATATAAATAGAATAAAGAAATTAAACCAATAAATTGAATATATAAAATAAACTAACAGATCAATTGAAAATAAATAATTCAAATGAATAAATCAAACACATAAATAAATGAATAAAATGAATGAAATAAATTTTAAAAATATTAATTGATCAAATGAAATGATAATAAATAAATAAATAAATAAATAAATAAATAAAGATGTGAATATAACAATCTAGTTTGAGATCTATGCATTCATTTCTGGATTAACCTAGCGTTAACAGCATGTTAAAAAACAACATAATTATGTTAAAAATGGCATATATTACAACAAAAATACCCAAAAGACAACATATGCCAAAAATGGCATAAATCGTTATGAATATTGAAAATCGTAATAATTGGGTAGGTAAATCTCCGCCTGAATATTAGTAAATGTTTATTTATGCCATTTTTGGCATAGGTTATTATTTTAATCATTATGTCAAAAATGGCATATGTTGTTTTTTAATTAAGTATTTCATGAATATCCATGAATATGCTACTATTGGCATAAGTTGTTCTCACATGTTAATCATACAATTACCGTATAGCTTGCTTAGCTTTTACCTTCACCACTCGCTCATAATTCAGGTAACTGTTCAGAAAGATCTAGCCCCAAAATAAAATATATGAGTGAGGATCCAGTGCGTTACCTAATCTTTGATAACTAGCCATACTTCGTAAACAGCGAAAATAATTATTTAAATCAAATACGTTCGTTTCCTACCATCTTGACATTATGTATTAGTAACATGTCTCATTAATCGTTGGCCGAGCAGTTTTTAATAATTTTTTTGCCGGCCTGGGCAAAATGAATTAACCTCTGCCAGGCCATGCCATGCCTGTGCTATACACTGTACTAAAATACAGAGAGTCAATTATCAGGACTATTCGGATTCAGACCGCAAGTTTTCTGGATAACAGAACAATAGTAATTTTTCAAAAAACAAAACTACGGTATTCGATTTTTTTTCAAATCTATATACCAAATTAGAATAAAACAGCGAAAGTTACAATAAAAACAAATAAAATTTTTTTTTGCACATTAAAAAGAATAATTCTAAAGTTGAATTTCAAGTTTTTTTTTCAAGGAGGTGGGGGAAGGGTTTTTTCAGGATAACTAACACTCCATTTGATCGAAGTTCGAATAACTGACGATGCGCAGTGTTGCCAACCCAAATGGAAAAAAATCCCCAAATTTGTCGGAAAAAAATCCCAGGTACGGGAAAAAATCCCAGATCGTGTTTTTAAAATATGAACGACCCCTTTTTTTTTTTTTTTCTTTTTTGTTTGCGAAGTATATATTAATTAAAATTGAAATTATAATTGAAAAATTTTATTAATTTTAGATTACACCTTACTGCAATTAGGGGAATTACTTTATACTTTATATTGGATTAATATAAATTATAAAAAAATAATAAATAAATTAAAAATAAAATCAAGAGATTATTATTTCTATCCTTGGACAATAGTAAAATACATTAATGCAAAAATAATTCTAAAATTCAATTCAACAAACCTAACTACTTGTGTGGCTTTGTAGTTTGCTTTCCCAGGTAAGCGGTAAAAATGTAAACAGATTAAAAGAAAGTCATTGTTACCAACTCAGAGACTTGACTAAATGGTGAACACTGAACAGGAAAAATTCGAAAAGAAAATTTAAAACATAAATCTAATTTGTTCAATCAAATTTTATGCGTAAAAACGCTATAAAGTTGAAAAAATCCCAGAAAAAAGAAAAATCCCAGAAATCAAGAAATCCCAGAAAATCCCAGCATGTTTTCTAAAAATGTCGAAAAATCCCTAGATCCTGGGATTTATCTCTAGGGCTGGCAACCCTGACGATGCGCTGTATTTTACTCACATAGCCCCATTTACATTATTAAATGAAAACGATTCAATTTTCTGAACCCAGATATCAGGCATTTTGCTTATGCAACTTATCTAACACATTTTTTCACCTTTTTCAAACTTTCTTGTCGAAGCTTATGCCTAATGGAAATAAATCTTTAAATTTCCATTTCAATACAGCGCGAGTTATTTCATTTATTGACAGATTAATTCTTTAATCTTCACGTACAAGGTCATCTTACTCAATAGATACGTATAAGTTAGCCTAACTTCGTTATTATTTGTTTTGAGAATTCCTAAGAATTGGAAGGATTTTCGTGCTGAAACACAGCCTATCTTCTATTCGTATTGAAGATCGGACCGAATTATATGAAGAATCGTAAACCCTACGATTTGAAAACCGTTCTCATAGTTTATAATTTTATACAAGTTATTATTAGCACGTGGATATTTCAAGAAGTAAGTTTCATGCGGTGGTGTATCGTGGTGCGTCTTTCCATGAGGCACCAAATGAAATACAAAATATATTTTTGCCTTTACGAAGAAAATTACCGAAAATAACTGAAATATATTCAGGAAAATTAAAGTACAATATAGGAGTAACTTCACTTCACCTACATTTCGATAACTATTCGAAGAAACATATAAAAAAACGTCATAATATGTAGGTATAAAGTTTAATCGGCGTTACACCGAGTAAGCTAAGACATTATCAATTAGCATCGATCTTATAATTATGCCATGTTCTGCTCTATTATATTGTTATCATAGATAAACATTAGCATCGATTTGGCCGATAATAAAGTTTATAATAGCCTGCAGCAGGTAAACGCGATGAGATAAGCAAAGTAACCAACTGTAAATCGCGTTCATAAATTAGATTTGAAGTTAATATGGTGGTTTTTTTTTTACCATCAGTTGTTTCCATTTGACTGCGAGGTGAACGAAGATAAGGCGAGGTAACGTAGCTGTACTGGAACTGATTGATGATATCGATATGGTGGCAACTTTTGCCAGTTTTGACAGATACCAAATGACGTCTGATGCTTCGATTGGTTTCGAAGTGGTTATGTAAAAAATGGTAATAAAGGAAGACACGAGCGGGCGTCATAATAATCATAATCCCGGGTATTGGTTTCTTTTGACCGACTCGTTCAAGACGATGGCCATTGTATTGCACTCTTTGTCGTCGTGGTGCGAGTGCAACGCGTAATTTCGCATAATAACGTCGTCAGTGGCATAAAAAAGAATAAATCATTCTTTTTTATACAGTATCGCGCGTATAATGATTAAATTTCAAGGATACTCGATATAGAAATACCTTAAAGATTGAATTCGCCGATATGACGGATAATCCACTTATATACTCGTACTCGTACTGCGCGTTCGTAACAATACCAATACGAATACGTATGGCATGGCATGGCGTACGGGTATATTAATTACGCGTGTATTCTAATGCATGCCACAGCCGTGGGTGAACTAGAACTTCAGATGGAAACGCGACTTACAGTTTGGCAGTTATTAAATGACTAAACATTTATTTCGTGATTAGACGTGGGCTGCGTCAGAATATTGCGAATCATTTACTCAATACGCAGACATAACATTAACGGTTGGCGATGCAATTTCACGCATTTCCAACTGTTATTAACGAAAATAATGACCGGAGTTCAATACACTATTTCTTTTTCGCAAATAACGTCTGGCTGCTGTCCTCAATTTGACTGTATCACCGGTGTCTGCGATTTGTCTACCGGTATTTGTTCTATGGCAAGGACATCGTACTGTATTATTAACACCTGAAGACGGTTACCATTTTTTTTTTTCATTTCGGCTAAAACACAATGGTTTCGTTAATGAGTTGCTATTGCAAATTTTGACGCTGCCGGTAAACTTCCTTGTATTTTTTATTCTTCTTTTTTAGCTTTATTTTTAGAACAAAAAAAAATGAGAAGCCGACGATGCTAATGATTCCTGAGGGCGTTAACTCGCGTAATTGTGCTCATCGCTAATGTCATTATAACTTTATGATAGGTTGAATGCGTAATTAGAGTTTACCCATAGGGCCTTACCATTTAATGACATTATTATAAGTACAGTTCTGCTATAATTAATTTTCTACCTATAGTTTTGTTTATTTTTCCTACCTACCTATTCTATCATTAGCACTGATATTTTTTTTTTTTTTGTTACTCATCAATTACCTGAGTTGTTAACGCTCAAACGTCGCCATCCGGTATATTCTTCTACAGTAAACATATAAACGTAAGTTAATTCTAAATTACAATTAGTTCGAACGACGACAAAAATAATACCCATACACGTAGATAAATTTTACCTCGTGTATTTCTGGCGTGAAAATTTTCGAGAGAAAAATTCAAAAACAAAAATCGTATTTTTTTGATTAGTACATTGTTAGCAGTTTTCTTTTGCAAGCTTTTGATGCTTCTCAGAATGTGATTACAAGAATATACTGGAAATCCAACAATAAAAATACGAATAATATTTCGATGGACATAGTAACTTTAATAGCACTTAAAAAATGAAATTGTGAACAGTCGATATACTATTAAGATAAGAAATCGATGCTGTGTATTAGATTTTCATAAAAAGGTAATCAACTTCAGTAACCTTGTAGAAGGAAAGCGTCACCACTTTTCTTTTGTTTATTATAAGATCTGAAATATATATGATTCATAAAATGCAACAGTATGTGTTAATGGACCTCAAAACATGCAACAAGTATGAATTTATAGAAAATTTAGACCGTAGTGAATTTGTATTGTTTTTTATTTTCCCATCAACAATTATTAAGAATACAAATTTTTTTCGTTGAGAAAATTATTTGGCTTTAAATTAGAAAAATTTATTAAAAAAAAAAGTTGATAAATTATTTTTTTTAAAGTAAAAATAATCTTCAAATTCGTTTCTCATTTGAAAAAATTGTTATTATTATTTTCAATTGATTTTGATAAAAATTACAAAATTAATTTTGATTAAAAAACATTATTTTTAAGGAAACATTGATAAATGCTTTTAAAAAAGTAAAAATATTCACTTCTCCAGTTCCCAAAAGTTTACACCTACGGTGGCGTAATTAGCAGATGAAAAGTTCAATAAAATGAGTAATTTCATGTGTTATGCTCTACTGTGATCTTAAAAATTGAAAAGCAGGAGTCTAAATGAAGTGTAAAGATTTCCAAACCCTCCACCAGGAGAAATTTCTGCGACTATACCACTGCTTTTTCCATGATATGATCATTTCTGAAAATTTTACGAGTTCTATGGAAATACTTTCCACTCTCATAATATAGTTAATTTTGAATATAACCAGCCACTAATCAGATGTTTAGGTCAAACAAATTGTTCAGTCATACACTCTTCCTTTCTTCTAGATTCATAGGCGAACAAATAGATAAAATGATTTATATATCCCATTTTGGATCGTTCTTTCAACGAGAAATGTCAGATATTTGGAAAACACAATAAAAACGTAATCGATGCGGAATACTTAAAGCGCAAACCATGCTATTTATTTTTTTATTTCTTATTTTGTTTTTGTTTTTTTTTTTTTTTTTTTTTTTTTTAAATACAAAATTCCAAAAATTAATTGGTTCTAGATTTTCAGCGCAAGGAAATTCATTCATCTCTTCATAAGTAATAAATCTGATTTCATGCAGAGCTTTCAAGTATCTTGCAGTTTTCATATTCTGCTTCATGGATTGATAGACAAAAATTTGAACTACCATACCTACACTAATTAAGCGATCATGTTAAATTTATACGTCACTCATACCTTAAACCATATATTTACGATTCTACGCGATGAAAATGATTCAAGTCGAATTAATTTATTGTCAGTCGATTATGTCCAGTTAGCATCTAATTATCGAGGATAAACTTTCTAAATGGTCGAATTACCAAGCAATGTCTTCATTAAGAAACGAATCGAGAAATTTAATTATACGTTTGCTAAGTTTATGGCTAAATTTTTGGTCAACTTTTCGTCCGTGTCTGATACAAACTTTATTTATATCTTAAAGGTTACTATTATCTTGGATATTTGTTCCAGATCATCACCTGTTTTAATTAATGGTTGCTGGTTCAGGAATCTCGTAACGTAGCTGTAAATATGGCCATAAATTTAAATTTTCATTTTGTTCTTCTAATAATATATTACGCGTATAGATATCTACGTATAATAGTAAATCAACTTTTGATTTTGCAAACATATTTCGGCTTCGTGCGACGGCAAAAAAGTTGAATAAAGTGTCATAAATTTTACTGCTCGGGTTTGATAGCCAAGAGCCACTTGTTCATGTTTACGTGCGAATCGAACTGCATTCGTACTTAAGGTGAATGAGCTGATAATCGACACGTTGAGGGATTCTTTTATCTTTTTAGTTTGATGCGTGGAGTTTATTCAATATCAATATAATAATAATTTGGGCTTTCTCGGCCACTATTCGAGTTTGGAAAAATAATTTTACTCAAGAGTTCGGATTACTAGATTACAGAAGTTTATAGTTTCACACTATGCATATTTAACGTATGCAATTCTGACAACTACAACCATACAAGTATTAAAAATAAACCTAACGTATTGTTTCGAGTGCAGAAAGAAAGAACCGCTAAGCAGCGAAATACGCTTTGTCATGCAAAACAGAAACATGTATTTGCTGATACCAGTAAAGAGACAGGAACTTGGACGCATAAAGTAGATATTAGACGATAACAAATACGTTTAACCGTGAGTGTTATTCATTTTCTTTTGATTGATTGTAAAAATACTAGGCAGTGACAGACTTGAGTGAATATCTCAAAACCAGACATCCAAACACATCCAGTCCACAGACGGTTTAACCTCGCATTCCTCATTCCACGCAGATGAACTGGAATTTCTCACCCAGTATGAGGCATTTTTTGAAGCAATTTCTTGCTGCATTGTCGCGAAATAATCACTTCGTCGCTAATTACTATTTCTCACTTTGAAGCCACGAGGTATATTCGAAAGCATATTCGAGAACTTATTTTTCAACCTTTTTACTAAGGCCACGACCCGCAATAGAGAATAGCATATTTTTTTGCAAGATTTTATTTTGGCTTTCTTCGTTTTTCTTCTGGTCCTTTCAACAGTCCTGACATGATTCCAACTAGTGCGTTGCTTCGGTTCCTTCCTCGCGAAATTGAAAAACAAGAAAACTTTTCAATCAAGGAATACGTATAAGTATACAATATACGACACTTTATTTGTATTAAATAACCACAATCATGTTACCGATTCGTAGCTTTAGTGTATTCAAGAGTGAATGAAAACAAGCGCACTGCCGATTGCAACGCAAGCTATAATTAGAAATATGACTACCGTTGGCAATTTTTATAATAGATACCTTATAAAATGCATTTAATTATATAAAGCAATATTTAGCTGCCTTCAAGTAGTTATTAATCGAAGAATAAGTATAAGCTCCATTCATTATTTCAAACTCAAATTCACTAGTCAAATTCTACCATATTGTAAGGTCTACGAGAGTTTAAATCAAGTAAGTAGCTAAATAATAATAAGTTATCCGCAATGTTCAAGTATCCAGACGAATTTTATGGCGGCTATTAATTAAAATGTATGTAAAAATTTAAAAAGAAGTTATCCTTGCTTTGAAGATTTTCGCCACTAACCGAACAAATATTTGTTAATGAGTTTATTAACATCGAAATATTAACGAATTTACGACATGTTTACACAGCATAGAAAACCTTTTCCAGAGGATATTCTCATCTTTATGCGAATATATCGCATATTCGATAAATGTAATTATTATAAATACAGCTGCTACTAAATATAAATTAATTACATTTAAAACGCTAGCATATTGGATTAAACGATTATATAATCAAATTACAGCACGATTAAAAAGACATCGCGTGGTAGGGTATTCAATATTGAAGCCTTGAAAACCATGGAGTCTACCATCTAGTCTATTGTCAAAAATTGAATAACTGACCGACCTTACGCGATGCTTTTGTGTCAAAGAAGCATTTCATATAAGAAATAACGTGAGACTGTAAAACACTAAAGCTATAGTAAATTGATTTCTATCGTGAAAAGAGAATTAAATAAAGGTTTATGTACATGAGTACTCACAGTTACTGAATCATGAATGGAATAAGAAGAGTACGGCCAATTCAGGGATGTGAACTGTTATGTATTCAAACATTTGGAGATAACGATTCTTTAAGAAAAGAAAAATTAAATCGCGCATAAATTCACTTCAACTGCATTTTCACTCGCAACTTATACCCTACTTTTGCGATAACCAACATGTCAGTCACAAAAATATTGTAGCACAATTACCAGAGTAACTAACTTGCAGGAAGTTAAATTCTACGAATTTGACAACGTTTCAATCAACTATTAATTTTTATTTTAAATAAGATTACCTCAACAAGTTTACAATGTTGCCAAAATTTCAAATGTTTTTTTATGATCAACGTGATACTGATTTTTGATTGGTAGTTACAAAAAGGCAGATGATTCCTTTTTCCAATAGCCAGCAACCTACATTATTGATAATTTAATACTTCATTTTATATTTATACCGGGTGTCTACTTAATTCGGGCATCCTAAGCGCAAAAATCTTTTCCTAGCAGAAATAAATTAGGTATACATTTCAATATTAGGAAGAATAAATGGCATGAATATAATTCATTTATTGCTTAAAAGCGTCTATCAATGAAACGCAAAATTTAAAATTATACTTTCGTTGTCAAAATACACATAAACGTATTTAATTTCTTCATCTTTTAGCTAATTTTTTCGCTTTGGTGTTTGAATCAAGAAGTCACCCGGTATGTACATGCTTACATTACACAGGCACGATTTTACATACACTTACCTGTAAAAAGTATTTCTGTAAGCGATAGGTAACAATATAACAAACCAACGTTTGATCAAGCAAATAATTAAAAAAAATTCGAAATGCTTCATTTCATTTGTTGGTATATAGTGGTTCAAAAATAGAGAAAGCATTTGCATTTAGATTCGTCCAATATTCGTAGATGTTGAATATCCCATGTTTACTCAAAATAATTTCTAATTTGATATTCATTCATTTTTCATCTTATTCGCAGCAAACTTTGGAGTCAATGTTGTTCTCCTTTCTACACATCATCATACCACAAATTTTCTTATTCTGATTTAATCTATGATAATAACTACACAGAATTTTCATGATGATGTAGGTATTCGCTTCATCAAAATATTTCCAACTACAGATGGTAAAGTCAGCCTCAAGTTTCAGGTTTTTTAGCTACAGGCTATACTTTTTCACTTCAAACCGTAAGCTTCAAGTCTAACACAGTTTAACTTTAGTTTTGTGCTCAGTGTACACTTTTTTCGACTCCTAAAATTATTTATGAGACTACTTTTAAACAAATTAATTAATGATTACATATAAATGTAGAATTTTATTTATTTATGTACAATACTGCAATTCATAAAAAAATCTCAACAAAGGAAAATTTGTTTTCAAGATATTGTTTTCTTACCATAATTATGATGGAGAGTGGAAAATCATTAGTTTCAATCCTGAATCTTAATTCCTCGAAATTAATATTTCTGAATTATGTAGTCATTATGTTTTCTCATCATCAAAAAATATGCAAAGTAAAAATTTTCAGTCCAACAGTTTAGTTGCTTACTCACTTGAATTGTTTCAACATTTTTTTTACAAATTACCAGCGAAAACTGCGGATTTTTAAGAAAATTTAAATAGATAAAATTTCTTCTACAAATTCAACGCTTGAAAATCTATACATTTTTTTTTTTTTAAGAAAAGAAGTATATCATAAATGAAAAAAAAAAAAAAAAAAAAAACAGGACTGTACTTTTCACGAAAATGTTAAAAATGTAATTACTTAAAATACTTTTAGAAAATTTCACGGGTACCATGTCTTCCATCACTTATATATATTTTTTTTTAATTCCAGTAATTTAATTGGAATATATTTTTGTAATTTAGATACCCGATTTCACTGATTCTGAACTAAATTTTATCTCATATATCCATAAATATAGCTCCATATTTCTCGACAAATATGATACCGGCAGTGAAATGTTAAAAATACATTTCAATATAACAAATTGATATAATGATGAATATTACCAGCATTGTAACCTTGTTAGTCAGCTGTGCGAATTTAAAAATTAAAAAAAAATTTATTTCGTCAAAAAAATAACAATTAACCATCTCTTTCACAATTTTCCCACTCCAATAAGCGATTAGTTTGTTGTCTGTTTCAATGCAGCATTTCTTCTTTACATTAATCCGCTATAGGCGTGTTCTTTTTTACGAACTCTCCGTAAACTTTTAACACCGTCCAATTACATTATAAAGATGTTATCACAGGTTTGTATTAGCACTCGAAACATGATTGGATGGGATTGCGAGACTGAAACGCGTAGGTAAATTACCACAGGCCTATTGAATTTCACTTCTACTTCGATTAATCATACCTGTGTACTATTTCGAATGCGCGTTTCTTTATGAAATGTCGTTTTATATGTACACATATAGTAGTTCAGTGCAGTCTTAAAAAAGTACACACATGTTATTAAACAATACATTCGAATCATTAATTTATGCCAAAATAAAATTAAATTTTTTCAAATTTTGAAAATATTCGTCTCGTTATTCGAACGAAAAATATAATATTACGGCTAAAAGTTTATGATAAGACAAATTGTCTTCCGTGAATAAAAATAATTTATACGAATACGATTACGAATTCAGACCAGTTGTCCTTGTATACATTTATGCGAGTTGAATAATGTAAATTTTAAGGTAAAAATCATAAGATGTAAATATAAGTAATTTTGTTAATTGAATTACTTATCAACATTTTAATTTTTATTACTGTACTACTGAAAAAACGTATACATATTCGAGCCTTACGAAATGTGTATGTATGCTTTCATTTTAACATTCTTCAAGAACACAACGCTAGTTAACGTCTTCGCTGGCATTTAAGATTTTAAATGATAACGGATAAGAGTGTTCGATTTCAGTGAGTTTATATATCTTTATTTCTTATTTTTTTCTTAGGTTATCGCTCACTATTATACTCAACACTATCTTACCATAAGCACACGTCTTTATAAGTATACTTAGATTTCAACATCTCAGCTAGGATTGATTGAGATTAATTAGTTGGTGTAAGATAGATTCGAATTTTGAAAATCTTTCAATGATGTCTACGTAATTCCTTACCACTGAACTTAAGAATATACCCGAAATATTTACCCTAAGCAATAGGCTGAGTGTACGTGTTAAATAAGAAAGGAAAGAATTGCTTATATCTACTATCATTATAATGTGAAATTCATTCTGAATATTGAGCACGCGCAATTCCAACTACACGCATGGGGCATATTTCAAATGTGTAGAATAAAGAAAGAAACCTTTCGAATCTTTTTCTCCCTTTTTAACTGAGATTTCCTGCGGGACTATGTATTAGCCTTATGCAAGGTAAGCATTTCAAACATATTATCAAGTTCAGTGTTCGAGAACTGTAGGACGGTTATTACTTGCGGGCGCATCATTTCATACCTGAACACATCCCCTCTAATACATGCACGACTTTAGTACTTTCTCATCGTACTCTTCTGAAGAGCACTGTCTTCGTACCCACATAAATTCACGTTGTCAACAGACAACCAACAAATGTGTCGAAGTTTGCTATCATATTGCTCAACTCATGATCAATACTCCCACATGACAAAAAAGTGAGCCACCAAAATTCCACCAGTTGATCGAAAATACAGTTGTAAGCTGCAACACGTAATCCAAGCTACTCCAATTTGCCATTATAGAAATTCGATGAAAATTCTTCGTCGAAGAAATGTAACATGGCACTCCATCTATCGTGATAATGTTGCGGCCTATTTCTACATTCAAGGCGCATAGTGGTTCCTTGTTCGGTGGCATTTTGGTAGTTTGTAGTTAGTATCAACTTGATAGTCTTCATCTATGAGTTTGTATTCGTATGAAACTTTCAAACCATTGTGGCGTAATTTCGTCTTCTTTTTTTGTTCGATGATATTAAACGAGTGCTGTTCGTTGTAGTGATGTAACCGAGTACTCGCGATGTGAACTTGTACGAATCGCATATTCAGGAAATGTAATTTCAATAGTAAAATATTAATGTTTTTCATTACGTTTCAACGTTCTTATCAAGAAAGAGAAAAAATTAATAAAATATTTGAATATTAAAATTGAATCGAGTATTATTTTTCAATCAATTGTGATTAAATCCATTTACGTTATTAGCATTATTTTTAGCAAATTTATTACATTCAACAAATTTTCCATGCATGTTAGAAATGAGTGAAAAAATATTTGAAATTAAACTTCTTCAGAATCTGTCTTGAAAATAATTTCGATGAAGTTATATTTGCTTGAATCCAAAAGACAAAAAAACTCCGATCCAAAAAAATGAATGTTCGGCGTTTCCAGGAAATTACGAATCCAAAAATTCCTCCTTCCTCTATGGTCAAGTCCGATTGCACTTCAATTTCTGAATCCACCATTTTCACTATTCATCTTTAAATGATATCACAATACCTATGCTCTCAGTGTGCATCGATTACAAATGACATGAGTGACGTACATATCCGAAATTTCCATTATAAAATAATCCAGTGAACCAATCTCGTGGGCAAGGGTTTCGTAAAATCATTATCGTTAAATTTAAAATTTAAAAATTCAAGTTTTTAAATTTAATAGGTAAAAATTACTTTAAAAAAGACTAGAAATTATCTTCAATCATTACGTTACTTGAATATATTAATTAAATTAAAATTCGAAAAAAATGACTAGCATATCATTTGCATTACGTTACGATTATAATTTAGGTAAAAAATTAAAAAATTAAAATTCAGCTTTTCATAGCGTATAACGTTATACATTAAACAGGAGATGATCAACTTTAACTTTACGTTAATAATAAGTAATAAATTATCGAATAAACCCATACCCCAGACCAATGGTCCTAGAAACAAAAAATACAAAAATAATGAGCCTTCATCTGCTTACGTATGAATAGTAGGTAAACATGATAGGTAAAATAATGCTTCATCTATTCACATTTGCTATAGTATCTGAACATACATTCTCTAAGTAATTACTATACTCATAAAACGCCTGATATAAAATGCTTAAAGAATGTAGTAGTTATTTCAGAATCAACTACTAGCTAACTATACGCCTATACTTGGACAACGTGCGAGTAGAAAAATCATTTAAGTAAATGTAAAACGTATCTACTGTTCGGCTAATGTAACCTGGTTCATCAATTACACGTTCGAAGGATTAAAAAAAAAAAAAAAAAAACACCAACAATTAGAATCCAATACAATAATATTCTGTTGGAAATTGGAATTTTGCCAAATTAAATCTCACCATTATAATGACCAGAATTATCAAGATAAATTAGAGAAACCAAACGATCCGCATCATATATGTGCATCTCTCACGCGAAATCCTAGTCAACGCGTAATCATTCAAGTTATTACTTGGTTGTTGCCATACGTAAATGAAAAAATCATCTCTATATAGTCTATATAATATACTGAATATGAAGGCATCGGTGCCTCGTATCGTTTAAATGAATCATCTATTCACCGAGATGAGAAGTATAAATCTCCTCCACTTCTACTACTCTTATACTTTCAGGACTACTTGCTACGTATTAAGGTGAGCATAGCAAATCCAACCTAACGATGTCTTAAAAATTAAATACGAAGCTTTTATTCGGAAAAATAATATTGCACATACCTTCTATGATACGACTGTAAGCTTTCTTAGGTTCCGGAGTATCCTTAAGGATTAAATACAATAGCGATGAGATCTCCAAGGGATAATGGTCGTGTATTAACAATTCTTGTAAACTTCTTAACGAGGAACGAAGATCTACCCTATCGCTGGTTGAAGCTTCGTCTGCAAAAAAAAAAAAGATGACATTAAGCTATGAAAAACGTATTTCACTAAAGTTCACGTCCCTTCATTGAAATATACCTTGTATAACGGTAGGCGAGATCGTGTTACTAAGTGGTGCATCGTGGGTCTTTCGAATACCCGCAATTCTACGCGCTTTTAAACAGGTGCATCTAAAAAGAAGGTCGATCTGGTTTGAAAAGGAGACAAAGAGAAGGGAAACATATATTACCAATCAGAGACCGAGTTTTGAGGATCTGCATCGGATCATTCGGATTGGTTGAGCGTTATACTGACGACAAGTCGAATAAACAATGCAATCAAATGCATTAATAACACGCCGTCAACTTCCTCTATTCAAGGTTTCCAATTATACGGGTAATATATTTTACATCTTTGGAATAAAAAACAACCCAACGAATACATATTAATCGACATTATTAACCACCGGATATCTCGGCATATTCTCACCATTTGCCGTGAGGTGTTCGGATGCATTCTTCAAATGCTTTTTTGTAAACACATTTCAATCGTTCATGCTTTCGTTCACCATGACAAAAATATACGTATTAATGATTTTTCCAATGTATTTAACATTCGTTGAGGAAGAAATGGAATACCTTAAAATGTGTGTATAAGGGGGAGAGGGGAATTTAGACCTTTTTCGAAAACTGTAAGTCTGTAACGAACTAGCGAATAATAACTATTCAATTTTAGCCACTGAAATTTGAAAAAAATATATTTTAAAATGAAATGAAATTTTACAAATTGTACAAATAGGTACCAGAATTTTGAACAATACCGAAAAATGAATAATCGAAAGATTTTAATATTTTCATGTTTAGAGGTTATATTTCTTTATTCAAATATCAGAATCTTTTTTTTTTACAATTTCAGTACATAATAGGTGTTTCAAAATGAAAAGGGTTAGAGGTTTGAAACTGCCTCAATCTTAGTTCACGATAGGTACATATATAGAGAGAATGAAATATAAATAGGAAAGAAGTTTATAACGAACTGTCGGAAAAAAAAAATTATTTCATAAATTTGTTTTTTCAAGAGTATACCTATGCTTTATTTGTTTCATTTTTCAGTGTTTATTAATTTAATCTCAAAATAAGAGGGGAGGCGGTTCAAAATTTATAAGGAGGACACGAATCGAAATTTAGGAGACCAACTGGGTGAATCCATCACTGGAATTTTTTATCTACACCAGGAACTTTGTTATCTCACTACTATCATTTTTGTATTTTTTTTTTTTTTTCATAATTCAACAATATTGTATACTTCGTGTTTAACAAAAAACTAAGATTTTTTTGTTTAAAATAATAGTGTCCAAAAAATTTGTAATGATTTTTCTCAATTTTCTAAACAAATTCATTATGGTTGGATTGTTTTCTAATTTTTTAAAAAGTTTCGATATTTCTCAGGATTTTATCTATTCTTAAAAAAAACGTAAGCAGCCATGCCGCATTACTGGAGCTGAGTTTTTAATTGGAGCTTGTTTTGATTTACTAATAACCTTGCTTAACCGTTCATGACTACAGGCCACACCCAATACCAAGTCTGAAAACCCCTACCCTATCCTTTCCAAAAACACTTTAGAAGTTGAATTTGGCACAAATGTAGTATTTCTTGCCATGAAATAATCATGTCAACACATATTTCTCAAATTATAACTATTTGAGGGTCTTCAAATTATCTTCAAATCTTGATAATCCGCCATTTTGGATCCATTTTGACTCAAATTTAAGAGGTTATATTCTGGTCACAAACTAATCCTACACACAAAGTTTGACCATTCTAGGCCGATTTGGTGATGAGATATGGAAGATTCATGAAATTTCCTGCAGCAATTTCCCCTCCAAAAGCCGTTTTTTGCTCTAACTCCCCTCCAAAATCACTGAGGAAGCTAAAATCAAAATACGTTTGTCACTTGGGCTCATTTTATCATATGACACAGCAATAAAAAATTTTCGACCCCTCCTGTACCCCCACCACTATTTTAGGTTGTAACCCCGCCTTCCCCCTCCAACATCATGTATGGAAGTGAATTCGGGATATAGTATACAACTTATCCCCAATAACCATATGAATTCATATTAATTACATTTTTACCAACTTGAGGCTCCTCAAGCTCTACTCAAAATTTTGATAATCCGCCATTTTGATCCATTTTGATCCAAATTCAAGAGGTCATATTGTGGTCACCAACTAACCTCACACACAAAATTTGACCTCTTTAACTTGATTTGGTGGGGAGATATGGAAGATTCAAGAAATTTCATGACTCAAAACTTCCTCAAAAAGCCGTTTTTTGATCTAACTCCTCTCAATATGCACTTAGGAAGCTGAAATTTGGATATGTTAGTATCCGTGACTCACTCTTTCATATGAAATCAAAAACGAAAAATTTGAGCTATTTGCCCTTCTCCAGCCCCCTCAAAATTTGAGTGATCCGCCATTTTGAAATTTTCGAAAAAACAAAAAAACACTTTGCGCATTTTCAAGAAGAGTTCCTCACCAAATTTTGAGCGAATTTTATGAATACTCGCCGGCGCTACGCGTGGAGGGAGAATATATATATATACCAAAAAGTTGGACATCTGCCAGATGATTACAAATGGTCTGAAACGCAAAGATTTGAAGACCCCACCCTCCCCCGACCTCCCCTTCCCAAATCAGGTAGGCTGTAATAGCTATCGTTTTTATTAAAAACTCAGCTAAAAAAAATCCCAGAAAAACAGATTAACAAAAAAGTTGAGAAAAATAAGTTTTTATCTTTGTAACCATAGATAATTCTCGCTTAACAAATCAAGGAAACCAAATAATTTATAATTTCCAGTTTGTGCAACACACTGCAACGACAGATTTTTTGAGTGGTAAAGGGGAGGGGGTTGATAAGCTGTCTAAAAACACGTATTTAACTGCATGATTGTCAAGGCGACAAACTGAATTTAAAAGTGAAAATTCAAAAATAGTATCTTTCGTTCTAAATAACTGAAATTAAGTACAGCGTGATATGCATTCGATTCCTGAATTATTCATTTCTAATGGTGGGTGCTTGAAATAATTTTAAAACTTTTAGTATCGGAAATTTTTTTTAAATGTAACTTTTCAGCCTAAAGAAAAACCCAAAATGTTTCAAAATTATTGTTCTTTTTTCTTACTTTTGAAAATTTCTTACAATTACAGACAAACAGTCAATTAAAATTTTTTCAATTCAAGTTATTAGTTGGAAATATAATAATTTTGCTGCAAGACGATACAATCAATATGTGTGAAAATCTTTGTAAAAACAAACCAGAGACTCACGAACCAAATAAAAATCACGGTATATGGTTTTACAATTCAGTTTCAGTTACCGACAAATCAACTTCACAAAGAACGGTCTATTGATATTGATGAAATTTTAGTCATCAATTTTTTTATCCATTAATTCATTAATCGTAGTGTCAGGTTTTTTGATTTGGTAGGGGTGATGGAGGGGGCGGTACAAGTTTAAAATGTATTCCGAACGGGCCCAAGTATGTAGCAGACACATACTAATGCACCCAATCCGAAGAACTTGAATGGAAAGCTTTTGAATAACGCATCTAAATGTTCACTCGAGGAGTGAATCTAGTACACTATATCGATTACGACAGAAGCGCAGTTGCGTTTATAAAACGGATCGATGTTTAAACGGGTTAGACGAACCATCCAGACGTGCTTTACGACAGTCATTTGGGGATGATGTTCATAAAAATGTTACTCAACGATAGTAAAATCGGTCAGTAAAGCGTAAGAATTAAAACCGAGGGCTGGCCAAAATACCATCGCTGAGACTCGAGCAACCGAACACCAATGGCGAAGTGTTCAAATTCACCACAAAAGATCCAGTTCTCGCGCTACACCGATGATTAATCTGATTTGAATGATGGTACAGCAAGAAGGATAATTATAATATCTCTTTCGCAGGCTCACGAGTAGATAAGTACATTACATTATCGTCAAGGTTAAGTCGGAGATAATTAATTTTCGTTTACAATTTGGCGTACAAATTATAACGCCGTCACTCCAGTTCGGGTATTGGGCGATAGCACAACGATGCGGAAAACCTTGACTACCCCTGCAACTGTTATCAGATATAAAAGGGTCTAGGCGTTGGGTAAGGTAAGCTTTTAACGCAAGTAGTGCAATTCTGTCGTTCGACAGTCGTAAAAAAAGGTTCTTAAACACCTCAAGCTCGAGTCTTTGCACGTACGTAAAAACCAACCGACTATACCTACCGTACTCAGATTACGGCTGAAAGGCTCGTAAAAAAGTTCTATTTAAAGACATTCGCGCCGCCACTACGCCTTCCAAACAGTAGTAAATCCTTATCGGGTCTAAATTAATGAAAACACTCCCCAAATGAAAATAACTTGAGAGCTTTTCTACTTTAAAAGTTGAACTTTACGATCGTTCGTGGAAATAAAAAAAAAGAAGGTAGAAAGCAAAAAAAAAAGCGCTAAATATCCGCGCAATTGCTTATATAAAGCCGATTTAAAAAGCTGTAAATGAAGCAATCGAAAACTTTGATTATTTCCGTCTTTACGACCATCGTTCAGACGTCGAATCGAGAATCACGAGCCAACTGGTCGACTAGGACGTAGTCGCGTTTCGATATTTCAATTAGCGCAGGTCGCGAATTACGTAGGCAAAGAATTCAGCCTCTGTGTAAGATATTTTGCGTCGACGAAAAAGGCGTCGCTTGTTACGTGACTGAAATAGCGTTCATCGACTAATCGACTTCGTGTGCACACTTAGTTGCCGATAAATCTGCACACTTGATTATATTTTTATATCGCGACATATCGCGTGAACTCTTGTTTACAATGAACAGATAACACTAATTATCGACGTTCTCTCTCGCTCGTGTATTTTAATTTATTAAAAAAAAGACAACAACATTCCATGCACGAACCTGAGCGTGAGCTGCTGATATTACATAATTAAAAAAACCCCCACACATTTTTTTCATGCAAAGTTGTAAAAGGAGCGACTCGAATGATCTGGACTTTTTTTTTTTTATGCACACAATGTAAACGGAATTTCCCCATTTTGCTTCAAATTGTAAAGTTTCATTATAATAATTTGTCTATCTTCCTTATTGCAGGGGTAATATAATTTAAACCATGTAAAATTTTAAATTATTACCCAACCGCGAATGACAGGAATCACAGAGAAAGGCAGAGCGGGTGTTCAAATACCCCTATCACCTCCTCCACGCATAGCATCATACCTGAAAGTCCCTTAGCCTTTCTTCAAGTCTACCTTCGGGAGGAATAAATCACTGATATAATATATTCAATAGATTACTTGAAAAAATATCGTATTAATTGACACCATGACATTTCACATCTCACCATACAGAATTTTAAAATTTCACGGAAAACAATTGGAATTTATTTCTGGAGCCATTATCACCTCCTCAGGTATCAACCTCTGCGAGGTAGCTTCACTTGTAAAAAAAAATTGGTCCCCACTACCACCTACACATTCGCAATTCCTGGAATGATGACATTAGCTCGATGATCAAAATTTTTAATTAAAAGACTTTTAATTCTTTTTCATTATTTTCTCTTAAAATTTCGACTGAATTTAAAAAATAAAAATAAAACAGGTTTCCAAAAATAATTTATGTTCTATGGCCGATATTTTCTTACCTCGTAGTGCAAACGAGTACGGGTGCAAATCACTTAAAAATCACTCGGAAATTGTTCATGAGAATATCTAGTAGCAATTTTCAGCATTCCAGGTGAAATTGGAAGAGAGTTGTAACCAAAAAAACCGTATTTTGGTGGAGGTTTTGAGTCATATATTCATGAATCTTTCATATCTCCCAGCTAAATCTACCTCCAAAGTTCAAGTTTTGTAAGTAAGTTTAATTATAGACCAGAGTATAACCCCGTAAATTTGGGCCAAAATGGATCCAAAATGGAAGATTATCAAAATTGGAGGAATGCTTAAGGAACCTCAAATAACACAAATTTGATAAAAAGTAAGCTGTATCCAAATTCATCTTGGCAGTTGATGTTGCAGGGGGGAGGGAGTTATTGTCCTCAAAATGTTGTGGAATAAACTAAGGATCGAAATTTTTCAATTATGGTTCATATTACAGGAAGCCATAAGTAGTGACATATTCAAATTTAAGCTTTCCAAGTACATTTGGAAAGGAGCTGAAGCGAAAAACACTATTCGAAGGATAAATCAAGTAAGGTAATTTCAGGAATCGCCCATGCCTCATCACCAAATATACTTATAGAAAGCTCAAATTTTGTGCGTAAGGTTCGTCAGAGACTAGAGTATGACCTCTTGAATGTGAGTTAAAAATAATTCAAAAATCAAAATCGATCCTAAATGACGAATGGTCAACATTTGAAGAAGTTTTGAAGTGCCTTAAATGGCCGAAAATTTGATATATAAAAAACTAAGGTGATTCTTGTAAACTACACATTCTAAATTCATTTTATAGGTGATTTTGGCTTAGCATGGCTCCTTACATACTTTTTCCGTTTCATTTTAAAAAATTATTATTAATAATTTATCGATTACAACTTCTGAAAATAAACAGGTCCTTCGAAGTTACGCATACGCAAAGTCAATAACTAACTATACTCATACGAATAAAATTCTAAATTCACTTGGACTAAGCACTTCAAAAGTCACTCGTCATTTAAATTACCTACACGTTCAATTTCCGACTCGCTTTCATATTAGAAAGTAATAATGGTAAATCCAAATAATACGCTCCGCTATAAGAGACTATCATAGATCGATTAAAATGTAATCAATTCTTTAACTTTATTTTTGAATCAAAATTTTGAATCTTCACAAAAATATCAAAAATTTTCCCTTTCATCGAACTTGCGAGTATTCGTTCTCGTAAATACTTTCGTTATATATTTAACTGCAATTCTCGAAATTCGATGACATTACTTTCGAGTGTTTGTAAAATGTTACCTGACAAATCTCACATATCAGGTGAGCCATTTAATCGCATCAAGTAGGTTTGCATTGCCAAGCAGAATGGTTGTACGTCGAGAAACGATAGTCTCAAGGTCACACACTTCTACATAACGTTAAAATACTAACTACACATTAATTTTTTCTGTTACAGGTATTTCCAATTTTCCATGCATCTATCCAGCACAAATCGTAAAATACGCCGGAAATTTCCCACGCGCGAAAATCTTTTTTATTCTCAAACACATGGATTCAATAGACGAAAACTCATTCTCGCCCATAGATAGGATTCACCTACATAATTAAAATATCGAAATATTAAAAGTCATTTGGGTGACTCCAGTTAATATTTTCAAGGTTGCTAACCAGTACCACACACAATAACGTCCACTTTACAGAACGACCGCGTTTTATATTTCTTCCCTGCCCACCAGAACGCGGTTGACATCATTTGCCAGGTAATTATATCTACAATGTGATTTATCGTGTCGACGAGTAGGTATCAATTTCTTCTAATATCGTCGTCACGTCATTCGAAACAAAAAAATTCAAACGACCATTTCGAGGAAAAAACTTAAAAAAAAAAATGAAATTCAACTGCACGCAGCCATGCCGCACTACTTAAGCTGAGTTTTTAATGGGATCAGTTTCATATCTGCAGATGTGAATGTTAACCTCTTTACAATCTACACCCACTTCTGACACCCAGCACCAGAACTGGAAACTTATTATGTCTTCCAAAAATAGCTAAGAAGTTGAAATTAAGAACTTCAGTATTTGTTGCTCTCAGGAATCATATAAACGTATGCTTACGGAACATGAGCTATTTGAGGCTCCTAAAATATTGCCAAAATTTCAGTTCATCATCGTTTTTAGTTCATTTCGACTTGACTTGAGTATTCGTGTTGTAATGCTTGACTGATTTTACGTAGGAAATTATAGCCATTCAAATAATAGGTATTTGGCGAGCAGATATAGAGGATTCAAAAAATTTTCTGAATGGATTATTTACCGTTCAATTATAACTGAAACTTCATGGCATAATTTTGTGATTTCGAACTCTCCATATTGAAACTTTAACCATTTCTAAATTTCCAAGAAAACAAGTTTTCTGATTTTTTGTACCAAGGAAAAAAACGCAACAATAACAAAAAATAAAAAATAATGCAAAAACAAGAAGGAATTCAATGACTGAAAAAAATTTTCTTCAAGACAAAAATAGACATCAATGTTTAATTTCCATCTTTCAGGAGTTTCCAAAGTATTACTACATCCGGTTTCCAACAGCATCAATTAAATACATTGGTTCTAGTTCATTTTCGGAATCGTCAAAAGCTAAATCGAAACTAGTATCATTTGTTCATCTTGAATTTTTAATGTTGAGCAAAATACAATGTTTTTCAACCGATAAAACTAAAAAAAATTTTGAATCCCTTAAATATGAAAAAAATTAGGAGATTTTTCGGCGTTCACCCGTCGGCTAACGACGAGAATTAAAAATCGAAATATGTAGTTCCTCTTTCGAGCCATCAAATTACCAGTAATCATCTTTAAAAAAAAAAAGGAAAGAATTAAAACTTAACGTTTCGCGAAACAACCAATTTATGATGGTACAACAATGGAATATATACTAAATCGTCTCATTTAGCGACTCGATAATTAATTTTTGTTGAAGTAAAAAATATTGTAATCTGTAATAAACGCTTTACGCGTCATTCGCTTTTAGTATTCCTAGTAATTAGAAGGGAAAAAAACATCATCATAAAAAAAAAACGACGAGATTTTCATATACCTACTCGTACCTATATGTAGATCATGTACACAGATAATAATCTAAATATTCGAAACCTACAACGATTAGCAGAGCAAAAGAAGAAAAAAAAACGATACATAATACAGAAAATTTCAGTTGCTAATAAACAAAAAAATTCGCTTACACTGTCACCCATTTACACCCCGATGACGAGCTATTTGGGAAATTACCACAGCGACTATATGTGCATAAATTATGGACGACTGCGGGTAACCTTTATTTTGACATCTATTGCGGCAACTTTCAAACCAACGCGATTCAAGAATATTTTTTCTACCCCGGATCATTGGGCTATAAATATTAAAATGTAACATTCGTAAGGTTTCGGTGTGTTAAAAAGTAGTATATGATAGGGCGATTTGCAATTAATTTGCATACTCGAGACGAGAAACCGTATCTGTTATAATCTGGCACAACATCTATCCAATTATCAGATCGAACAGCGTATAACTTCTTTTCGCAACAGGCTTCGAAATTTACCAAAATTCGCAACCTTTTCGATCATTTCGCCCAGGTGAAAGACTGGACCGGCTTATTAGTCCGGTCATCGACCACAGGCGAGATATACTAAACAGCTGCTCATACAATGTATTCGCAACGCGCACAAAAAATGAACTCGAGGCACAAGTTGAAAATCGAGTTGGCTACTACGCGAAATTAATAGCGACAACATTGTTCGCGCCACTATCCAGAAGGCGGAAACGTATAATTATCGACATTTTTCAACTCTCTCAGCGTCAGCGCGAATAACCGCAGTTAAAGAATACTCAGACTTGTGTAGGTTATAATTAAATACCTATTTATCGAAAGTCTTCGCATACTTCGTACACAATGTGTTCCAACCAGTCAGCAATACGAAGTAACAGCTGGCAATTTTCGTCAAGTTTTGAACAAAATCAAACTCTCCATGCGCACATTTAGCTTCAGCCGACCCGTAGCCAAATTTGGATTTAAAAATACTTCGAAAAGCCAACCGCACGAGCTCGTTTCAACCATTAAAACGAGCAATTTCATTTTTGCGAGTTTAATGACACCGAAAATCGCGCCAATTAAACCAATCCAGTGATAAATTCGCGAACTAATTATTAACTCGACTTGCCCGACCCCATAATAATACCTTTCTATGTATGTGCACGATTCGTCAAATTTTTCGAAAACCAGATATACCTAATCCAAATTTTTCACATTATTCATACGCGTAAGTCACAAAAATACCCGAGTAAAAATGAAACATACCTATTTTAATAATCTGTCTTCGGTATGTATCTACAACTAGTACCTACACTTATTCTAATACGCGACCAACCGGTTTCTAATTCATTACGACGCGTGTTATAGGTGATTAATTGAAAAATTGAGAAGACTAATAATTTTATACATTTTCTTAAATGCGGCGCCACGTCACTACATCGTAATGCAAACGTTCAGAATGGGCAAACCTTGAGAACTCGAAGTAGTTACAATAAGATGTTCCATTAGATATATGAAAAAAAAATAAATAAAATTCTCATATTTCTACTGAGTACTAAGCATATTTTTTTGGGGGGGAAGGGGGTGAGGGGAAATATATTGAAATCGTCGAATTAGCATTTTTAAAGAACATTTAAAACATGAGCAAGAAACAAATTATGTTTAAAAACCTCATTTTTCAATGTCCAACGTACTTTGATGAAAGGTCTTCTCCTTACATCCATCACTCCCAAAGACACCCTCTCTGATGATTTTAACAACATGAAAAATCTTTCGAATTTCCTAACCAAAACCAATCTTCGATCGCTACTATAAACCACAAATTGAACGCCTCTAGCCGCAGTTGCTGTACATGGCGTTGTACATAAAAAAAAAAAAAAAAAAAAATCGAAATGAAAACATCAAAATTTGTGTACATTAAAAAAAAAAAACTTTTTTCAGAAAGTAACCTTATAGCCTTTAGAAAACATGACAAAATTTCTGTTTTCAAAATTATGGCAATACCTACCAAAATCAGATCCACAAGTTCATAAAAATTTGAAACCTAAAAATAAATTGATTTTTAGGTTATTTGAAATTTAAGCGTTCACAACTTACTTCTATTATGTCGTTTAAAGATTTAAAAAATTTTTAGCCAACTCTTTCATTTTAATTTTTTAACTTTAGTTTTTTGAAGTTTTTTCAATTTTTTTGAAAAAGTACTAATTTTTGTGTATTTCTAATACTCAGGAAACATCATATGCCCGATTTTCACCTCACAGGCATTCGCCGAGCATCACCACACGCTTCAAAATGACATGATGTGAATGCTTTGCCAAGAAATAATTTATATGTTGGAAATCATAGTGATGCAGAAATCAAAAAAAATGTTTCATCCTTTAAGTTGCTAAAAATTCAAATTAAGCTCATACTACGCACGTGGCCAATATATATATATAAGAAAATTGGCAATTTTTCAAAAAAATTTTAAAAAGTAGAGATTCCTTGGCCTTCAAAAAAATTAATAGCTAAAAATTTTGCCAACCTTCAAATAACAAAATGTAAATTTCGGACGCAAAAAATTTTTGAATCACACAAAATTAAATTTTTTCAAAAATATTGACCTAATTAGAGCAGGTGCTCCCATCCATTTCGAGAAGTGAATTCATTCAGGTTTTCTGAAGTGAGTTGTGCGCTATGTTTTTTGTTCATTCAATATAGCACTCACTGGAAAAATCAATCAACAAAAATTTAGCAACTAATTTTTTTACTATATAAACGCCCTTTCGTTTCAAAAAAAAAAAAAAAAAAAAAACACGATCGGAAATGCCCATCACGTACACGATATTGGTAACGACAAATGTGTAAGAAATGAAATTTAATTTCGAAATTTCGCATTTGTTTTATATTTGGTCACGTACCGGTACCATTTACTGGTGCATAGGGCATACACTAAAACATCATAGGAAAATACAAGTGATCGTGTATATACCTATACGTGAAATATGGTATAACGCAACCATCTAAAATCGTAAAACGAGATTTATTAGAACGTTATTAAAAAGGGTAATTAATCATTTAATTAGGTATTAATTGCTAAATTTCACGTTCGATGCAATCAATTACATTATATGGTATATGGTATATGTATATTGTAAAAACAAAACGATAATTATTTTCATACACAGTTTATTACCTGCGTTGCCAAATAACTAGGAAAATATTTTACGCCTCGAAATTCAATAATTACAGAGCCCGGAATACCGGAAAAATTCCTTCGCACATTCACCAATGAAAAATATACTGATCGAATCACGTGCTGGTATTGGTTAAACCAGAAACGTATCGACGATCGTACGTATCACGAGGGAGGAAAAAAATTGCTCTAATTAAAAAAATGATTAATTAAAATTTGCGACAGATATATTTCTGGATAAATGAGCGAATTTCCGCAATTCCTGATCGTATTCGTAGGGCACTGGAGCTCATATTTATAAGTGTCGAATTGACGTGCCATTAGTTCCAACAATAATTTACCTAGATGGAACACAGGAGTACGGTGAGAGGCGAAGAGAAAAGATAATCCATATAACGAGCCAAACATAAAGATAGAGCCAGCATAAGCGTGCTGGCTGCTGGATGTATAGATCTACATAGTACATAATATTAAAGGCGAAGTCAACATTGTATCAGGATATTAACCCAAATGAAAAACGTTACTTGGCGAAACCAGTTTCAAGGTAATTTAATTCCGAAAATTCATAACGTGTTATACTACGAAAGGGTGAAGAGGTGGCCAGAGGGCGCTAGCAAAGGTACATTCGAACTGTAGTTGAATACGAATGCATACCACGAAAACGCATACGGCATACCTAAATCAAAAATGAGTAAAAGTAAATGACGCCGTCGTTTTTACGACAAAATTTTCGGCACTGGCTTTGCACTCCTAAAGACACGCGTAAATCATTTTTAGAACCGATATCAATTCCTACAGCGGTTCCATATTGTTTTTTAAATATACCGACTAGCCGGCTTGTTAACGCTTTTTTCTCCCCAATAATTTACCTACCACTTGATGTATGGAAGAACATCGACACAATATGTGACATAATACACTCACCCCTTACACCCTCCGATCGGCGTATAACACCGTTCTCAATTTTTACGACCTTTTACATACTAACCTCTTTCTTCTTCTTCTTTTCTTCCAGACTTCGGTCCAGTTCATTTAATTTAACTACCGTACAGTTCCGCGCGCTAAGTTTTTACGATAAAGCGTATATATCCTTCAAAAATGGAGCTGTAAAATTTGAAATATAACTCGCCGCGTAAAAAAGAATTTCTTAACGCAATTTATTCTCGTCGTAAATGTCAAACATAGTACCATATGAAAAAGAAGAAGAAACTATTCTACTTAAAAGTCGTTGTGACGTGTGAGAACTTTTCTAACGTTTATATGTACCTCGTATTGGTAGATACATAGGTGTACACTGTACACTCATTCGAGTCCGGTTAATCGACTGCCTATATTTCGCCAACTACGAGTATTTAGGTAATTTGATACACACATAAGACATACGAATGTCAAGAACCACATCAATATCAAAATCATAGAGATCAATAAAACTGCAACCACCAGCCTCCATTCTTCCATCTGTCCGAGTAATTCGATCGAAAATTCGAATTCGATAACTCTACGTGCAAATCGTTCAAGACCTTTGCGTACGACGTAACAGCTGTACATTTTATCTAAATTTTTGATAGCGAAAGTGCTGGCTATTCATCGGCAAGGTCAAAGAGTAGCCAGTAGCGAATATCCTTAATGAGAACATGTACGATAAAAAAAATAGACCAGTTAAAATGAAACCCTAGCTAACGCGTGAATCAAATTAAACCGAATTTATTCTTCTTTAATCATTTCGAAAGAGGAATGCTCGTACTGGCTTCTGGACTGCGCCATTTCAATGAGCTATTCGACTTTTGTGCAGCTTATTGGTATCGGGCCAAAAGGTGTTTCTTCGGCCTTCAAATAAATTTCCAAAAAATTTCGGCGCAATTAGAAGACAATTTTTTTCATTATTCAAAAATGTAAGTAGTTCTAATATTCAGTTCATCAAAAACATCCCAGAACAAACTATACGAAAATCGTACATGCATAAATCATCCTCAAGAAGAGGGTAATGGGTTTTAACGAATTTGAAATGGAAAAAAAGATCGGTTCATGTTACATCGCGCAGGGATTCACAAATTCTGTTTACAACATGTCATAAGCAAGATATTTTAGCTTTGAAAACCTTTGAAAGAGGAAAACTGGATCTAACTTTCCTTCTCTTACAAAGAGGTAAACTTGCTTGATTGATAAATATTTTAGGGACCAATAAAATTGAGAAAATTGTAATTAATCTCTGAGAAAAAAAAAACAGCCAAAAAAATTATCAAGTTCCTGCATATCTATACTCTACTACGCTTTTTAGAAGACTTAAGAAATTAAGTACACGCTAGATACATATACATCGTAATAGACATTAGGCAATTCACTAAAAATTGCCTGAAATGTAAAGGTACCTATACATGACCTCTTACCCATTCCTCTTCTTTCCTTCCTTTCCTTTCCTATCTGAATCAGGTAAGCTATAATTGCTCAGTCGCGTAATTAAAGGAGAGGCCACAGTAGGCCAGAGTAAGCCACAGCCTCCTTCAATATTTTTGGGACTGGTCTTCCCAATGGCTTACCAAAATATTCAAAATATATCTTACGAATAGAGAAGTAGCAGAAAAGTGTAGTGAAAGAAAATGTTGAATAAAATAATTACGAATAGCAAGTTAAAAAGTCGAGTATTTTTGTAATGCTCCTTGGGACCTCCAAAAAAAAAAATTATGAATACATCACTATAATAGCTTAAGTTTTTTCTTTGAAAATAAGGTAAACGACAAAATTTTGGTCAATATTTTTTTGTAGAGTTGAACCTTTTTGAGATTCATTACTAAGACATAACGAAATTTTTTCATTTTGCACTAATAAGAAACAATTGTGTGAAAAACGATAAAAAAATCAGATTTTGATTGCGGTAAATTAAAAAAAAAAATTCTAATACTGACGCTTCTTAAACTTTCAAAATTGAAAAAAAAAAAGTCACGTCCGTCGTCCACACATCCCAAAAATTCATGAAATTGCTAGAAATTATCATTCTAAAAAAAATAACTGATACATGAAAGACGAAAAACAATCAGAAAAATAGTGAAAAATAAATTGCACACTATTACCACTTTTATTCAAACGCAATTAATCGATAAGCGAGAGAAAGAATGGATAAAAGGGAAAACCGAGCCACCCGGGCGTCTTGAAATCTTCAGATTTAGATACATTCTACGAGTAGTTTTCATCATCGAAGACTCTCACTCAACCACTCTGTTGCGTAGCTACAGTAATAATTTATCTCCACGACTGGGTTACCATACGTTCAACATTTTCTCGAAAAAAAAAAAAAATTCATTCTTCAAATATTCTGTCGCGATTTTATACTTTTTGTTGCGACATTCTTGGCGAATACGTATAGAAAAAAAATGCCAACACCGAGAAAACGGAAACTATAATTCGTCGCCGTTGCTGTTCAGATCTTGCCCCTCATCCAACATTCGGACACTGAATTAACGAATACTGCCGAATTAATTATCGAAATTAGATATACAGTCGAATTTGGCAACGTATCGCGATACCTGTTCGCGGTAAAGTTAACCACACTTCGCCATTAATCAAATTATATCCTCGTGGTGAACCTTTAAAACGCCGATTCGCGATCCCAAAATGACGTCGCGTCGTTGAATTTAAATCACAATTCACGATAAAGGACGGACGAGCCGCGAGAGGAATTCTAAACCACTTAATCGTCTGCTATGACAATAGGGCGAAAGCGATCATTACAGATAAGACTTCTCATATGTAACGACGCCAGCCAGCGCTAGCGCTCGTTTCAGTCGGTAAATTATCGCGACTTTGTAAAGACATTTACACCGATCCGGGTAAAGAGTAAAGCCGTTGAGAAAAAAAATCAAACTGCTTTGTTTTAGCGGCGGCTCAAATCAAAGAAATGCCAACGACATCTTTTTAAGCTACTAATTCGACAATAATTCTTCCACAGCGTTCCCATCTCTAATACCGAATATGGTATAATTATTAGCGGCATCCTTCGTTCGAGAAATACTCAGCTACTAAAAATTTTTATGGCCTCCTGTGTGCGTGCGTGTCAGATACCATTTCAAATAACTTATACATATGCAAGAGTATAGGTATGAGTAACAACAAATAGGTATATCGTACGTCAAATATCTCTAGTATAACCGTTTGATATCGCAATAATCGACTTTTGGAAGCAGGTTTCAATCGCTGGTAATACTCAAATTTTTTGTAATAAATGGTGCGAAAATGTTTAAAAGACTAAAAATTGTAAAGCCAAAGGTGAAAGCTTCCATTATTCACCTTTTTAGTTTCCTTTTCTATCTTCACCCTGTTACATGAAAAATTATAATCACAATCGTTATTATTAATCGTGATTTTTTTCTTATTTTTGGTGAAATTTCAACATTCTTCAACAGTGAATATTTTAAATTTTTTTTTTTTTACTTGTATAGTTTTTTTCTTTCGTTATTGGAAATTTTTCATTTTGTTAACATGTTTTTTCCATTTTTGAAAATCCTGTCTATTTTTTCTATTTTAATAATATACACTTTATTACTTCCAGAAAAGTCAAAATGAAATCAAACTCAGAAATACTAGATATTGCTGTCAGCATAAATTTGTTCCCGACAAAAAACCTCATATTTTTTCTCCATGTTCTAACATTTGATTTTATGAGACATAGTTTACTCGATAACACGATTTGTGATTAGATTATTGACTATTTGTTTGTATTGATGATTCAAAATCATTAGCCAGAAACTTATTTCTACAAAAAATTTGAGCCCATTCGATAAATATAATAGTGATACAACTCACAACACTATCTAAGAAATTTGAAACGGAAAAAAATTGAAGGTGGCTTCACATTCTGAGGTGGTGGAAGTTTTTTTTTTGAGTGACGGGGAAAGAGGGGAGACCAGGTACTCGACTAGAAGTCATTACCATCTAGTATATAGAGACTACGTGTTTTTGTGTTTTTTTTTCTTCAGATGGAAGAAAAAGGGGAGAGGTTATTAAAAATATTCAGTAGAGTAAATAGAGGAGGAGAATTGGGGTTGAACCCCAAGAGATCTTTTTTCTATGTATATTGTAAATATGTACAATACATATGGTATGCATGATGGCATACTAATGAGGTAATCAAATTTTCAAGACGTGATAAAAAATGAATAAAAATTAAAAGTACAACTAAATGGAGTAAGTTCTAATTTTTACTTATATTTTTCAATTTTTATTCTTATAATAAATTTTGGATACATTTTTTTGAGCTGGTGAAGGGGATGGGTAAAATTTATGAGAAAGCACTGGCTATGCGTACATAATCATGATCTATTTTCATTTCATTATAATATTTAAACTTTTAACAACGCCTCCCCCCGCCCCGAAGAATCACCTATTTATGCCATCGAAAACGTCATCAAATTCTGTATTAAGTAATGAAATTTCAATTTTTGTAGTCGTATTATAGTATTCGAAAAATACGAAATAAAATTATTATTTCATTATTCTATTTTATATTTTCTTCATACTTTTATTTTTCACTTGATTTTTCATTTTATTTTTATTTTCTAAATTCTCATCTCCATACAAATTTAAAATCGTGTAACTTTCTCAGATATTATTTCTTCAACAAGTTTTCAATTATCAAAGCATACTGAAGTAGCAAGAATGACCAACAGCTGCCTTGAAAAACGAAAGCATTAGGAAAGATAGATAGGTGGTCAGTATCTTAAATTTTCAAAAATTATTTTCCGTTAGAAGTGCGCAGAGATAATTTTCAATTTAAACTGATATCAAGCCAACACATCGATGCCCCTCTAATCACTATAGTAGCTGTACATGGTGATTGAAAAAAAAAAATCTGTAATTTTTATGTATTTCTTATAATTATTTTTCGAATAGAACCAAATCCGTTTTTTAAGTCTTCATAATTTTTTTTTTTAATTCTTCGTATTTTTTGAGAAAAATTGAAATTTAAAAACCTCCCAATAAATTTCTCATAAACAATAATTTTTTCATCACTGCTTCCTGCATGTTTTCAAATTTATCATTGAATATGCTGATTACTTTGGTGAAAATGCCAATAATTTCATTTAATTGGTGTGATATTAGTTGAGAGAAACCGAAAAATATTCACCTCACGAAGGGGAAAGAAGGAAACAAAAAAATTTACTGAATCAGCGTTAAAAACTAAAATTCTCAAATAAAAAACTTTGATATTTCTAGTCTTGCGGATTTCAAAACAGTAATTTAAACTCAGCATTATGGTGAGAATCATGAAATGGATAATTTTCCACATTAACTTCAGTCCAAAGGTATAGTCTTTGTTCAGCATAATTTTGACAAATTCATCACTGCCTTCAAAATGAATTCGAAATTAGACCAACACCGGATGTAAACATAATATTCGCAAAAATTCAAAACTTCTCAAACTTTGCAAATTGTTCTCACACATTTTTCTCTAGGTTTGTCTTTATTTTACACCGTAATTACGGACATCGTGTAACAGCGAACATGAAGCTGCTGTCAATTCGCAAAGCGCACGAAGAAATCCAACTAGGTATAATAGCGTACTCGGAAACGCGTTTAGATCTCGCGGTTACACACGAAAGCGATTTCCGAGTATTCGATAGCTAATTGTAATCGAATACATTTGCACTTGATTCTCAATGTACCTACGTGAAAATAAAAATGAAAACAAAAACAACAATTATTTTCGACAAATCGCGTCGTATCGCAATTAATGTCCAAGCTGTACTTAAAACACCAAGTGGAAAAGACTGATGAGAACTTAAAAATAGGTATTAGATTTTTATTTCTCGAGTCGAAGAACGATGCTTCAGGAAAAAACTTCATTTGAAAGAGAAGGAGTACTCGACGAATTTTCACGAAGGCAAAATCGCGTTTAGATGCGCATAATGCATAAATTCCGAGAATCGATCTGAGGCAGAGCAATAAAAGGCGGATACCGCTTACGTCCAGGTCCAACCTATACCACATAAACATAATGACGTACGTCGTATACAAGCCGTACAACGTTTTCGTATACCGCTGATACACTGGTACAAAGAATCAAAAGCGTTAATCAATTTCAATCTTGCCACATAAAAGATGCGTTGGCCATCTTATGCAGCTCGTTTTGGCGGCCACTCAGAAGGACAAATCGCGAACTGAGTATTATGCTACTGCGGAAGAAATAATAGAGAATTCGTCGGGCTCGAAACCAATTACATCTCAATATCGACCATCGAAGGCGACAAAGTCGAATCACATTTGCAACCGCCGATTCGCATACACACCACACAGACGCGTATGTAATCGTATTCGCAGATTTTGACATTGAACGTTACATACCAAACATCTCCCCGTCACGCCGTCGTTCGCTCTTACTGCACCGTCCCAGACAGACTCCAGCCGTTAATTCGTGATTCAGTACAAAGTGAATAATTGACGCTGTCTTCGAGTTAACTTTGCGGTAAACTTCGCGAACGCACTTATCGACAAACCAGCACCCGTATTCGACTATTCCAGCGTCTCGCACCGTTGCCTCGTCTCGCTACAAAGTGTGCTACGTGTTCAGACGGACCGAACATTATGTAGGTAATATTTAACGACGGATTCGCGAATTTTATAGCCGAAAGGAAACCAGTTATGTACGAAAAAAAAGCGCACGAAAAAAAAATTGAAAGCAAATATCCGCGCAGATAACGAATTACACACCAAAAAAAAAAAAAAACGCAGCTGCATCAAACGAAATATAACGTTGAAAAAAGCCCGCTAATGAAGTACATGTGTCTTGTTTTTCGTTTGCATATTAAAACATTAAAAAGACGTCTCGATAAAAATAGAATTTTTTATTCTTTTTCCTTTTTTACGCGCATTCGATTCGCAATATGCAGTCGCGACGAAAATATTAAAATTTGTTGAAATTCTTCCCGGCTTGGTTGCTTCGGCGGACCTGCTCGTCGTATAGTAGTGAATTTAATTTCATTCCTGAACATTCTAAATTCTCAACCTCTACTTGTAACTTATTCGGACGTGTTCATTAGAAAATTGTTTCTAAAAATTTGCATTTCATACATTCGAATACTGGCCACAAAACACTCCGCAACACGTAGCTTACTCTAAAACTTCAATAAAATAGGAAAATGCACAGAAATTTTTGAAGGAGTAAAATGAAATAATTTTTCATAAATATGTCATACTCGATGAGTATACACAAAACATAACTTACTGAAATCTCGTATTGCAAAGAAGAAAGAGAATGGGGAAAACGTATACAACATCTTATTTTCAAACAGTATTTCGAAAATTTCGAAATTTGTAAAAATATAAAATATTTGTTATGATAAAACAATTTATAAATGTTGATAAAACTCGATGAGAAGAGCAATGCATTAGTCTCTTTCTTCATGGTTTTAGGAAGCTCTAATGTATTTAATACATTGTCTAAGCCAATGAAATAGGGGGACTGGAGGTGTCGAATTTGTTTTTTTTTCTTTCTTTTTTTTTTTACTGCCACGGCAACTAGAAAAGTATTGCCTAAGAAAGTTTTAGTCTTCAAAATTACCGAGAAAAGGTCACAAAAAGTAGATAAATCTTAGCAAAATTACAAAATTTTAATAATTGATTTTTGGTCAATTTGATTTTTTTTGGATCCAAAAATTTTGTATTGTCCTTATGAAAACTAAATTTACTTATCTGAACCCAACATATCGATGCGCCCTCTAGCCATAATATAAAATAAAAAAATAAATTTCAGGTTTCATTCCTTTCGAAACAAGGCGAGAGTTTGTTTCGTGCGCACAAATTTAAAATATTTTTAAAAAAACATGGTGTCAGCTCGAGTTCATTTCTGCAGAACTCGAAACAACATAAGTCGAATTTTTACCTTACAGGGGTTTCCAAAGTATCACAATTTTGTTTAAAAATAATACATTTTAGATTTATTCCAACCAAATACTTCATAGCTGGGGAACCTCTGCAAGGTAAAATTCTGACGTATTTTGTCTTCGGTATCCTAGAAAACTGAAATCAACTCTACTCTAGGCACATGACCTATAAATTACTCATTTAATGTTTATTTTTGAAAATATCCTAAATTAGTGCTTCAACAAAAAAAAAAAGATAAAAATTTAAACCATATGAATTTTGAAAAAAATGGTAGCTAAAATGTTTTTAATGTTTACGCGACGAAATAAAATTTTTGGATGAAAAAAATTAAGGTTCCTCATTTTTTTTTTCATTTATTTTCATCTTGGGACATGTTTCCAGTAAGTTTGAACTATCAAATTTTACTTCCATTCTCAAGCGGTCTAATTAACTCTACCATCAACTCATCGAGTTCTGAGTACCTTCTGTAAAAAGCATTTAGATTTGATTTGAAATATCAAAATATACCACGTGTCCCATTGATCTTGGACGCCCTCAGTGCAAAAATCTCAAGTAGCTTAAAGAGGACCATTTTGGATTCATTGTGTGGTAACACTGATTCAAGTTCTCCACGTTGAAGTCAATATTATTACGCAGCGAATTCAAAATATTTTTATTAAAACTACTAGAGAGAGATTATTGCGCTAAGGGAGTCAAAGATCACTAGGACGCACGTATATGTAAAATATAGCGAAGAGAAATCTCAAGAATCTGAAGAATTTCAAGAGATTTTCTATTTCTGTAGTTTTCCAGAATGACTTCAATTTCGATTTGGAGAAAATAAGTGTTCCTGTATGTGGCATGTACTCAGAGTATTAGATTATAATATGTAAGATGAAAGCAGAGCAATATATGTCACACAAAGGTATACGACGAACCTATTACGTATAAATAACCATATCTAAAAAGAGTGAAAACCATGCGAATTAAAATAAGAGTGACATCTTTACAGGTAAGCATCTTCGTACTCTGAGGCTTCTTTCTTGTTATGGAAGGATTTTAATTTAATATAACATTGAATCGGAGATTGCTAGGTTGTTATCCATAGTTATAAAATTCAGAGTAGCGAATTTGTTTGTAGTGGTCCAAAAAAGAAGCATTTCTTGTGTAACAAAGAGCTGTTTATTGGAGGAATAGTTCTGAACAATCAACAAAGCTTACAGTGAGTCCGAGGCTATTAGAATTTTTCCAAGTGAAATTCTTGAGAGTAGGTAAGCAATAAATTGATATCACAATAATTCAGCAGACAGAAATGAGAATTGTCAAGGCAATGGATATGAAATTTTGTGGTTACGATGGATGATTGAACAGCTGGCTCGATGTTGACATTCTGAACCATTGGTGTGTAATCGAAGTATTTATTCTGGATATTCACCGAGTTTTCACCATAAACGTCTGAACTGATAATGGTTTCGGGAAAGCTGATAAAACTCGGCTCCATGGAAAGTTGAAATAAGAACCAGGAGGATTTGTGCCGGGTATCACGTGGTGTATTCGGGTTGCTTCAGGGATTATGAACAGTGTATGTATGAAAGAATGAAAGACTGAGGATAAAAGGTTCGACTAAATATGAGAAATTCAGAAGGACTTGAATCTCGAATTACCAAAAGGTTCAAAATGGTCTAGTTATAGAATAATAATATTATCTACGAAGACGTGAGGAAGATTAACAAATTCGCAAAGTCAAATTTATCTTTCATACTTCTGAAAATATTGAAATAGGTATCATTCAAAATCTTCGGTAGCGTTTCAAGTCGCCTACTTATAAGTACTGTCTTCTCGCTTGTTGGTGCCTTTACCCCTCAACTGATACCACATCCTACGAAATGACAATGTATGTTCATTGTTCATCAAGCATCACGATAATTTCATTCTAGTACAGCAGTGCACGCGTAGACATACCATGTTCGTTCAAAAAGCTTTCACTAAAGGGTAAATTTTGTTGCATATACACTGTTATGTACATACGAATAGCGATGAAAAATCACCACAACGTCATCGAAATATGCACTAACTGCACTGTATTTTATACTTGTAAAACGTTCTCACGTAGATAAACGACTGTGAATTATGATTCACGATAATTAAAATTACGCGAATATTATCACGATTACTAAATGGTTACGAGGTCGGGAAAAATTAAAAAAGTCCAAATATTCATTTCAAAGTTTATCGATTCACTCTACTTATTTCAAATCTAAAACCAGTATAACCACCCTTTCGCTTCTTCAAAACGATTAAATTATTTTCACCTTTCATTAATCCACACTGAAAATTCAATTTTCTTAAAATTTCAAAACCCACCAGTTAAAGTCTGATTCGAAGAATTCGTACCCTTGTATCGGATTATTCGAAAATTAAATTGAAAAATTCTTCGTGATAAGTGTACGTATGCATAATTACCCAATACAGTGTACACCATGCTGCTGCGATTTTATTATAATCAGCGCTACTGAAATTCAGCGAACCGATAACCATTCAGATAGCCATATCATTGTATCAATATATTCGCCATACAATGTGTTATCTATAGCGGGTGAAAGTGGGGCAGAGGGTATGTTCTTGCAAGCTACTTACAATAACCTTGTACCTACAGATATACGATTAAATACACAGTCATAAATGACACGAGGAAGAGCGTTATCTTTTGAAAGTCCAATGGCTTTGTTATCAGTAGCAGTTTTTTTTTTTTTTTTTTTTTTTTTTTGCAACAATGTTCTAGAATTTTTTCTTTCATCGAATAAATAGTAACAACTGTTTTGTAGCTTCGCTATAACATATTAGATGAATTTCATTATATATTCAAAGAGTTTCACTCCAAGTTGAAAAATATGCAACTCCAGGGTGTTCATGAGTGAGGAAATTCGAATTTCTGAATTTTTTCGAATAATAAAGACGTTTATCAATCGCCGCTAAATGACTTGAAAGAGGTATCAAAAAATACATACGCAAATTTGGAGGATACCGTTTTTGAAATGAAACTTGGTGAATTTTTTTTTAAAATTCATTTTGAACAATTTAAACATTTTTCGAATTAAAAAAGTTTTGAGTGGCAAAAATTGGTAGCACTTCGTTCCCACACATTCGACAACCTATCATTCATTTATTCAATACTGAAAAAAAATTTAAAAGCAATGCTTATATTAAATAAATTAGGAAAAATTATCTGAATTTTAGAAAATATTGAAGACAAAATTTATACTGAAATTTGAAAAGCGAAATAAAAGACTCTGTACATATACGCAACAATAATCAACAAATTGCAAAGATGAACTTTTTTTCAATACTCAAACAATTCTATGACCTATTTTTTAGTACTAAAAGTATTTCCACATCCATCTTACATTTGACAACAACTTATCAAAAGCCGAAAAATCATTGCCCACTTCATTCGTCCTACAAACGCAACAATTTCGATTAATTATCTAAAACGCGCAATACACAGTCAACCGATACGTTTCGTCGAAATCACCGCAACCCTGCGCTTCTCTTTAAATAAAACGCACGTGTATTGGCAAGAATGTTGACGCAATAAATAAGAAAGTAAAGACAAAGAATTCCCGAACGCATTATTTCCAAATCCGATGTTAAAATACGGTTAGGGTTATACGTTATACCCTTTCCTACCACTACAAGTACACTTCGACATGTAATCTTACAAAGAACTCATATTGTCACAGTAAAACAGCCTAAAATGTTATTTTAGTCTCAATACAGTTCGGAATCTGGTCTAAAGAAAATTATGGAGCTACGACTTTCTTATATCGAAGTTTAAGCATTCAGTGATAGATTACTCTTTCGAAAACCTTTCACGAGGGTAATTGTCGCGTCGTCGCTGAACCCATGCAAGCCTTTCAACTAAATGTATACAAAGTTCGAATATTTTCTACTGCACGGAAAGAGCGGATGCAGAAATTGAATTTTCTTGACCTCTAAGATAATGTCGAACTACCAAAAAGTAGCAATGGTCAATTTATTGCAAATCACTCTTTTATCGCTGGCAAGAATACCTTTTGACATCTCGCAAAACTTAGCTAATATAATCAATTGTTCGTTGCGAGGCGGGGGGGGGGGGGGAGAGATTAAAATTTTTAGTATTTGAATTTTCAGCGTAAGACATTTTTCATTAAAATTAATGAAAGTTTATAAATTGAACAACAGCATTTCAGTTATAATCTTAATATTCAACTATCCTTTGGATACTTCAGTGAGAAAGGGAACCAGAAATGCTAAAAATGTCGTGTAGTGGATTGCATTACGAGGCTGCTGCTAACCATCGACGAATGTTCGGAATTTCGCAGGTTACTTAATATAGTCCAATTTAAACCATTATAGGGTAAGTGCACCAATTATTGACACCCTTAAGGATTTTTTTACACGTTTTCCAATATTTCCCCCAAACTATGAATGGTAGCAAAAATCTGAATATAGCATATGAAACTACATCATTTAGGGAATATTTTGACCTATTTACATTCGAGTCTACCCTCATTGGTAACCCTGGTAAGAATCCCCCAAAGTGAAAAAGTGAGATGTCCCAATTATTTGACACCCTAACACCAGTTATTTCGCACCCCCTTGTACCAATTATTTTACACCCCAACGATTCATGTTAAATAAATAATAAATTGCTAAAATTGTAACAAATACAAATTTATTTAAAATAATTGGTAATAATGGCCCAAAATTAACAAAAAACTTTATTTTGAAGAAAAACGTGTTGGTGTCAATTAATTGGAGCATGTCAACTAATTGGTACACTTACCCTACAACCATTATACTAAATTCGAATATGTTATATTGCAGTAAAGAGTGTACGTTGTACAATAGGGTGGAGCAATTTTTTTTTTTTTTTTTTTCAATAAGTGAATGGGGCAGGTCAAAACTATTGCTAAATAACCTAAAAAGGATCTCATAAAAATTTCCGGCACCCCTAAAATGAAGTCAAAGTTTTAAAAAATGAATCTTCAGGCAACTAAATTTTCTTACGCAATTTTTAGAGGTCAATTTTTTTTAAAATTCAGGAGGTATAAAGGATTTTAAATTATTTTCAAGAATGAAAAAAAGTTCTTGGACGAAACAATATGACTTCGAAATGTAAACATTTTCCGATTGCTCGAAAATTCGTTTTTTTTTCACTCCAAATTTTATAAAACTTTGACTAAATTTTAGAACATCTAAAAATTAGTGGTAGAGGCTGAAATCTTTATGAGATAATTTTTTGATAATTTAACTACTACTAAGACCATGCTAACCTTAAATTTTGAAAAAGGAATCGAAATTCAGCCCCCCCCCCCAGTATATAAAATTTTGCCACCAACATGACATTCGAGCCGATTAGTAGCTTTTTTTACATTTTGAGGTGAGGAGAATACCTCTAAAATTACTGTCACGAAGTTGAATTCTCCGAATCTGATAAAACATAAAAAGATTACGTATTATATAACATAAAGTGGTTTGCAAAGTTTCATTTCCTATTGGACAGTTTTACTTCATTTACAATATGTTTCGAATTCAAATATCTTCCCTCCACTCTTCAAATACTCGCAGCAATGCAATTTCATATTTTAATAGAAATATTATAAATAATTGACAGTAAGCTATGACTTGTTAGCAAAGTTTTAGCAGTATTTCCACACTTTAAACACAACATACAATTTTCGTTCCCTGCTCTGTTCTCAAATTTTTGTGTGGGGGGCTAAATTTTAAATCAAATACCATAATTCTAATGAAGATAGCGAATTTAGAACTTGTGATTAATTTGCGAAATTTAATTATTTTTCGATAAAAATCATATGCTGGAAATTTCAAATTTGGTAATTATTCATAACTTCTCACTTTCCTTTCGAAATGACAACAAATGCCCACATTTAGAAAAGACATACCGTACTGATACACTTTTGATGGTAAGATTTGGTACATTCCATCAGCCATTCCTGTTAATTTTACATGCATTTCGGCGTCAAAATGAGTCGAAAACTATGAACCATAAGGAAAAAATACATAGTACGCGATTTGTTGGAAATTTCATTTCTTTTCATTTCACACGAATTTCATTTGGCTAAGATCAAGGGTAAGCGAAATACTGGCCTCAATAATTACAGAATCTTCAAGATAGTTGCTTTATAAGAATCGAAAATCAGAACTATTTCGCAAAAAGAGTTAATGCCTCATTTTAATCTCTTCATCCTTCTTCCTGTACATTTTTCAGTAGCTCAATGTTGAGCAAATTTTAACAATAGACCGGTGCACAACTTTTGCAGCACTATTTATAATTCCTTACTACTGCTATATTTTTCGATATTTAATGGCCACTAGCTTTCGAGTACAACCATATAAATTATTTGACGCTTCCTGTGACGTTAACACTATTACGCATGTATAGCGAATACCTAGTACACGTGACACGTGACATTGTATAGACAACATATTTCTCAGACAGTACAAACATGAAATAATAATGTAACATTTTATGTATTCATTTCTGCGACTATCTACGAAAAAAAAAAAAAAAGGGACACACAAGTAAAAACGTTGACATTGGCTATTCGCGTAAAAATATCTAGCAGCTTATCGCTGACGCGATTACGCGTACAGATACAAGTACAATATATGCAACTTGTAAATAAAAAGTATTTCAAAACTTCGCGATAAATATTTGAGCGGGAACCGGAGCATAGCAGTTTTCACGAATCGCCAACTCAATAAATCGATACAAACTGCGAACAAACTCCATTGGATATGCGGTCTAAATTTAGATACTATACATCACGCCAGTATTTACAACCATTAAACCTGCCTATAAGTATGTGGTGTTTTCAAATAAAAAAATTACTCCCCACAAACGCAGTCGAAGGCGAAGGTTTTTTCGAAAAATCAAAAACAATACGAAAGCGTGGTATACGCCACTAACGACGTGCTTCAAATTAACCATGATGTTTATTATACGACCGTTCGTAATTGCAATTACAATTCAAACTCGCATCACTGGCAAATTAGTGCACTCTGCGAAACCAATATTTGAGAGAAAAAATCCGCGCGAACTAATGAAAAAAAAAAATCCTCGCCCGTTGGAAGGCGAAAAAACCCCACCAACGTGGTTATACAGCGCTTCCTTTCCACTACTCGTATACATAGTTACTTGCATCAAGCACACGAGGCAATAATGATTATTTTAAGTTGACCATGGCTATCGCATTTAACTTTTAACCTTGAAACGTGCCCTGCGCTGGTCTAAGCTGCTGCAACATTTTATTAACATCTCGAATAATAATTATCGTCGGGCAAAAAAAAATAACTTGAAAACCGCGCCGCAGCACCATTTGCACGAACTGCAGTCCGCCGTTCGCATGCAACCAACAAGTTATAACACTTTATTGAGTCTGTATGTGCTGTGTGTTTATTATTATAAACGCATATTTAAAACGTGACTTAGTTGAAATTTATTTTAAATGGCTTGTTTATCATCTTATCATGCGATTCGCATTTGTGACCTTTTTTTAGTTGTTGCAAATTTTCAATTCTTGTAATCAGCAAAATGAAAAAGATAGAAATAATAATTAGTACAGAAAACGAAAAAATATCACTAAAGAAAAAAAAAATGATGGAAAATAATGAAATAAAATTTACTGTAAATTTTCAACTCTAGTCTAAAAAGCAACACATGATGAATGAACACAAAAACTACAAAATTTTAATAATAATTTCCACACAATTAGTGAAGGCAAATCATGAAAAAAAATGAACAAAATTAATAATGAAGGTTTTTTTACTGCAATTTGTTCGGGAAAAACCCCAGTAGCAACTCCTAAAAATTCAAAAGCTTCGAAGTCGTGTAAAAGCCTGTGAAGTGATGTAAAAGTTCGACAAAACCTAAATTTTTCCTAAATTTCGAGCTCACTCCTTCATAACCATCCCCTCCATGAAATGAATTCTAAGAGTGATTCTGCACTGAGTAATAATGCATATTAGAGAACTTTTCATTTTAAAAAATTTCGAATTTTTTTTTTTTAATTTCAACTGAAGTAGATCACCTTAAGTATTATGTGATCGCAAATTTCATTCATATTTGAAATTATCAGTAATTTTAATCCTGTATCCCTTAGTTCTCAAGATTGTTGAGCAAAAACTTCATTATGAAACGTTTCACCCACCTAAGCTTCTAAGCGACTTTAGAGCCTCTGAATTCACCAAGAATTATTACTGGAGATTATTGGCGGATTTAATGGTCGACAAATGAACAATAACCGATTGCGCCCCGGATGAAGCAGCGTGCCCCAGGCTGGAAGGGCTCCTTAGTTTTTTTTGTTTGTGATACCGATGTATGCTTTTAATTACTTATTTGATTTTTTAAATTTTTTTATTCTCCTATTAATATTTTATTGTACTCAATAATAACAATAATAATTGTTTTATTAGTTAAAAGGATTGAAGTTGGGAACGAATAAGAAATACTAAGTCATGTTTTAAATATGACGGAAGATTCATTCCCCTTTCCTCCCTCTTCTAAAGGGGTTTCTGCAGGGGCGTAACGAAGACATTCTTCAGGGGGGGGGGGAGAAAACCAAAAATTGCCAACTAATATCATAAAATTTTCCCAACTGTTGACCTTTTTTTTTTTTTTTTAGCCTTCAAAAATTTTAAAATAGTTGTAATAATACTCTACGCTAAAACTCCAAATTTACCAACTTTACAAAAGCCAAGGGGCTACGTCTCTGGTTGTGCGCTATACATGATATAAGTTGGCATCAGTTCGAATTTATTCGAGCTCTTATTTTCCCAAAAGAAATTCCAAGTTCCCAATTTCAACGTTGAACAATTATAAATTTCCCAACTTTTCAAAACACCTGGGGGGAAGCTCCCTCCTCATCCCCCCTTAGTTACGCCCCTGGGTTTCTGCACGACTTCGACTGCTTGGGTTTTCAGGGTTTCGTACTGAGATCCATATATTTCAACAGAATTAAACACATGCACTAGACACCGATTTCTAACCTAATTCGCTGAAACTAAGGGCCAAAATGATGACCCGATTTACTCTTTACTAAAATTAATAATGAAAAAAGTGCACAATTGAATAGTAAATTTTTTTCTTTTAAATTCAATGTTAAATGTTATTTCAGGTCACTGATGAATTTCATTTAAATGTGGCTATTTTTTCGAGCACTTAATGAAGTAAGAGGATAAACATAGATTATAAATTTGGGCTGAAATATAGTTGAAGAACGCCCATACTAATAACCTATAATTGTACTTTTTTCTCTCCCTGACTGGCTTATCAGCGACAACGATAATGACGTTTTTCATTCATTCGGAAGATGAAGAAAAAAACAAATTCGCGAATACATTACGTACGAATACCAGCTCGATGAGGTATTCGTGTCGGCGACACGGTAAAAAGGAAAGGAGGTAAATATAATTGGAGAAACCGTTTCTCTAGCAGACGGATCTCCTTTCTCGCAAAATGTATAATTACAACGCAGGACACAAACATCTACGTACACGTACACGTAATCCGCTCCGCCATAAACCATAATTATTGTACAGCTACGTAATACGAGAACAATTACCGAAAAAAAAAAAGACTCGACTGTGTAGTCTCGAAGACAAAATAACCGATTCTAAGGCGCATCCTTCAGCGGAGAAAGAAAATCAGGACGTCGGCGTCGCGACGTACATGCACGGGTGGCGAGAGGAGAAAACGTCATCGCAACGGATACATTGTTGCCAGAGGTTAGGCGATGTTGAACAAGGTCGCGGGTCTAAAGAAGAGCGAAGAGAGGGCGTCGGATCACGCGAACCGTCTACCGACGACAGCTTAAATATTCGCCGAGCGGCGGAAAAGTTCAGTGGCCGCGGTCGGGCCCCGATCGGCCCCCTCACCTCTTCATATTTCGTTCACTCGATGTTACAGGCCGAACTGAGCCAGACGTTAGCCCTTTCACCCGCTCCTATAATTCGTGCACTCCCCGAACCACTCCGTCCGTCCGAAACGCCCAAATGCAACAATTATGTACGCGAAACTCGAAAAAACCGGTCACAATGTAGTCATAAAAACATCATACATATTATGTGTAGCGGTATAAATGTACTATGTGTACGCTGTATCGTGTAGACCTGTACCTTCCACCTTCCAGTCTGCCTCTGCCTCTGCCATTTAATCATAGAGAATGGAGTCGAGCCAGCCGAATTGAGCGAGCATATGCAGTTTTTACTACGCGTTTAATTTTTCTTTCTTTCTTCCCTTTTTCTTTTTTTTCAACTGCGTATGTACGCCTGGTACACGTTCCTCTCCTCCTACCCCTTCTACAACGTAATCGGTATCTCATTTGTTACCCATACGTGAAAATTCTGTACAACCTGTCTAGTTGTACTTCATTTCTTGATTTCCATCCGACGAATTTACTCTCACCTCGCCAGTTGTTATTAGAATAAAAAACAAAAAAATTCCACCTATCGCCAATTTTTTCGTCGCACTTCTCGGAACACCCGTCCACGAACTCGATTCTGTTCGCGCAACGGAATTACTTCCAAGTCTGTTGCACTTCTCAAATATTCGCCGACTAACCTCCACCCAACCCATCGAACCTCGCCACCACCGCCGCTTCACCGCTACACCGCTTCGCCGTTTAATTCGTGTGTTATTGTATCTTGTCTGTAATTTGAGCATTACGCAGTAGACGGGAACCGGGAGATGTGGTAAACAATTTATACTGGCCCGGCACGAACACCGACAAATTAACGTTTTAAATCACAAAAGACGCGATGGTAATTTATAATACGTATTTGAGGCATTTCGTCGCAAATCAATGCAATCGCCCTTTTACGCTTTGAGCTTCGAGACTCGGTCGAGAACCCGAGGTAGGCTGACGTTCGAGTCGATCATTCGGCAACCGCATCGCTCGCAGATCTCCGAGGATATTTTTCTGGTGTCGCGCGAACGCAAATATTAGTACACCGTACATGCGCGCCGCCCAGACACACAGATCCGAGTTGAACAAACTTTTTATCGCATTAAACAAACGTTGCCATTTATTACTTACGTCCTATAAATACTACACTTCGCACATGGCTGATGGGTAAATGATAAATTTGTCATTATAACAAGAGTCGATCATCTGCCAATCTGCCATCACCTTACACCACCTTATACGCAACTAAGAATGAAATTCTCTGTACTCGACGAACTAAAATATGTAGTATGATGATTAAGAAAATGAAGGACTCAAATAAGAATTTAATTTTCATCTACTAGATGAAATCTAATTTTTTCCTATTTTTTTCATGTTTTTCGTTTTGTATAGTTGGAGTGTAATTATAAGCCTGTCATTACGAAAAAGGGGCAGACATTCAGACAACTAACATAATTGTTAAAAAATTTATTTTTGATATACTTGTTCTTTACACTTCACAAAGCAAATTAAAAATTTTCTGAATTCAAAGCGTAGCATAGTGTTCTCATTAGAAGGGAGAGGAGGACTAGAACCTCCACTTCTACAGTTTTTCGCCTTCATCTCCGTATTTAGAGCTCATAAATGAAAAGAAGGTCTATAATAAATTATTCTACATAAAATTTCCTGCGCATGATGTTCACTCCAATTTTCTTGTAGAGTTCATAACACTCGAATTCTGAGCCACCAGTGTATGCGGCATAATATTCAGGGACGTACCGAAAGGGGGGAGGGGGGAGCTTCCCCCCTTGGCTTTTGGAAAGTTGGTAAATTTGACCACTTGCGCAGTATTATTACAGCTATTTTTACATTTTTTGAAGACTAACAAGAAGACTCTGACATCTTATTTAACATCTTATTTTCGCCGCAAAAAAAAAAAAAAAGGTCAACAGTTGGTAAAATTTCATGGTATAAGTTGGCAATTTGGTTTTCTCCCCCCTCCCCCTGAAGAATGTCCTCGGTACGCCCCTGATAATGTTCTCGTGATTGCGACATTTTTTCGTTAGTTTTTGGAAGTTTTCAAGATAACTGTCTCAAGTGATAAAAGATATGCAATGTTTAAACTAGAATCATGGCGAATAAAATGAAGAGTGAGGGGTATATGAAGTATTTGAATAATTGCAGTAATTATAGACTTTGTGAGTGATTCAAAATCCAAAGAAAGGGGATGCAGTAGGGATTTTTGAACCACAGCTCACCAGGTACTGGCACAGGAAGGAAAAATGTATCTCAGCTATAAACATTAAAATATGTACTTATATTTATAATTTTATTCCTTTTTCTTTTTTTGGTATCTTTCAATTTTAACAAAACCGAAGCCAAAGGGTTGGAGGTAGGGGAGTTAAAACCTCCATTATTTTTTTTTATTGATATCAGTAATACACGTACATAAATATGGTACTTATGGAAAGAAATATGCGATTCACATTCATTAAAATTACCCTCTCCCCTATACTTCATTGAGAAGTGAAAATGTGGGTTTAAAAAAAATTAAACCCCCTACCCCTCATGATTCATTCACTTTCGCTAATGCCCAGAATTTTTGTATACTTTAAGAATTTCATTTTATTTCATTTTTGAGATTTTATTAGTTTTTTTGGGGGGACGGGGGAGGAGAAAAGATGTATGCTTGAGTACTCTTCAACAATTTTTCATTGATGAAAATTCCTTCAAATTTGTCAGATATTTTTACCAATTTTTTTTTTTATAAATTTTTTCATCGCACAGAATCAATTGTTTCATTCAGTTTTTTAAATGGGAAACATACATTTTGATAGGGTGGGCAATAATTAGAATTGGAATTTTCAAATTCTTATCCATACTGTTGAGGGATTCGAAAGTCATTATAAGTAACTTTTCGTGATATTCGGATCCCGTAAAACATGAAAAAAAAAATTGCAACTAATCATTAATTATTATTTGATTAGATGAAAATTTTTACTCTGTTCAACGAATGTCTCTTTATCGTTTATTTTAGTTTCAAAGAAGCCGAAAGAAACTCTACGTAATCCGATAAGTTTTTTTTCTGTCCCAGACAAAATCATAATTGAAAAATTCAACCATATCATCAAGTATAATAAAAAAAACAAACAAACAAACAATACAAATAAATAATAATTCGAAGAATAGTAGGGCTTATCAATCGACCAAAATGTAAATCCATATTCTTCGCTTTGACGCGATAACGTTGATAAAAAGTAATGGCGCCGTTAAACGCCATATTGTGTAAATGACCATTGGCACTTGTTCATTCTGAGATTGAAAATTTTTCATCGAGCAAAAATTCGCGTACCGTTTAAAAATTTCCTCGGTAATAACCGAAACTTGGTGTGCTATGGTTTCATCGAATGAACGATGAACGTGCTAATTTCAGCGAGAAATGCACACGGGTTGACCTCGTCTAATTCTCATTAGAGCGTTCACCTAATTACATAGACTGGAGAAGGCGGCGGCGCGAGTACGGACACTTATGCAGTAGACTTTGTAGTCTGTCGTTGGCATCGAAATTTATTACTTACTAAAAGCGTACACGCTAACTTGTTGCATGAAATGTATTTCGCGTCACGTAATTAAAAACCAGAATTCGCCGTTTTCTTTCCTTTCCCTCGCCTCTTTTTGCACGATCTATCGAAACGCGGCTCGTCGGCGCGCTTCGTTAACTTTCAAGTTCGTCGCAACGTGCACCTGTTTTTTTTTTGTCCTGTGTTTTCGTCCACTATAAGCTGGTCGTTTCAACATTGTATACATTACGTATTCGTAGACAGACTAGAATGCGAGTCGTTCAATTTTCTGCGACCGAACTCGACCACTCGAGGTCCGAATTTCTGCAAATGTTTATTTTTAGTACGTAATCGACATGCCCACGTTCTGCCTCAATTTCCGTACTAATGGTAAAATGTTGTCGAACTAACAACCTTGTCTCCATTCCTATTTCATTACGCTTATCGTCTATCGAGAAATTCATCTCGGAATACGTATCGGCGGTTCGTCGAAATCTTTTCAAATTTACCACGAAGAAGCGATATGATTAAGATTTTGCCATTGTCAGCACACGCGTGCACAACAATCACGAACGAAGAATTTCATCTACGTCCTTATCGAAAGCCACGTAATTTACGCGTGCGCGAGCATATAGTAAACCTACGTTTCAGTACCTCGTACATTTTATTAACTTGATATTTTTTTTGCACTTCTCATATATTGAGACTTCATACACATTGCATAAATGTTTACGTTTGCAATTGATGAAAATGGAATTTTCAAAAGGAAGCCACTTCCGTGCTGACTGAGTAGAGAAAATAGCAAAACAAGTTCAGAAAAAAATCTCTAGAAAAAACATTAATTCATTTCAAATTATTTTTTTAATGAAATATTTTTTATGATCGATTGTTTCGTGGAGAAAAAACCAATACGTAATAACAATAAACAGAAATTTTTATAAAATAAATTTCTGTATGAAAATAACGTTGGAAAAAACCTTTGAAAATTCGAAAATATGCAAATTTTTATTCACTAAAAAAAATTGCTAATATTTTCGAAAATTCGAGAAAAAACAAAAAATATGAAAAAAATGTAACTACCTACATCACATTACTGGTGCTGATTTTCCATAACCTTTCTCCTCAAATTGAGCATAAGTAGTATTTTTGACACATTGGAATCATATGAACAGACGTACCCATTGCATTTGAGCTGTTTGAGAGACCTCAAATATTCACCAAATTTTACTGAATTCACCAAAACTTTTGCGGTTATACTGCATAACTGAACTGACATTACATACGCAGTTTAACCCTCTTACTAACATTTCATGAAAAGATGAGAAAGATTTTGAAAAAACTTTCTGAATCAATTCCCGCTCAGAGCAGTTTCTCGCTATGAGCCTTTAACTTCCCTCTAAATTTACTCGAAAATGTAAAATTTCAATATGTTTGTTATTTGATCTCGTTTCTTCATACGAAACCATAATCGACAATTTTCGACTTTTCGTTTACCCCTGCCATATTCCGAAGGCGAAAACCACTCCTCCGCCCTTCCAACATGAATATATATTCTTCTCCTTCAGTAAGCATATGAGGTTATTATCAAATATCAAGTATTTGGAGCTACTTGAACCTTCTTTAAATTTTCTTCATCCTCCATCGACCATCGTTCACAATGTAATCTCCAATCAATTCGAAAGAGCCGGAGAGAAGCAAAATTGCACCAGGGTCAAAATAATTCTCAGTTTTTGCTTTTCAATTCTTTTTTTTAATCCAATGAAAAAAATCAAATTAGAATTTAAAAAAATTTAATCTTGGGAACGAGCAATCTGCCTTCACTGCCTCTCGCTTTCTCGGGTCCTAATAAGACACACCGAGTTTAAAAATCTACAAAGCATTTAAAAATGAAAAAAATTTCCAAAAATGTAATGATCATTATTCATGAAAAGACGACAAAAATTCACAAATTACAAAAATGTTTTAGCATCCTAGAATATTCAAAAATATATAAAAAAGTCGATAAAAATAAAAGTTCGAGTTTTTTAAGTGAATTTCGTAAACAGATATGAAAAATTCGAGATACGACTCAAAATTTCCTCGAGAAGCTATTTTCTCAATTTATTCCTCTCTCCATAATTCGTTTAAAAATCTGAAATTTAGATATGTTATTTTTCTCATTACACTTCATCATGCGATATCAAGATCGAAAGTCCAAACATAAAAATATGAAAAGAACAACTTTTGGTGAAACCTTATTTTAGCCACGAAGGACAGAAGAAAAAAGAAAAGGTTGGATATTTACTTTACGCCTACAAATGGCTTGAAAGGCTGAAACATCCGAGGTATAAAGCTATGAGCTCTCTTTTACATATAAGGTGGGCTGTAATAGAAATCATTTTTATTAAAAATTCAACTAAAAATACTTCCTCCCTGTTCGAAAAATTTCTTCGGACAATTTCTCATACAATAAAAACTCATCATAGAAATTTCAATTTCACGCAAACCAACTTGAAAAAAAAAATAGAAGAAAAAAAATTAATAAATTTTCAAATCAACAAAAAAAATCTTCGAAAACAAATACAGCACAGATGTGAGTATGATTTCGCCAGTAGCTACCTAATTCCAACAACTCCATACGAACAATCGACAGATGTATCTGAGCTTTAAAATTACTATATTAATGGGTTATTTAGGAACTTGGTAGGCTTCTGAATATTCATAATTTTGTATAATTATAAACGCCCGTATATAGGCGCGGTGATCAATTCTTCAATATTTAATAGATATCCAAGGTTAACGAATTAGTTTTCTGTTCAAAACACGCGTATAATCGTTAAAAAATTAATTTCGAATGACACGTTAGTTTTACACGAATAAAGAAATACCAATTTAGTCTACAAAGTGGCTACATAATCAATTGGGTAGTCAGGAAGTCACTAGTCGCAATAGTTTCCGCTTTATAAGGTTGACGTATTTTTAAAACATCGATAACATCGCATTCGACTCTATAAAATGTTTTAATCGGCGCCAAGAGAGAAAAAATTTAATCACATCGTAGCCTAGATATGTAAATTGTTTCGTAGTACGTCGTATTTTAATTCATCATTAAATCGAGAAACGGGTGTACGCAAAAATTTCAAAACCCCAGAACCGACGATTTCAAATTTCAAAACGAAAGCAAACATGTTTCCAGCATCAAGAAAAGCTCGAGAAAAAAAAAACACAAGAGCACGTTGTCAAAAGCGACAACAACGCCAATACCAGAACCAGCTTACGAACACTTGGAAGAATAAAACAAACGATGCTGATACCGATGTGTGCAGCTTATAAATAGGACAATGTTGCTATTATAAAGAAATGAACGGTTTTGCTCGGTGCAATTGCGATATAATGTAAGGACGCCGATCAGCGACCGGCGACCGCTTAAATGGCGGCGCGAGAGAAGGAGCAGAGCAAGAGCAACGTGTGAGGCTGGTCGAGGAGTGATTCTATCTTGTAATAAGACGTGAGATGGTATCAACGACGTTCAAGATTTATTGCGTATACGCGGATATTTCTGCGTGTTGTCTCAATGTTTTGTTGCACTACGAAGCGCAGAATAGGCAATAATTATGCGAAACGACGACCAAGCCGAGTGCAAGTGGAATGGAATTAGCTGCCGCTACCAACGTATAAACGCCTAAGCGTGAGCCTTTGCTTAGTACCTCCTTCCTCATCGCTTCATTTAATCAAACAAAGGAACCAATATTTTACCAACGATCACCTCGAGTCGGAATTGCTGAATATGTACGTGCTCTTATTTACTCCATAAATTGTATAAAAGTTGAAATATAGTCGCGTACTTGCCTTAAGTATTTTGCGATATCACACTCAAATTTAAAACAAAGAAGAAGAAAATCCTCAAGTTTTTAGCTTGGCCTTCAAAAAATCGAAAACGGCTAATTTTCAATAAATTTTATACATGCATTTTTTCGTTACAATGAATGCTTTTAATCTTCACTCACTCATTAATATTAATGCAAAAAATTCACTACTCTTGGTTTTGGAAGAAGAATTTTCTCTAATATTAATTTTTCACTTCTTTCTCGATTTTTCAGACAAAATGTACTTCTTTCGCGGAATTCCATTCATTTTTGATACTGGGGTGTTATTAATGGTGAAAAATAGATTTTTTCAAAAAAATTAGCTATCATCTAATCTTTAATTAATCAGTACACGAGTTGGGTTTACCTTCTAGTGTTGGCTTTTTGGCTCAATTTTTACACAATGGAACAATACTCGTTTTTCTTAAGAGGAGATATTGCTCATAATTGAAATTGAAGAGCATAAAGAAAATAACTTTTTTCGAATTGAAAATATAAAGGGAAGTATCTATCGTGCTTGGGTACACTGCTACAAGAAAAATAAATACACAAGTCTTTCCTATGTTTAATACTTTCGATACATTAAATAGGCAAAATTTGTATACGACTTTTTCTGCTCCAAACAACGAATAAAATAATGAAAAATTACTGAAAACTAGAAATACATTACATAGTATGCATCTTGCATCCATACTGAGTCAAATATAAGGTTCAAATTATGGTCCCCAACAAATCCCACATACGACTACTGAGCTTTCGACTATATTTACTTAGGAGATGAAGAAGATTCATGAAATTTCCTGACATTACTTCATTCATTCCCCCTCCCAAAATCGTTGTTCTCTTCAAGTTCCTTACAAACTCACCCAAGAGGGAGGTTTAAATTTGAATATTCAGTAATTTAGGCATACTCTTCTCATATAAAGCCAGAAGTAATCTATACCCATCCTTCGGACGGTGTGTTTAAGCATGTGCTTCTTTATACACTGAAAGGGGTTTTTTTATCTTTATTGTCAACTTCTTCGATGGTAATAGTTCTTCTTTGCTTTGTTTTGCGAATTATTGAAGGAAAAAAAATTTTGAAATCACGATGGTAGATTCTATCATTTCTTTAACCAAAATTTTTTAAAATTGAAAACTAAATTTTTGTCAATGTTATTTTTAATTTTTTTTTTCAAAATTTGTGATCACGTTCAAAAAATAACTTTTTGCTTACTACTTGTTTAATGAAAGGAGCAATTGAAAAATTAAATCGATATACAAAATTTCATATACATACATAAGTAATGTTATTATTCATTTTAAAAAATTCTATTCATTCAAATTATATTCACGACGTTAAAATTAATTTTTTTCTTTAATCTCAGTTAGCCACAAATTAAAATTACTTCAAAAAACAAAATAAAAAACATTGATACATCTACATCGGAATTCGTTGAATTATTTCAAAACATAGACAGTGAAAAAATGTCTAAAATAATAATTTCGTTAGTCAACCATTCGGCATAAGATGCCATTCGAATTCATAAGTTGAGGTTTTATTTCGTTCGCTAACCATTCAACGTGAGGTACCATGAGGAGGGATCCTTATGCTTTTTACTCCATATTACAAATGACCACACCACTACTTTATTACAACTCCAGCTGGTTCAATTAAAGTGCACTCCATATTAGAACATGAGCTGGTTGAATGAAACTTGAGGACATCCTCTCACCTCCTGCTACATTTATAAAATTTTGCTCCATTTATCACGTGGGAACTAAAATACCTCCACTCATGCTCCGTCACGCCAACTCACAGTTCAATGAAATGTGAGGTCACGCAAACTCACGTTTCTGCAACACTAAAAAACTGCGAACTAAAAGACCTTGACTCATGCTCCGTCACGCTAATTCACGGTTCAATTTTTCCGTGAGCTTACACAAACTCACATTCCTGCTACATATATAAAATTTTACTCCATATTATTAAAACATGAGCTGGTTCAATTTTTCCGTGAGCTCATACAAACTCACATTCTACTACATATATAAAATTTTACTCCATAATATTGAAACGTGAGCTGGTTCAATGAAACGTGAGGTCACACAATCTCACGTTCCAAGTCCTGAGCTGGTTGAATGAAACTTGACGACATCCTCTCACCTTCTGCTACATTTATAAAATTTTATTTACTTCATAATATTAAAACATGAGCTGGTTCAATTTTTCTGTGAGCTCACACAAACTCACATTCCTACTACATATATAAAATTTTACTCCATAATATTGAAACGTGAGGTCACACAATCTCACTTTCCAGGTCCAAAATTTAAAAATTGCGCACATCATAAGGAGATCCTGGTGGATAATTAATTAACTACTCTTCGGGGCTGTGGAATGACGTTTGGTCGAGCGTCATAGATATGTGTACAACTTCTTTGGCACATTTACTGGACGTTTCTTTAAAGCTTTTTTTTCGAGCTTCATGGAGCTTTTCGTGAGTGCCTGAGGCGTTAAGAATGATCTCCTCGTTCAGCCCTATCACATGAAACCACTCGCAACTTTCATCGTTGCGTGTATCTCCACTTTACCTCGGACAAACTTTTACCCTCCTCAATTATATAGTAGAATTATCGACCTTTCGTTCATCTCTTCCATATTTTGAGGACAATAAACCAATTTAGGAAGTAAAGCAACAATATGAGCTAAATGACCTCAAAAGGACTTCATAAAAAGTTTATCCCTTAACTAAATTTCTAAGCATCTCCAAAATGAAGTCGAAGTTTTAAGAATGAATTTTCGAACAATGAAAATTTTTTTGTCGTCCAAAGGCTGAAAAAATGTTTATCCTTTGATGTTTTTCAAATTTAAGAGGTCTGAGGTGTTTTTGAATTTTTTTCAAAATGCACCCATTTTGGTTATTTTCAAAAACGAACAACAAATGGGTATTCTATTACTTCTACGCCAAGCTATGGGTTTAATTTAAGCTATTTGGAACTCAAAGGAAAAATGCGTTGGATTTTCACCTCACAAAGCTTTCCACATCTTATGCTTGTTTTAAAATGACGTTGTATAGATATTTTAGCACCAAAAAACTCACACTTTAGTTACCCCTTCCCTTTCGAGTCCGAAAAAGCTTAAATTAAGCTCGTAATGGGCACACACGCAGTAAATTACCTGTTTGTCATAATTTTGAGCAGTAATTAAAATTAATATATAAAAAAAATTTATAACATTTTAGCCTCCTAAATTTAAAAAAGTGGCAGTAAAATTTCTATTCAGTTTTTAGGTGACAAAATAGGAGTTAGGAATGAATAAATTTTTAACTGTCCCGAAAATTCATTGTTTTCAAATATGACTTCATTTTAAAGGTTTAAAAATTGTTTTAGAGGGCTGAGATTCTTATGATATTGTTTTGAGGTAATTCAACATATTACGACTCCGCTTCTTTCACTCATTGACAAAAAAAACGAAATTCGGCCCACTCTATTGGTTACTGATCATATGATCGCAATGACGTAAAATGCGAACATGCGTACATCCCCCTTCCTCAATCCGTTCCACTGGAAATCAGGTGGACTGCAACGGCTATCGTTTTCACGCAGATTACGAAAGGAAATTTCACACGATTTTCAACGCGATACGGAATACGAACAGGATTACACATTTGCGAAAACTTACGATATACTATAATGCATTTTGGAGGGAACGAAGAAGAGGAGAAGTATCAATAAGAAAGGTTGTCACGATAACCTACAAGTACATACGTAGGAAATTTCACTTGTAAATTTATCGATTTTTGGCGTGAGCCAGTCTGCGAAGCGAAAATTTACATGGGCGCAAGGTCGCATACATACATTGTAAAAAAAACCGCAGTCGCCTCGTGTAAAATGCCGATATCTAAGGTCACTTTAAACAGAGATAGAGCGTCGTCGCAGCCGCAGAAGAAGTACCGCTTAAGGGCTTACCACAGACGGAACGGGCTTCGCGCGCTATTTTACAAGCCATAGGAGACGATGGCAAAACGCAACAATGTATGGTCAAGGTTAAACTGGTTGTTATGTCTCGTACTTTCTGTTCGTGCCGCCGTCGTCTGTGCTTTCAACTCGACACAAAGTAGTATGTCTGTATATTGTGTAAATTCATCGAATGTATAATAAAAGCTAACGCTAGTTACACATGCATTATATTCATTCGGCGTTCGCGCGGCGGGGCGGGGCAGGGTGCGGTACGGGGCTGAGGCTCGGGCTCGTTCGCTGAATAATTCCTCATTCTCTTTCTTTCTTATCTCTATACAAAGACTTTAAAATATACTTGTAACTGTAAAACAACGTATTACCAGTATTACCGTCTCGCGCCTCCCCTTCCATTCGCCTTCGCTATCAAAGTCCTATTCTGCGCCAAAATGAAACGGAAACCGCGCGCCAACAGGTTTATTAACGTCGACGCGTGAGGCTATTTCGTTCGACTGCGGCGCGCATCTTTTCGTTTTTTCATTTTTTATTCATTCCTTCCTCGTTAGAATTTTTATTTTTTACTCTCAGCGTGACCACCATCACCATCTTGATGCGCGCGCGCGCTGCTTCGTGCATAAAATGTGAAAAATCCTACAACACATTGTACGCGGAATGCTATAGGCGGGGTACATGTTCTGTTTTTTTTTCTCTCTTTTTTTTATGCAACCAATTAACCTGCGCCAGATCGCAAACGGCGTCAAGTTACGCCATAACTGGTAAAAACTACAATACCAGAGTCTATTTGGTAAATAAATGAAACTACATACATACTCGACACTCGAGTTAATATTCTAAAGCGGTGCGACGACGTTTAACCTGGTTATAATTACTTTCGATTACACGTTATTCGCACACACGCTACGAAAAAAAATCTCACTCGCATTTTTTCAACTTATTCCCCAATACGCGTAATAATCTCAGTTCTCTTATCGAAATCATACATACACCAATCTCGAAACTACTTACTTAATTAGTATTTAGAAAAAGAAAAAGTATATACTTTGCAGATTTCAATGCCACTCTCCCAAACTGATAATACTTGGCGATAAACAACGGGGTCGACAACCAGCAGTATTATTTTTGAAACGATAAGCGTCGAGTATTAAGTGATCTGACGTTCGTTAATTTCCTCCTTCAAACTTCATTGCGTCAATATCTAATGAAAGTCAGATTAAATAATCGGCGAAAATTTCGTTTAATACGAGGTAATCGATTAAAAGTTGTCTCGCCTCCATCCTACATCATACACTAAAATGCTACCAGCCAAGAGGATATTTTTAATTTTTTATTCCATGAAGATACGCAAGATAACAGTTTCCTCTCGCAACTCTCGTCCCCCACTTCATTCCATAGGTTCTCAATTTACCGAAGATCCGTAAGAATGCAATCATTACAAATGATTTTAAAAATAAGAGAAACAAAAAAAGTAAGTGGGCATTCCTTTACACCCACATTCAAAATAAACCAATTATCGTTAAATTTGAGTTATACACAGGGGCGTACCGAAGACCTTCTTCAGGGGGGGGGGGAGAAAACCAAAAATTGCCAACTAATACCATGAAATTTTACCAACTGTTGACTTTTTTTTTGCTCCACGGAAAAATATGATGCACAGTCTTGTTAGTCTTCAAAAAATTTAAATACTGCACAAGTGGTCAAATTTACCAACTTTTTACGCTCAAACTCCAAATTTACCAACTTTCCAAACGCCAAGGGGGGGGGAAGCTCCCCCCTCCCCCCTTTCGGTACGTCCCTGGTTATACATATCTTCAAATATCACCTAAATTTTGAAATCCGCCATTTTAAATCCACTGTATAGTGCGATCTCATTTTATAGAAAATGGCGGCGAATTTTAAATTAAATTAAATCTTGTAGAAATTATGAAAATTCGCTTTTATTTAATGAGGTACCATTTTTTGAAACACGTCGCATTATAATTCTTGAAAACCTGGCTGCTGTCACTCACTTCACCCCAATGAGAAGAATCGATTCTTCCTCTTCCGAAGTCCGAATTTTTCTTCCCAATTACGAAGACTGAACAACATTAAGTTATCATTAGATCAGTATAATTCTGTTTCATGTTCGATGTTGAAAGAAAGTTAATGCTAATTAAATTATAATGCCAGCATTTATTGAAAGGTTTTTGAAAGGCAAAATCACTGGTATGAGATAGTAATCCTTTTAATAATAAAACTCAGCGAAAAATACAAAATTAATTTATCTAATTGGAATTTAATACATCATTGTTTTCAGTTTATTTCTTCTCTCTTTTACAGATAGGAAAATTATTGAGAAGAAAGCAAAACCATGCTAGCAAACGGATAGATACAAATATTAGTTTCTCGAATTCTGGTGTGGAAGCTAAATGGCAAATAGAAAGTCAACATATTATATTCTCAAAACGTTCGACTCAGTAAAAAAAGTAAGTATGAACGAATAAGCCAAGAACTCTACCACATAAAAATAGCGTATTCAAATCGTGCAAATAAGATACTGCTAATTCGAGTTCTGCCGAAAAACTAAATATTAAAGGCGCTTTGGAGTGTTTCCTGACAACTAAATCAAAACAGCAGAGAGCCCTGATAAAATGAACACAGAAGAAAAAAATCACGATTATTAAGGGAAAATTAAAATTGATTAGTTTTTCGACCATTTTTCTCAATAGCTCAGTATTCACCTGCTTATTAGTTGGTGTATATTCTCTTGACTCAATAAGCTGAATAAATTTCCTCACCAAAAGAATCCCCTCTCCTTTTTTTGAAAACACATAGGATATTCCCTCAAATCATTAGATTTATACCTATTAAAACTGAATCAAAATTAACTTATTCAAATCTTTTAAAATAATTAAAATAATTATAATATTATTTTTAGATAAAAAAAAAAAATGTTAATAATTCAAATAACGTTAATTTGTCAAATTAAAATATCTTTTTTTTATAATTCAAATAATACCAAATTTATGAATCTTATACTATGCTTTAAATCGAAATTATCCTCGAGTGAAATGAAAATTTATGATTTGTTTTTGGGTATTCCAGGTTTTACTCATTCGTAAAAGCTGATACGAAAGAATTAGTTCTATTAAAAAAACATTTTACATTAAATTTCGTACAAGAATGTGTCATTACTTTTTTTTATCATCACTCACGTATTGAACTGTGAAGAATTCTTGAAAAAAATTACAGTGGAAGGGAAAGTAGTTCGTTAATATTCAATTTTTTTTTGTTTTTAAAGTAAGTTATTATTTATTTATTTATTTTTTTGTTTAATATTCTTATTCATATTTCTGTTCAGATTATCATTTTCCCAGCTACTACTTTTAGTTGAGTTTTTAACGTAAAACGATAGCTATTACGGCTTACCTGATTTGGTGAGGAGAGGTTGTGGGAGTGAGATTTCATATCTTTGGGTATCAGGTCATTTGTAAAATCTACATGGTAAATGTTCAACTTTTTGGTACATGCATGGAAGTTGGATGAAAATGTTTGAAAATTCGGTGAGAGACTCGGTGTGGAATTCCACACAACTACTATTTTTGTTTTTTTTTTCGATTCATCTAAAAATGGTGATTCGCTCAAATTTTGAGATGGGGTAGAGAGGGGGCAAAAAGCTCAAAATTTACGTTTTCGGTTACGTATGAAAGAGTGAGTCACAGACACCAATATATCCAAATTTCAGTCTTACAATTGCATTTGGAGAGGAGTTGAAGGAAAAAACGGTTTTTTGAGGAGGCTTTGAGTGATGGAACTTTTTGAATTTCGCATATCTCCTTACACAAATTGACGCAGAAAAGTCATACTTTGTACGTGAGGTTAGCAAAGGACCAAAATATGAACCTTTGTAATTGAGTCAAAATCTATAAATATGGATCTGTTGGTGATAATAAAACCAACAATTACTTCCGTTCAAATGCCTGGAATGCTTGCAGCACGTGAGTGCATAAGTCGTTAAAGAATACTGGATTACTCGCCACCAGTAAAAAATTATAATTTTAAAACTTATGAAATTTTGCTGAAAATTCTCTCTGAGAATCATTCTACCCATACGTTGGAGCCAACGTTTAACTTAACGATGGTGGGTAAATAAATTCTATTCACATTCGCGCGGTTTGGAAAGACGAGGCGTATTCGCTCACCCACACTGAAACAATTATAAATGAATCGGAGCGGCAGGCTGCACGTATAAGAAAACGAAATTGTCGTTAAATTAGATTCATTGCGGAAAATTAGACAAGTTCTAACAAACAAAAAAAAAATATATCACGCATGCAACAAGATGCATTCACAATCTGCCTACTCTATCCATTATTTACGGTAATGACGAAGTACGAAGACGATATTCTTCTGGTTACATTATATGCAGATTGCGCCAACAGGGTGATGGATAAATCGCGTTCGTTATTTCGATATGGTTGGTCCATTAGCAAATCGCTTCGATACGATGATCGATACGAGTATAATGGTCGCCACGAATTCAACTCTTTCGGAAGAAAAGAAAATTGTAGTTGCACGACGACTCGATAACGATAAAATGGTTGAAATCGCGCCTATACGGGTGCACCGGTTGACGGCAACGTCATCTTCGGATATTCCTGTGGCGTGGTCGTGTTTGGCCGCGTGTTCCGGTGAGTGAATGCGATAATGAAGCTCGACCGAACTACACGAATAAATGCAGGGTGCAATTTCGATGCAGTTTCGCGAATACACTATATGCTTCTATATATAATACCGTGGCAGCGACAAACGAAGGTCACCTCTTCATCGCCGCGCCGCCACACCGCCTTCTGTGCTTTTTTGTACGCGCATTTACATTATGTATAATACCGCGTACACTTTCGCATTCGGTCGTATTCATTAAAATGCATTCGTCGCTAATATGCGCAGACAATGTTCACGTTCGTGATTGCGCCGGCTACTCGATGCTTACCGCGCCCGTGTAAATCTTAATTATCCTTCTTTTGTAACTAGCTCAGTTTAGAAGTGGCGAGCACAATTAATTACACCGTCCGACGTTCGAAATCAAAACAAACAGAAACGCAACACTACTGCATACGACATTATAACGAATCTACTTTACCCACTCGAACCAAATTAGCTAATGCATGCGTGGATAACACATGCTGAAAATATTCCATCATCATAATAATAATAGGTATGTGCGATATTGCATATTGGAAAAATTATAAATTTTACAACTTTCTTCTCGATGTACCAGCTTGACTTATCGAATCAACGAACAGTATCTGAACATTAAAACACATAATGCCTGATTACCGATACCGAAGCCAGGTACTAGGTATACCTATCCTTCTTTTGTAACTAGCTCGGTTTAAAAGTGGCGAGCACAATTAATTACACCGTCCAACGTTCGAAATCAAAACAAACAGAAACGCAACACTACTGCATACGACATTATAACGAATCTACTTTACCCACTCGAACCAAATTAGCTAATGCATGCGTGGATAACACATGCTGAAAATATTCCATCATCATCATAATAATAATAGGTATCTGCGATATTGCATATTGGAAAAATTACAATTTTACAACTTTCTTCTCGATGTACCAGCTTGACTTATCGAATCAACGAACAGTATCTGAACATTAAAACACATAATACCTGATTACCGATACCGAAGCCAGGTACTAGGTATACCTATTTTTCAACAACTCGTACTCAAGTTAAACGGTGCAACCGCGTTACAGCATAACGTTGCAACATTATGCAGTTCCAACCTTAATTATACTTTGAAATTTCACGCATTAAAATTTTTAATCGACTTCAACGTACGCATCATATGCACGGTGTACACTACAATGAAATTCTGTTGCCTTGCTTGATCAAAGTTTTCTATTCGTCACTTCCCTCATTCATTCGCAGGATAAAGAGCAGAAATAAAATCGAAAGAAGTACGCACAATACTTCAGACTGATCTTTCATAAAAATTCGAAAGCATATTAAACAAATAATGTTGTTTTATGTACTTTCATTATTATAAATTTATTAATGCCGATAATGATATATGCGTTTTATATAGGCAAGCAGCAGATATGTACCAAGCAGCATGGCAGCATAGGGCTCGAATAAAGCTTCAGGAAGAAATTTAAATAGTATCGCTTATTCCATCATCATACTAGGAAATGAAAAACAAATAAACACATGATGCTGCATGTAACAAGATCAACTTTTTCGGATCCAAGCTAATATGTAATGACTAATGAACTACCTACAAGTCTTAGCATTGGTAGGTAAAACATAAATTAGGACATGCTTTTTCTTTAACCCTTAATTGGCACACATGGGTGAATTTCACCCATCGGTAATACAAACTCGCTGCGCTCCGGCGTAACCGGCTGCTCATCACTGTGCACCCTTCATAGTTGAACGTTGCCACAATTTCTTCAATTTGGGAATCTGTGTTAGTTGCATACATCAATTTTTGAAGGGGCAGATTTACTTCTGAATTTTTATGTAAATTATTCATTGCATTTTTCAGGTCGCAAAAATTGAAAATAAAACCATGCTATGTTGTAGTTCGAACGATTTGCAAGAAAAAAACATAGAATAACAAATTGCCTATCTTCAGTATTGAAGGAGCTAGAAATTTTCAAAAATTGTTCTATTCTATCCTATGTATGCTGCCCCTTCAATTTTGATATTATGCAATTTTTTTTGTAATGAAAGTCTGCATTTCAGCGAGCACAATAACATATTATATTTCAATTTCTTGAGTGACTCAGCACAATTTTTATTTTCTAATTTAAATTACTTTTATGTGTACCATTAGAGGGTTAAAAAAATGAATACCATAAAATATACTTATCTATCATTCATTTCAAAACAAAAGTTGAAGTAATTTTCAAACGCTTTTATTATAGTAAAAACATCATGAATAAATTTATGACTTTTACGCATTACAACGTTTTCATTGAAAAAAAAAAAAAAAGGTAAGCAGCTAAGCCGCATTACTAAACCTGAGTTTTTATTTGCGGGGCTTGTTTACATTTCAAGTTAATTTTGCCAAGTAGGTAAACTTCTTATTTTTCAAATTTTAGTCATTTGAGGCTTCTCAACTTTACCTCAAATTTCGATCATTCACCATTTTTGAGCAATTCTCACCTAAATTCAAGAGCTCATATTCCACTCTTCAATTACCCACACAAACAAATTTCGACCTTTTCCCTTCAACAGTCATTTTATGTGGTATCTCCCCTCCATATCGAGTTAGGAGGCTAAAATTGAAATTTCTTAGTCGTTTGGGTCCACTTCATCAACTGACACTGTGATCAAATACGTCGTATTTTCGACTTCCAAGTTCACCCGCACCACATTTTCATGATAATAACCTCTTCTCCTCCTCTCCAAAATCATATGTCAAGCTGTAATGAACATATAGCATACTTCTCATTACTAGTAATTATATGAGTTCATATGTATCAAATCTGAGCTACTGAAGATTTTTCAAGCCTTTCTCAAATTTTAGTCATCCTTTATTCTGCTTCCATTTTGACCGAAACCTGAGGGGTTATATTCTATGATATCTAACCAACTTCACATACTAAGTTTGATCTTTGTACGTAGCCTTGATGAGGAGATATGGAAAAAAAAATATATATCTTCACTCGAAACTTCCGCAAAAACTGGTTTTTATTATAACTCCTCTCCAAATCCACTTGGGAGGTTGAAAGTTGGATACGTTGGTGTAAGCGACTAATTCTTCCATACGAGAACATGAATAAAAATTTTGAGCTGTTTGCCTCCTCTCCACACCCTGAACCGCCATTTTGAAATTAACCAAAAAAGAAGTATGTGTTAAACGTTTGATAAGACTTGGTAAGTCTCCTAAGATGTCTAAACATCTAATGCCTGACTATTGGGCCAACATAGTCTTTTATAGGCAGCTCTGTCTACCCCACCATCATGATGTGGTGATGTCAGTAGGTGGCTTCTACAAGAGGCGACCAACTTGGAATAAGGGGCTTTTACACTAGGTTATTTCCCCCTTCCGCCTAACAAGTTTGTTTTGCTGAATTTCACAAAGAGTCTTTCACCAAATTTTCAACGATTTTTATCCATATACGTATATATTGGGAAGCTGAACATCTGACATATATTTACAAATGATATGAAACAAAGATATGAAATCCCCTTCCCACAACCTATCCTTACCAAATCGTTTTTAACGAAGAACTCAGGTATAAATAGAAAATCAATTTTCATTCAACCCTCTACTTTACACGTTATTCCCTTTTCTCGTATCAACTAGACAAGTAAAAGCTTATTTTTTAACAAGCACTTTTGTCCAATTTGAATAATTCTCAAATTCAGTTTATAAAGTCTAAACCTTCTGGGCATTTCTTCGAGCAATTACAAAAAGTTTCGATGAGAGTTTTGTTTTGCTTCATTAAAAAAAAAAAAAATCATCTATATTTTCATTTTCAATTTAAATCCTGCAATTTAACGCATGACATTTCAGATAGACTTTGAAGATGAAAGTGCGTAATATTTCCTTAATTTTAGATCTCTTCAAGAAGGTTTGATGAAATATAATATGAAATTATTTTTTAACTATTTCAAAGTCATCTCTATACTTAAATCTTTTCAGCTGAGTATATCCCCAAATCTAAAGTTTTGTGATAATACATCAAAATCAACAATTCCGAGGATTTGACGGTCCTTCCACATTTGCACAAAATTTGAAAGAACTGCCATTTCGAGTCTGATCAAGATAAATTTGAGTGATTCTGATACATTACATACATCTGCTACATTTTGCAGGTGGGCTAAGAACTAAAATAAATAGGTAAAGCATTGATAAATCATTAGTAGTAATGGACATTAGCTAATCAACAATAAGTGGTCTCAAATGTAGAGAGATGAGACTTCTTTCCTAAATAAGGTAGATTTCAAGAGCCGATTTTTTCATTGAAACTCACGCTAAAAGATAGTAACTCCTTCTTCGCTGATAAATTTCTTTGGCCTACCTGCGACCTTACTGAAAAAACCTGTTCATGTCATCGATATTTACCTTTGTTGAAATAATGAAATACACTTGTACGAGCTCATTTACGAGTCACCAATACAATTACAGAACTAATAATGATTATTGAGTCTTTCAAAATATACGGAATCAATTGACTGCGCACCAGTTCGGAGCAATTTCAAGCCGTAAGTTTTCAGATACTATAGCCCTTAGAACCCATATTTTCAAGTTTACACGTTAATGGCTTCCACTCACAATACGACACCAGGGAGCACAGAATAAGTGGATACCGCTACTTCATTCAAATCTCATTAGGAAGAGTTTCGACACTTCTGCAAGACATGCGTGAAAAGAACCTTTTTTTTTAAAAGCATAATAACATACAATTTCAAATTTGCTTCCTACCTACATTTTCATCAGGTTATTATGAGCTTAAATTATCATTTTTTTTAGGTTATTGCGAGAATGCTGAAGAAAGAAGAATCGCTTAATTTAAAAAATCGTAGTGGAACAGCGAAACTAACATTTGGTGGATACAATATCAATTAGTAGGCTACGTTTAGGTTCACAATACAAGTGAACCCAGTGGTACGTGTAATAATACTTGCTCAAATAAGTTATATGATATGAAATTTAATTTCACTTTTCAACACAAAATTTCAAATAGATGCCAGTTCGTTTTCGTCGTCCAAGCCATCGAGATAAAAATCTTAAAAAAGAATCGCGCTAACAAAACGAAGATACGCAGGCCTATGATCTCATTCTCATCTTCGTACACGATATTTAATATTTTCGAAATAGCATCGAGTCGACCACAAAATTCAAGTACGTACCAACGTTGCATGAAAATGAAAATGAAAATAAAAACATAACCCAACCACGCGCCCAACGACAAACCAGTTTTACCCGCAACCTCAGCTTTTTAGCGCTACTACGCATTGAAGGCATTACACGAATTGTTTTTTCTTGCTCTCGCTCTTACTCTTCCCTACAGAATAAAAACGCATATCAAGTGCATCGTCCATCAGACCGTTTAAATTACGCTCGTGCTAATTTACCTCACACCTTCGGAAACTAAACACCTTTTCTCTACGGCATAATTTCCATACACCATTTAACCAGTTGCAGCGCATTCGATATGAACATTATTAAGGCACTAGCAAATTATAAAATCCACTCTAGCTCATCGTACAGCAACACCATAGCATCTTACTAACGCATAATATTTTCGTTTTTACAGAACGCCGCCTTCTTCGATGTAAATTTCTTCACAAAAACTAAACGTCATTACGAGCTCACCGATTAGATAATTATGAAGATTCGTTCATCGTCTATTTCGTGCCAACAAATTCAACATATACTCGAACAAAGGAACTTGGAAGCCAATCACGAGTGATAACATTCGGTACATATCGTATATTCAATACGAGAACTTATTCGAATACGTCAGCACTTTTGTAGGCGCTAGACACAGCTGTCTATCATTGGCGGGCATTAAAAATAATTTCATACTTCCATAACCTTCGTTAATATTACGTCGAATTCATTAAACAAGCTCGTCGCGCCAATAGGTTCCAAAGAAAAAGCACACGAATACGCGATATTATCGTAGCCTTGTAGCGCAATGCCGAGGTTACCAATTATTGCATTTGGCCACAGTGTCGAGTGGCTAGTGGCCACCACCAATCGTTTGAATCGCGGAAATTCAAGCGTCGTGTTCTAAGTAATTTACCATAAATTACCGATATTTCCTAGAAAAGTTCCAATAATTACTGGTAAATTACCGAAAAACATGTTTTTTCACTATTATACTGTAGGTTCTGAAATTAGGGTTACTGTACGCCGCCTTTAATCTACATTACAAGTGTTGTAATTTCATAATTATACTTTAATCATTTTTTTTTTTTTTTTTAATCTTTTGATGTTTTGAATCCCATAGGTTTATATGGATGAATGGAAATTCAAAAGATTAAGTTACTAGGAGATCTCTGATAATTACTGGTGAATTACAGAAAAATAAAATTTTCACGATTATGCTCTACGTACGAAAATAAGTCACACGGGGTGTACTACATTATTACAAGTGTTGCAATTTCACATAGTTTCATCATTATATCTTTTCAAGTTTTGAATCGTATAGGCTTATAGAGATAAATGTAAATTCAAGGTGGTAAGTTACTATGTATTTTACCGGTACATTACCAATAATTACCGGTAAATTTCCGATAATTACCGGTAAATTTCCGATAATTACCGGTAAATCTCCGATAATTACTGGTAAATTAACGGTAAATTACCAATACTTGGCAGAAAATTTACGATAATTACTGGTTCTCACAGTTATGCTCTACGTACTAAAATTAAGACTATTGTAACAGCGAATACTACGCCACCATCGATGTACAATACAAGACGTGTAGTAATTTCGCATAATTTCATCACATTAAAAAAAAATTTTTTACAAATATTTCTCACAAATTGTAATAAGTCGAAGCAAAATCAATATAGGACTCTTTGGTCACTTCCCTGTCAAAATTTTGAAATCATATCGCACAAATTTTAAATCAAGAAACAAGAAAAATTGACATTGTAGAAAAATTAACATAATTTATGCTACAATTTCAATTGGTATATTTTAGGATTTATTATATGAGCTCAAGCTGCTGAAGTCAATGTAGAGAGAATACAGGGGAGTTCAGTGCTTAAAAAGGGATATAAGCAGAATAGAAAGAAAAGAAATGGAGTTAGGGCACAAACTGATAAGAAACACAATATTCACATAATGAAGACCCTCTTAAACTGAGGTAAAGTACTCAATTAAACAAATGAGCTTAAAGGGATACTTTTCGTAAAAAACAAAAAACAAAAACATCTAACACCGATGGATAACATGTGGCGCATTTCCATACCTGTGATTGTAGCAGTTCTAATAAAATTACCTATTCAAATTTTTGTATTCCGCAGGCTATCTCATTAAAGTCAAAACAATAAGAACTTCCGAGTGGACAAGTAATTAAAAAAAAAAATAATAATAATAATAATAATAACAACAACAACAATATTGAATTAATCATATAAATCACCATTTTCGAACCTTTTGTAACAAAAAAAGAGGTACCTAAACGAAGACTGATGAATAATAGGAAAAAAATAAAACACTTGATGTTTCCTTCATTTCAATCATTTATAAGATTATTTCTGAGAATTTGGAACATATAAACAATTGAAGTATAATATAAGAAATTATTGGTAAAAAATACGACGAATTTTACTCCGAAATTTCTTTAATTTGATCCTATATGTCTTAACAATATTTCGCATGTAACCTCCTAATATATACCCAGAGGCAATACTTCTCGGTTTTTTCATAATTTAATTTCTGAGAGAAGATGTAGAAAGGTGAAAAATTAATGAAGAAGACCACCTTTACATAATCGTACATAAATAACAAAGTAAGCATTCATTCATAAATAGGTTATATATGAAGTCTTGTTTAAAGAGCAGTCCTTAGAACAAGGTATCAAAATTTGACCAAGTTTTATCGAGGGATTTTCGAAAAATATGGGATTAAGAAGTATTCAAAAAAGTAAACAAAGACGGTAATTATCACTCCAAAGTACGTCAAGTTCGAGTATACATGGTAGTAGGAGGGTGCATTGCTAATAAATTTCCCCCCCCAAAAAATGACCGCGGTATTTAACCATTTTTACTCCGTGCATTCAAACACATATTTTTTTTTTTTACAGAGCAACGAAAACTGAAGAGCGAAGACACCATAATACTCAAATCACTTACCCATTATAGACGAGCTATTGCCCAACGAGCCGGACGTGGAATTTTTATTCAACGCCAACGGAACATAAACTCCGGAATCGCTAACGCTGGTAGATTCGGGACTACTGGGCTCCACATCGATCACGTCGGCGATCGACTGCCTCGAACTTTTCGGCTCCGGCGATAATATGGGACTGAACAACTCCAACGGCGGTTCGGGCGACTTCTCGCCCATCATTTTAGCCCTTTCTTGGGCCCTGCGGAATTCGTTTAATTTAGTTTCGTGCAGCTTACGAGCCCTACGATGAGCGGTCTCCCTGGCCATCACTTTTTGCCTGGTACTGGTTTGTACGCATTTCTCGCAAACGCAATTCCAAAACCTACAGTACCGTTTGTGCCCTTTCAGCGGTATCTTGAGGCCGTGATTTTTGCAACGAGCGCAATTAGGAGCGGTGCGCGGATTAAATGTGCTGGACGCGCTACGACTGCCATCGTTGGCCGGACTATTCGGGCTCGATGTGGTTAAGGCGATCGGGCAAGCTGACATATCCTCTTGACTGAAGGCGCCTTTATTAATCATAACGATGAGCGCGCAACGAGAGCTCGATCAAATCGCGCCGTATCAATTCCAAACTAAGTCCACCAAACCTTCGACTACGAACTGATTCTTCTTTGTTCAACGCAAACGTAGCATTTTATCGTTAATATATCACAGCTATCTTAACATCACCGTCATCGCGACACCACCAGTCGAACCGAAAAGCCGAATCGTACTTTTTTCAACACCACAATATTGCGGATAGAGATAGGTATAATTTAAAGAATTAATTACGTCGTGAAAAATACATATGCGAACCTACTGGTACATATCGACAGTCAACAGGTCTTGAAGAAAAGTCGCGAAAATAAAAACCGAAAAACCAAACAAAAAATAAATAAAAAATAAAGCGAACAAATTTTTCGAAGAAAAGAAAAAAAAAACATCGATGTCCGTACTGTACTAGTACAACGGTAAATGCGAACGCAAATCAAACAATTATGTCCGATTGTCCGATAACTATTAACAAATAGATGGTTCGGCGTCATCTAACGTACTGGGGCCGAGTTGGCGCTGCAATAATGCACATGCATCTTTGAGCCGGTGAACGTGGAACGAGAAAATCGGACGCGTTGCGTTGCGCGTTCTCAGTTGGTAGAAGTAATTCCGCGCCAGCGAGTGGTTTTCACAAGTCCCGCCTATTCGACGAAAAGGGCGGAACCGCATCGCGATGCAGTCCAATTGGAAAACGCATTTAAAATGTGTTTTAAAACGCGATACAAACTAAACCGTAATGCTCATTTCGCTATTAAATTACATCAAATACCAAACCAGTTGTCAATATTAACGAAAATTCTTTCAGCCGAATCGCGTTCACGTTTACCTCTACTTTCGAGCTACAGTGTATCAGTGTATCAGTGTATCACTGTATGAGTGCTGTATAACTTATCTCCGCATCTTATAGGTATTAGGTTCCTATAACTACCTACCTATCTACCCACCTATCCACATTTCTCATACGTATACCTATACCGATCTGACGTATTTAATATCTTCTAATATTCTATGCCATCTCCTAATTCATTATTACCAGTTTTAGAACCATGTACACCTTTACAGCATGTGTTTGCTTTCATCTCCAG